>CM062807.1:886490331-887077831 GCA_031772625.1 Pinus tabuliformis
CTTACTTACCCAGCTTCACCAAATACCTGCAAGATCACAGAAGAAGGAAACTATACAAAAACATGGGTTCATACTCATAAAAAGCTTAGGATCAGATTTAAGCTAAACATACAAATGTAACAAACATCAATGATACACAAGCATGTAGGAGAAACTCAAATAGTTTTATTGATATAACAAGAAGATCCAGGAGGAGTTACAACCGATGATTCCTGATCCAGCATCAACCTCCCAGCAGAGAAGCCCCTCTTCACCTCCAACAAAGCATAAATCACCCAATACTCTGATATCTATCTCAAAACCAACAGCAATTCTTTGCAATGTACAATATTCCAGCCTCTGGATCTATTGGATGAGGGATCCATATATAGATGTATGCAAAGAGGATGAGTCAGCTCATGAATTGATTAGTGGCTTCTCTCTGTCAGTTCTTGCTTCCACTTGGAGATTGAGAGCCTCTTACTCATCCCTGGTCGAATTCAGTGAGGCAAGTGTCATTGGAGAAGATTCTGGAAGCTTCCATTGTCTCTCCACCTCGTGGAATGACTCTGCCACTTGTCATTTCCCGCTCAACGCACCCTGGTAGTGCATTTAGGTGTGTTGCAACACACCTAGCTACTGTATTTGGGTGCTTTGCAACGCAGCTAGCTAGTGGAGCAGCTGAAATGATCCTAATTTGACTAGTTCTGAGCAGTTTCTGGTGGAGAACTTCTGGGAGAAGCTGTAATTTGTTGACCTTGTTCCTTTAGGAGTTAGAACAACACTTTTAGGGACTTAGGAGCCCTTGGTCCATGGACATTTCATGTAAGGCACAAAAATGTTTATAACACTTGCCCCCTAAAGTATGAGGCCGTTTATCGGGTGAAATGCTTTATTAGGAGGATCTGAAGTTCTTTCAATGCTGGGAGGAGACCTGTAATAAGATACAATACAATACATTATCTTCATATGATTTTCATGATCTAGCTGAGGCGGGCATTCCCATGCTCAGCTTTATAAATTAATTTTCATGTACATAGGACAGACAATCGTCTGATGGTGGACTGATGATTCTAATAGAGTCATCATCCTTTTGGTAGGATGATTATCTGTGCTGCAATGCTGTACATTTCAATGTCTTTATCTTTCTGAATATATATCGCAACCCGGATGGATGAAACTAGATCCGAGGTCTTCAATCTCGTCCGATCTTCACTCGAAGTACAAGTCGATCCATGTGAGAAATGTTTTGAAGTCGAACATGGAAAGACATCGCTTGATTACCAGTCAATGATGTAAATTGTTAACAAGCGTGAGAGGAATCACTGATAATGATAATGACCCTCAAGGTACTTCAGTACAATTCACGTGGTGTGAATAAAGGACTTGGCGTCGAACACCACGCAAAATCTTTCGGTCGAAGGTCATTGATGTATACCTGTCGCCGGAAGTGAGAAACTTGCCATTGAGGCATGCAAGCTTCAAAGTACTGAATGGGGTGTTCCTAGATCAACTTCTTGGATAATGAGCTGATGTCGACAAGAAGCAATCCGTCAAAGGAGGGCCTTAATGAATCCCACATCAATGACACGAAACGGAGAAAATGATTTTGATGAAGGTGAAAACGATCTGATGATATATGGTTCAGGATGGCGGTCATGAAGGAATGAAGTATAATGTATGGTAGTGGATGGGACACAGGTGACTTCTCTGGATGACTTCTCTTGAACATGTCGGCGACACTTATGTGATGGATTGGTAGAATTTACCCCAAATGTGGATGGTATGGCGTAACCATGGTGATGTGACCGGTGAATGAAACAACCCAACCCGACTCGGGCACGGAGTGGAAGTGTCATGTTCAAGAGCGACTTGCTACCAATAAAGATTCTTTGAGTTTTCTTCCCAATTTTTCCCCAGTGGAGTTGCCATTTTGTTAACGGGAAAAGTGTCTATTCGGAACGACCCTATCCCACTAAGGTGTGACAGTGACCTTAGAAATAAATAGAGAAAACTACTTTTGTATTCTTATTTATGAACTATAAACAAAGAGAAATAGGATGAACCAACCGGTGTCTTGCGCTAGTCCTTTGATCCAATCTCTCTCCTCTTTGACAGCTTCCAGCTACCTGCTCCCTTACTTGCCCAGCTTCACCAAATACCTGCAAGATCACAGAAGAAGGAAACTATACAAAGACATGGGTTCATACTCATAAAAAGCTTAGGATCAGATTTAAGCTAAACATACAAATGTAACAAACATCAATGATACACAAGCATGTAGGAGAAACTCAAATAGTTTTATTGATATAACAAGAAGATCCAGGAGGAGTTACAACCGATGATTCCTGATCCAGCATCAACCTCCCAGCAGAGAAGCCCCTCTTCACCTCCAACAAAGAATAAATCACCCAATACTCTGATATCTATCTCAAAACCAACAGCAATTCTTTGCAATGTACAATATTCCAGCCTCTGGACCTCTTGGATGAGGGATCCATATATAGATGTATGCAAAGAGGATGATTCAGCTCATGAATTGATTAGTGGCTTCTCTCTGTCAGTTCTTACTTCCACTTGGAGACTGAGAGCCTCTTACCCATCCCTGGTCGAATTCAGTGAGGCAAGTGTCATTGGAGAAGATTCCGGAAGCTTCCATTGTCTCTCCACCTCGTGGAATGACTCTGCCACTTGTCATTTCCCACTCAACGCACCCTGGTAATGCATTCAGGTGTGTTGCAACGCACCTAGCTAGTGTATTTGGGTGCTTTGCAATGCAGCTAGCTAGTGGAGTAGCTGAAATGATCCTGATTTGACTAGTTCTGAGCAGTTTCTGGTGGAGAACTTCTATGAGAAGTTGTAATTTGTTGACCTTGTTCCTTTAGGAGTTAGAACAACACTTTTAGGGACTTAGGAGCCCTTGGTTTATGGACATTTCATCTAAGGCACAAAAATGTCTATAACACTAGTCTAGCCTGGCCGTCTGCCTTATCACTTCCGCTTTGTCTTCTGCTGCCTATTTCCATTGTTGATCAAGTTGTTTTGCACCTAGAAGAAACTGTTGAATGGAATATGCTATTAGATTGGCACCATGCAAATTCTCATTTATATTTTATATGATAATGTTTGATGCTCCCACCTCGTCTGTTATTTCCTTTTCTGTTTCTTTTACCCGAGAATCTTAGCTTGCAAACAGAATTTACTTATGTGATTCTTCTTGTTTGGGCATGTTGGCTTTTCTCCCCTCCTCTGTATTTTGCCAGGCGATGTGATCAGAGACCTTTTTAAATATCTCATCGTATTCAAGTCACATTTCTACAACTTGACTTGTTAAGTTATCACTTGTTTCACAATAAGATTTCCGGTGTGAAATCTTTTGGCACAGTAATTCTTTCTTATGTGTCAAGTGGGAATTCAGTGCAAGTGCTTCGGTGATAAATTGATCAAGTTTTGGATCATATTTATGAAGATCACTTAGAGTCTATTTTCATCTTTTCAAAATCCTGTTGAAGCTTGGCCAATTGTATCCATGCTTGGTGGTGTTGTGACCACCAAAAACCCCCCTCCTTCTTTAGTATTAGCAATAACATTAAAGAAGTGGGGACCCTTAGTAAAAAATCCAAAAAAATTTATAAAAATTTTTGTATTATACTCCTAAAAGAAATACATTGCATGGAGAAGAGTGAAACATTTCTTTATGAGCACAATAAAAAACTGCGAAGAAGCGACGCGAAATTCATCGCATTGCATACATTAAGAAGCGCCCATAAATGAAAGAAATCTCCGATGGCCGATATGCGACATCGCATATCGCAACATCGCATAAACAGCACCCAATAACTGAACAAATTGCAACGATATGCGATCTGCGATCTTGCGATAAATGCGATCTGCGATCTTGCGATCTGTGCAATTCTGAGCTAAACTGATCAGGAAACTCTGCGATGACACATCTTGATAATGCGATCTGCGATGATGCGATGCGAGTCGCAGAAGTCACCCATCTCAAATTTTCCTCGGCTCAGCATTCAACAAAAGCTGTCCCTAAACCAAAAATTGAGCGCGCGCCTTAAAGAAAATTAATGAATGTGCGCCAAGGTATTCATGAAGGACAGTTTTGTGTTTTTCAAAGAGTCAGTTCACTATGAGGTGTCATGATTTTACACATTCGTAGAGATTAGAGCTTTCATCTCAAAATTTATTATCATTACTCTTTTCCTTTGCATGAACTGCAGGAATAAAAAAATAGGAAACAAAATGAAGCAATGTGCAGGAAACATCTAAGGAAAAAGGGAAAACGTCAATGCTCGGAGAAGAGAGAAGAGATGCCCTCATAAACAGATAATGCACACAACTGAAACGTAGATTTCAGAGTGTTACTGAACAGATGCTGATATCAATAGGCGATTCGACACTCAAGGTCAAAAGCTCACAAAAGCAGCATGTTTACAAAATTCTGAAGCTTATGCCCGGTAAAGGAAAAAGCACTAAAGGCGGAAAATGCACTAGAAAGGCCCGGATCAAAGAACGGAGGCAATTTTTTAATCGCGCATCGCTAAGAAAATTGTCCAAAAAGCAAAGTCCCTAGCTTGCTTAGTCATCCATGAGTCCGGAAACCGAGATAGAAAAAGCAGAGGCAATTTAAGAGGAATTTGGGTTGTTAGCAAGTATACACGTAGTAAATTCGCCCAACCAGAAGATGATTCCCAAAAATATCTTCTAGTTTACTAAAAAGTGGTGCTAGCACTTGCCATTTCTATTTTCGTAGTTCAAGCAAAAGCAGAAGACAACTAGCCGACTCTTTCCAGGCAAATATTGCATGCTCGCAGCACTAAGGAGCAAATACAAAAATAGTTAGGAATTAGATTCAATTTTTAGAAATAAGTTTGCTTAGATAAAGGGCAGTCATTTAAACCGTATCCTAAATTTATGTAATTAAGTTATTTAGTTAGAAGTATTTAAACCCTTCTCAGGCATTTAGAGAAGGGTCCAAAAATTTGTCAAAAACTTGTCCTCAGAACATGCACTTCTGCACCCTCAGAGGAGGTTTTGATGAATGAATGGATCAAGGTTTATTAATGTTTGCATTTGATATCTGCTACTGATGTTGCACTTCTGTACTCTTGGTAGATATTAGAACAAGTGGAGATAAATCATTGTTGCTTGAAGCTTATGAGTAGGACCAGTCATAAATGGTACTTTTATCTCTTGGCCATTTCTACTTATATTCTTAAAAGTGATATATAGTTTTTAGTTGTTTATATGTTATTGCATGAATGTTTGAGTTACCATTTGGCACTTTTGTACGATGGAGTCATTTATTTATGTTTGATATATGAAAAACTTATTATACGATATGCTGTTCACAACTGTTTTGCCTAACTTTTTATGCAAAGTGGTTCATCTTAATTGATTTCCATTCTTATGATAGTTGAATGATTTTTATTACCAATTATTATTTGAAATCTCTTTAGATCGCATAATAGAAGAAATACATCCCGGGTTAGCATAGATTAGATGTGCTATTTTCATTAGATTACAATAGCATAGAATTAGATTAAAGTAGCTTAGATTAGAACCCTTAGATCAGCATCATCCAACTCTGCACACACACACACCCTTAGATTGGGAAACTAGTCCCATTATCCCTAATTGGACCCGCTATACCAAATGGATAAGGAGCTGCCAACCAAGGTCCGGATCGGGTGGGTATCCCCCTTGTTGTAGACCCGATTTTCAGGGCTTCAACATATTTGGTGCTAGAAGGAGGGCCTAAACTATGAATGGCACTTAAATCAAAATCTAAATACCATTCTGAGAGTAAATCGCCCTCATCATCTCCCCCGACTTCTCCAGTATATTTAAATCTAGAGTCGGAAGTCGCTCGATTATCAATCACTGCTACACGTGCTGATATTTCAGACCAATCTACCATTAAACCTCCTGGAGTTGAATCTTTGATTCACAAAATTCAGGGATTTTTCATTTCTCCTCAAAGGTCTGATAAATCTCAAAGTAGTGTGACTTCGCAGTACAATCCTGCTCATCCCCTAACCAGGTTAAAAAGTGAAAAATTTGGCATCCAGTCAACTGAGTTGCCTCTTCTCACTAGGAAGAGAGCGAGGAAATCACCACAAGAGTCTGACAGTGAGACTCTTTCATCTACATCGCCCATTTCAACTACCTCACTGTGAAGTCAACCAC
Organism: Pinus tabuliformis; assembly: GCA_031772625.1. Taxonomy (NCBI): domain Eukaryota; kingdom Viridiplantae; phylum Streptophyta; class Pinopsida; order Pinales; family Pinaceae; genus Pinus; species Pinus tabuliformis. Next base: position 886,496,515 of record CM062807.1, read on the forward strand.
CCACACTTCCATTCCAAACCATCATCCATCTGTCTACCACAACCCCTCTTCAATCATCCACGATCGTAGTATCCTCATCTTCCCAGCCACAGAGATCATCTCCTGCACTTTTCTCTACTAGCAGCTCAACGATGGCCCAGTCTCCATGGAACAACCCTGGGGCAGTCTTAATGCCTACGCCCTTGAGTCAAATACCGGCCCATCCTAAGAAATGGCTGCCCAAATTCAATCTAGAGGCAGGCATGCTAGCGGAAGAACACATAAACAATTTCATGCTTTCTATCAATCTCAACGGAATTACTAACGAAGATGCTGTTGTTCGACTTTTTCCCTATACACTGCAAGGGACAGCCGGGTCATGGTATTTTTCATTACCCTCCGGGTCTATCACAAGTTGGGATATCTTCCAGAATCAATTCCTTATCAAGTTTGGTGATGACAGATCAACGGTGACGTTAATCAATGACCTATGCAATCTTAAGGCCCAAGCTAAAGAACCTATCAAAGATTTCGATTTACGGTTCAATAAAATTCTCAACAAAATTCCCACTGCTTCCCAACCCAGTGAAGAAGTACGATGTGAATGGTATATTACTGCTTTACCATCAAACATAGAAATCTTTGTGGATAGAGAAAATAAAACAACCTTAGTTGAAAACATGACAGAGGCGATAGTAGTAGAGAAACGCGTAATAGTCCTGGAAAAGAGATCCGCGATAGAGGAACGAAAGTCTAAAAAAGTCACCTTCAGGGAAGACTCCAAGAAGAAGCAAATAAAAGACCCTTTCAATTTGGAAGGATTGCAGAAAGTATTAAAGACCATGTCTAATGAGATGGTTGACATAAAAAAACAAGTAGCAGAAACTTTTTCAAAAAAGTCCTACAGAGCTTTTAAAAGAGGTCCTTCAACGGATGCAAAACCACCAAATGCCATCACCAATGCTGAAACTAAGGAAGAGGATGAAGAAGAAAGTGCCACTGAAGGGCAGACCGATGACGAAGAAGTTGTGGAATTACAAGGAATGTGGGATTTCATCCTCCCACAAGAAGAAGATCAAGAAGTATTTCCGGTTAGCACACGAAGCAAAAATCAGCTTGATCCTCCCCAAACTACCCCTAAGCAGAAGAGCGAAATCCCTACAACAAAAGGTAAAGTCGCAACAAAGAAAACAACTACTAAAGCGACTCAATCTAGCCTAGTCCGAGCAGATTAAACAGCCCCATCAAAAACACTGATAGTGTCGGATGAAATGGAGTACAATATTATTGATGGCATGAAAAAGACTAGGGCTAATATCACCCTTTATGAATTGCACAAATTGAAGCATCAACAAAAGATAATGATGAAAGAATTACATGTTGTGCCTATTGTACCTTTGCCTACCTCTGTACTCTCTCAAGCTTCCCATAACATGGGAAGACCTCCAACTAACGTGATCAATAATATTGATCCAAATGATATCGCCTTGATTGGAGGAAGATCAAGATCTCACACTCCCCTGTTTCTTCTCACTTACGAGATTTTCAACAAAAATGTGCACAATTGTTTGGTAGATTCCGGTGCTTCATCGAATATTTTACCCAGATCAATATGTGCTAAGTTAAATGTTCAACCACAAAAATCCGCAGTACGCATAGTTCAGCTTGATCGATCTCAAGTCGAAGTGGTTGGTGAAATTAATCAAGTAACCATAAGATTGTCATCCAACCCGAAGGTATGTCAAGTTATTGACATTCTTGTGGCTGATATCCCAAAATTCTATGGCTTAATTCTTAGCGGGGATTGGTCTGAGAAACTCCATGGATACTTTGCAATCGACTGGTCGCACATGTGGTTACCCTACAATGGTAAACCAAATCAAATAAAGGTTGAACGAGAGTTACACCAGAAGTACATAGTAATGGAATTAGAGGGAGAAAATCAAGCAGTATCGTATAACAGCAGTATCATAGGCAATTACTCGGTAGATTCTTTTCTCGGTAATTTCAATGCTCACACATCACCTTACTTAGAAAATTCAGTTTTGTCCCAAGTCAAAAAATTTTCCCAAACTGATAGTTCAAAGTGTGTTAATTTTGTAGATGAACCTATAAATACATCTTTGTTTTGGAAATTATATTTCGATGGCTCTAAATCTAACGAAGGAGTAGGAGCAGGATGCGTTGTGATTAGTCCAAAAGGAAACAAGACCATGCTTACGTGCAGAATTGAATTCAATTGCACAAACAATACAACAGAATATGAGGCCTTGGTGCAAGGCCTATACAAAGCAATCGGGTTAAACGTCAAGTATCTTCAAGTCTTCGAAGACTCTAAGATTATCGTCAAACAGGTACGTAACAATATACATTGCCTATCAGGTCATTTAAAACACTATCAATCTTTAGTACAAGATTTGACTGAGCATTTCATAGCATTTAATATTTCTTCAATCTCGAGACTCCAAAACACAAGCGCAGACCTTTTGGCTAATGTAGCCTCTAGGCTTATTCCCTCTGAAGATTTTAGTCCAGATAGATTCTCAGCAGAATTAATCTTTAGACCGTTCATCCCTGACAACATTACAAATTGGAGAGTATTCAATGATCCTACTTCATCAGATAATTGACGAAGACCATCACGATCAACAAACACAAAAAAATAGCACTGATAATGCTATACCTAAATTGGTGGTTAAGTTAGAAGACTTATACGATTTGAAAAACTGGTTTAAAAGGTCTACCAATTCAAAGCTCTACAGTTCAACTCTAAACTACGAATTGGTAAACCTAGGAAACGATGATAAACCATAAAACGTTAATCTAGGCATAGGCCTAGCCCCTGAAGAAAAAATAGCGTATATTCGTATTTTGAGACAATATAAAAATGTTTTTGCCTGGAATTACGATGAGCTGAAGACGTACGACACTTCTATCATTCAGCATACTATTCGTATGATTGACAACGAAAAACCTATCCAATAGAAACTGAGAAAGACCCACCCCAATTTAGAAAATCTGATAAAAACTGAGCTAAATAAGTTATTAAAAGCCAGAATAATTTTCCCCGTCAGACATTCCAAATGGGTCTCCAATATGGTACCCGTTAGAAAGAAAAATGGAGATATTAGAATCTGTATCGATTTTTGGAATCTTAACAAACCCTGTCAAAAAGACAATTTTCCTCTTCCACCTATGGAACAGATATTACAAGCAGTAGCAGGCTCAGAACTGATGTGTTTCTTGGACGGATTTTCAGGATATAATCAAGTGCTGGTGCATCCCAATGATCAGTTGAAAACCACATTCAGAACTAAATGGGGCACATACGCATATCGAAAGATGCCAATTGGTTTGATTAATGCCGACGCTACATTTCAAAGAGCCATGGGCATCACATTTAAGGGTTTAGTCAATAAATCTGTAGTGATTTATTTGGATGATATAATAGTGTACTCCAAGAAGTGAAGCGACCATCTCAAAGATTTAAAACAAATTTTTCAACGATGTTTAAGGTATGGGATTTCACTTAACCCAAAGAAATATTTTTTCACATTAAGTGAAGGAAAACTTCTAGGATTCATAGTGTCAAAATCTAGTATTGACATTGATCCTGACAGAATCAAAGAAATCATTGAAGTATCTCTACCTCATAATAAAAAAGCCATGCAATCTTTCCTTGGTCAAATCAATTTTGTAAAGAGATTTGTCCCAGATTTTTCACGAATTGTGTCTCCTTTGCAAACCATGATTAAAAAGAATTCAAATTTTAAATGGGGTCAAGATGAACATGAAGCATTCAACCTGATCAAACAAGCTATTATTAATGCTCCATCTTTAGCAACCCCGAATTTTCCAGAATCTTTTGTTTTATACACATTTGCCTCAGAGAAATCATATGCTGCAATTCTAGTTCAAGCAAATCAAGAAAAAGAGGAAGCTCCAATTGCGTTTTTTAGCTCAAATTTACAAGGTGCTGAACTCAATTATTCAGACGTAGAAAAACAGGCCTACGCTGTTTTCAAAGCGGTCAAATATTTCAAACCTTTCTTACTCAAAACCCATACTAAGATCATAGTACCGTTTCCAGCGGTAGGAAATCTTCTAGTATAGAAGGATATGGGCAAGAAAAGAGCAAATTGGATCACTTCTTTACAGGAATATGATCTTGAGATTAAACCAACAAACATTGTAAGAGGTCAAGGCTTCTGCAAAATGTTGCCTAGAGCATCGCAAATCTCTGAAATTTCATCCGAAGAGATACAAATGTATGAGGTAAGCCTAAACGATGTAGAATCATTGTATGTCGATATCATTTATTATCTTAAGAATGGGTATGCTCCATCACACCTGGATCACACTAAGAAAAGAGCTCTGAGATTGAAGGCTAAACAATATCAGCTCATAAATGATATTCTTTTTAGAAAGAATTATGATTCTGTTCTTCTTAGATGTCTTGAAAAAACTAAAGCTGAAAAAGTTTTGCAGGAACTCCACGATGGACCAATAGGCGGACACTATGCTGGAGATGCTACTGCACATAAAATTTTACGTGCAGGATATTACTGGCCTACGTTGTTCAAAGATTCACACAGTTACGTGAGGAAATGTCAAGTCTGTCAAACTACTGTTGGAAGACAAAAGAAGCCGTCCCTGCCACTACAACTGGTAAACATCGAGCAACCATTCAGCCAGTGGGGCTTGAACATAATAGGTGAGATCGTTCCTCACTCTTCTAAGCAGCATAGATACATCCTCACGGCAACAGATTATTTTATTAAATGGGTAAAGGCAGTTCCTCTCAAGACAACTAATTCTGAAAATATTATCAAATTCATAGATCAATTTATAATCAATAGGTTTGGATTGCCAACGGCTTTAATGTTTGATAATGCATCATACATTTCTGGAAATGCAATGACTGAGTTTGCACTTAAAACAGGGTTCAAACTAAAATATTCGGCCAATTACTATCCGCAAGGTAATGGGTTAGCTGAGTCAACAGATAAAAACCTAATCAGGATTATTAAAAGAACAGTTGACCAGAACAAAAAGAATTGGCATAAAGCTTTGGTAAATGCTTTATGGGCAGATAGAATAACAAAAAAAGCTTCGACCGACACTTCCCCCTTTAATTTAGTTTATGGGAAAGAAGTGGTTCTTCCAACTCACTTAGTCATTCCCTCTTTGCCTTTAATACAATACATTGATGAAGTACCTACTTCCCCATACAACTAAGACAAATGGAAATAATCAAATTAGAAGAGCAACGAGAACAAGCTAAGAGAACCCATGCTCATCATCAAGCGCTAATAAAATCCTCTTTCGATTCAAACATAATGACCAGAAAAAAATTTCAGATGGGAGATTTAGTTTTAAAATGGGATAAGGTTCATGAAGAAAAGGGAAAACATACAAAATTTCAAAAAAATGTGGCTTGGTCCTTTTCAGATTGTTGAAGTCATAGGTCCATCAATGTTTGTCTTACAGGATCTAGCAGGTAGAAGGGATTCTTTTCCTGTTAATGGTCAAATCCTTAAAATATATTTTCCATAGAAGATTATTCTTCTATTTTGTAGGATAGTTTTGTTTTTTCTTTTCTTTTTCATAATAAAACCAGTTGTTAATGGTTACTATCGGTATTCGCAGAAAGGCACCAATTCTCTTTCAAATTTTGAGCTTTTCGCTTGTATAAATAGAAATTTTTTGAAAATCTGATCTTTATTATTGACAGATACAGTTAAAAACTTTAGCCTAGATATGATACCAGTTTCAACTTCAAAAAATTTGATAAAAGCAACCTTTAGTGAAGGAATTGTTTTATATCAGCACAATGAAAGGTATCAATAACAAAATAAAGATTCTCTGTAAAACTACTGTTTTCAAACTCTATTATTGTCGTCCAGAGCTTTCTTAAGGAAAATAATGATTTCCTCCCTGTTAAAGAAAATCGCAGCATTCAGAGGGACAATCCAAGAAACACTATATCTCAAAGAATGAGAGGTCTCATCACGAGTCGGCTTATCATGATCACATATATTATAACTTTGCTGACTTTGCCAAACATTGTCCATCAAAATAGGGGAATGACTCCAGATTGTTGAAATCAAAAGACAAGGGGTCTCATCACGAGCCAGCTCGTTCAGCAAAAGTGTAAATCAAGTGAATGACAGTGTCATAATTTGGCTACCAAACCAAGACATTCTTCTTTAAGAATAAGAAAGGAAAAAGTGTCAATATGGATTTTTCTTTGAAGGTTGCAGATAACCTTAAACAGGATAAAGGACCATTGCTGGGTAATAGGTAACCCTGTTGAGGCTATTGACGCCTGCTGGCAGCAGTGGCTCTACCTACGATAAACGAGCATATTTTAAAGCTAGCACACATAGAAGACTTTATTTTATCTTTACAAGACCAAGTAACGGCTGATGTAGATATAAGGACAAGCCTGGGGAAGCAAACAATTAGAATAGAAAGAGGTTGAAACAAAATATCTTTGATAGAATAAGGCATAATGTACTCTATCTGTCCATAACAAAGTTTAGATTTATGAAAATTTTTCTGTTTTGGAAGTTTAAAAAATTCAATAGAAAAGCAGAAATAACTGGTTCTTCCAAGTGAATCGTCATTGTTGTGACCACCAACAACCCTCCTCCTTCTTTAGTATTAGCAATAACACTAAAGAAGTGGGGACCCTTCGTAAAAAATCCAAAAAATTTTATAAATTTTTTTGTATTATACTCCTAAAAAAAATACATTGCACGGAGAAGAGTGAAACATTTCTTTATGAGCACAATAAAAAACTGCGAAGAAGTGACACGAAATTCATCACATCGTATACATTAAGAAGCGCCCATAAATGAAAGAAATCCCCGATGGCCGATATGCGACATCGCATATCTCAACATCGCATAACCAACAGACAATAATTTAACAAATTGCAACGATATGCGATCTGCGATCTTGCAATAAATGCGATCTGTGATCTTGCGATAAATGCGATATGTGATCTTGTGATAAATGCGATCTGCGATCTTGTGATAAATGCAATCTACGATCTTGCGATCCTGCGATCTGCGCGATTCTGAGCTAAACTAATAAGGAAACTCTGCGATGACACATCTTGATAATGCGATCTGTGATGATGCGATGTGAGTCGCAGAAATCACCCATCTCAAATTTTCCTCGGCACAGCATTCAAGAAAAGCTGTCCCTAAACCAAAAATTGGGTGCACGCCTTAAAGAAAATTAATGAATGTACGCCAAGGTATTCATGAAGGACAGTTTTTTGTTTTTCAAAGAGTTAGTTCACTATGAGGTGTCATGATTTTACACATTCGTAGAGTTTAGAGCTTTCGTGTCAAAATTTATTATCATTACTCTTTTCCTTTGCGTGAACTGCAGGAATAAAAAAACAGGAAACAACATGAAGCAATGTGCAGGAAACATTTAAGGAAAAAGGGAAAACGTTAATGCTCGGAGAACAGAGAAGAGATGCCCTCATAAACTGATAACGCACGCAACTGAAACGCAGATTTCAAAGTGTTACTGAACAGATGCAGATATCAATAGGCGATTCGACACTCAAGGTCAAAAGCTCACAAAAGTAGCATGTTTACAAAATTCTGAAGCTTATGCCTGGTAAAGGAAAAAGCGCTAAAGGCGGAAAACGCACTAGAAAGGCCCGGATCAAAGAACGGAGGCAGCTTTTGATGCGCGATTAGCACCTAGCGCTAATCGCGCATCGCTAAGAAAATTGTTCAGAAAGCAAAGTCCCTAACTTGCTTAGTCATCCATGAGTCCGGAAACCGAGATAGCAAAAGCAGAGGCAATTTAAGAGGAATTTGGGTTGTTACCAAGTATACACGCAGTAAATTCGCCCAACAAGAAGATGATTCCCAAAAATATCTTCTAGTTTACTAAAAAGTGGTGCTAGCGCTTGCCATTTCTATTTTTGTAGTTCAAGCAAAAGCAGAAGACAACCAGCCGACTCTTTCCAGGAAAATATTGCATGCTCGCAGCACTAAGGAGCAAATATAGAAATAGTTAGGAATTAGATTCAATTTTTAGAAATAAGTTTGCTTAGATAAAGGGCGGTCATTTAAACCGTATCCTAAATTTATGTAATTAAGTTATTTAGCTAGCAGTATTTAAACCCTTCTCAGGCATTTAGAGAAGGGTCCAGAAATTTGTTAAAAACTTGTCCTCAGAACATGCACTTCTGCACCCTCAGAGGAGGTTTTGATGAATGAATGGATCAAGGTTTATTAATGTTTGCATTTGATATCTGCTACTGATGTTGCACTTCTGTACTCTTGGTAGATATTAGAACAAGTGGAGATAAATCATTGTTGCTTGAAGCTTATGAGTAGGACCAGTCATAAATGGTACTTTTATCTCTTGGCCATTTCTGCTTATATTCTTAAAAGTGATATATAGTTTTTAGTTGTTTATATGTTATTGCAAGAATGTTTGAGTTACCATTTGGCACTTTTGTACGGTGGAGTCATTTATTTATGTTTGATATATGAATAACTTATTATGCGATATGCTGTTCACAACTGTTTTGCCTAACTTTTTATGCAAAGTGGTTCATCTTAATTGATTTCCATTCTTATGATAGCTGAATGATCTTTATTACCAGTTATTATTTGAAATCTCTTTAGATCACATAATAGAAGAAATACATCCCAGGTTAGCATAGATTAGATGTACTGTTTTCATTAGATTACAATAGCATAGAATTAGATTAGAGTAGCTTATATTAGAACGCTTAGATCAGCATCATCCAACTCTGCACACACACACACCCTTAGATTGGGAAACTGGTCCCATTATCCCCAGTCAGACCCGCTATACCAAACAGATAAGGAGCTGCCAACGAAGGTCCGGACCGGGTGGGTATCCCCCTTGTTGTAGACTCGATTTTCGTGGCTTCAACAGGTGGTTAGATTTAATTTGTTGTAACTGCTGCTCGAGCAACGTTATTTTTTTCCCTTATCTCTAACCAATGTTTGGACTTCTGTTGCTTTATCTATGGTCGTTGTAGCATAAGCACCTGCAAATTGTGAGAGTCTAGTTAAGTTGGAAAATGGATCAACTAGCGATTCCTTCCATAAAACGTCCATTAGTTCGTTTTCGGGGGTAGTAGCAGCTATAGAGTCCATTTTTCTTTTCTTTCTTTTCCTTTTCACCATGGCCTTATGCTGTGGGCTATAGAATACATCCAGAGGGGTTATTTCTTCAATTTTCAAAATTATCTCGGAGGTGAGGGTCACAGGGGTATGCCGTACTTCTGGTTCATTTGTAGTTTCTTCCACCGTAATTTCTAGAGTTGTCTAGCGTTGTAGCATTTGTAGCTCTAGTACCTATTCCTCTATATTAATACTTTTATTAAAATTATCCCACTCTTCCTCTAAATCAATTACCGTGGGTTTTATTGGTTGTGCAAAGGTATTAGGTATTTCAACTTCCTTGCTAGTTGAAGCTTGTTCAACTATCTTTTGTGCAGATTGGGATGTATCCTCGATGCTCCTGCTTTTGCCATTTTGTGATGAATGTCATGATTCTCCGATAGATTTTTCTTGAGACTCTGCTCCAGAATCGGATTCGGAGTTTTCTTTGGATTCACCTTCTATAGTCACGCTGGGAGTAGGCTCCCTTATTGGATCAATTACCAATTGGTCCAATGGTACCATTGCGAGCCTTCTTTCTTTGTAATTGTAAAACATTTCCAGGTCTTCATGGTCAAAATGTAGTTGGGCCATATGTTTCACCTCTAAAAGGTGTTTTTCTACAAAAATATATCATCAAAATCCTACTCCTCATTGGTGAATAATTTTATTTTCACCATAGTGGTGAAATTCTTGACTGTTCCAAATGGGTCACACTGTCGTCCAGGAAATTTGGGTAATTGTAGATATATCATGTCCTCTTCTTATTTTTGCATGTGTCCCAGGTCGTGTATTGCAAATTCTCTACACTATACAGGGAATGCAGGCCAAATGGACTTCTTTGACTCTTTCAATGTATTGCTCATTCCTCCCCGAATAGCTATCTGGTAGGTTATTTCCCTAGCCATCAATTTATCTGGAACATAACATGGGAGGATGTGGGGGGAGGTCATGCTACCAAAAACTCTTACATATGTAAAAGTCTCCTCCCCAAACCATCTGGCCATTGGGAGGATGTGAACTTCAGTTTCTTGGGAAAATATGGGGGCATCTTGATTATACAACTGCTTATAAATAGGGAGCATAACCTTGTGGTAGACATGATTCTGAACAGTCCATTCCCATCCCATGATGGGGAACCTTGAACTAAAACAAATAGCATCCATAACATAGGCACTCATAAAAAATGGAGGGTAAGCCCTCGAAGCAATGCTTCTTCTCCTTCTATACTCAATAATTCTTTTTGCTAAATTATCTGACAGGATTTGGGCCCAATTAAAAATAGTTGCGTTAACAACTGCTTCAATTAATGACAACCAATCCATAGAGAACTTGCTACTATCATGTCTACCAAACAGTCGACATAACATAGCCACAACAAAACTATAAGGGGGATAAATAGATGCAGTAGTGTACATACCATTTTTATTTCTCTTGATGTTTTCTTCATTATTTGACCAGCCACGGGTGTAGCCTGCTGGGTCATTGTTCTCTTTAACAAAATTTTCCACGAATTTCCTATTGTAGATGACCTGTGGCTCTTGTGGGTGGTACATAAGCCATAAATTGTCTAGGGTGAAAGATCTGATGGCCTCTTGGCTTCTTGTCCTGAATTGTCTGTCTGAAATATCTACTTCATTGTTAACCCATTTTACCATATCATTATAAGGGATTATCTTTGGTCGAGTAGCTTTGCGGTGCAAAAATGAGCTTTCCATATCTAACATGGAAGTGTCTAAGGAATCTCGACCATCAACTGTAATATTTGTTTCCATAATCCTCAATTGTTCTTCCTCCAGTATGTTCTACATAGTATCCCAGTAGATGTTCCTCCCTTTTTACTGCATGTGCTGTCTATGAATAGGGGAGTCATCTCTGTCTTCTCAGAGGCTATAGCCTTGCCTTTCTTCCCATTCTTCTCAACGCTCTGCTCTGCAGGTATTTCCTAAAATGAAGAACAAAAGCTGTCAGAAACTCAAAGATGAATGTAGAAAATGAAATAATGCATATAGCTTGTAAAGGTGGTAAAAGAAGCATTATTTGAATGCACGTAACAAGATATCGTATCAAGCTAAATGGATTTTCATACATAAAAGTAGTTATTTCCCACTAATGCCCACTAATGATTCACTATCTCTTAGCTTAATTGCTCATAAATTTTTGCGTCGAAAAATTGGATGAAAATTTTTTAGGGTAGCGAACCATTATATTACGATGATAGCAATTGTGTATTTTGTGAAGAAATATCGCAGATCACAATATCACAAGGTGTGCCTTTCAATACTCTTATCTGCTGGGTGTGTCTGCGACATGTGACATGCGAGTTGTCCATTAGTTGTCTCATGTATGGTTACTAACTGGGCTCATCATAGGCAATAGACTTGACAGACTTGAAATATTTGCTTTGAATACTCTATAGTGTGGGTCTAGGCACAAACCACATATTGCAATATCGGCTTATGGTTGGTGCAAAGTCTTTGCTTGAATACTCGAAATACGATGCAATAAAAGCCAAAGCGCCATCATGATTTTGCAACTCCCAAACTTTGCTATATCATATTTAAGAGAAAAATCTTTATGGGTCATGTTATGCGATGCTAGAGTTATGCCTAAAAGGTTTAAGGACTTCCATTTTTTGTCGGATTTTATGATAAATTAGGCCATTCAGCCCTTATCTTAAATGCTTTGCTTGACTTTGGAGGTTTTTTAGAAAGTTCCTTTAGTGGGTTTTTAGACGTGCTATATATGAAAACATGAGTTTTTAGTAGTTCCCAAAAAGGTCTTGATTATTATTTTGATTTATTCAAAAATAAAAGAAATGACTAAATGCTAAGTTTTATTTTTTGAATAAAAATTTTAAAGGGTACCCATTTAGTTAATGTAACATTAACTACTATTATTACTAAATGGGGGGTTGTTGAATACCACAATAATTGGCCATTCACTTGGACGAACCAATTATCTCTAAAAGCTTTTTGAAATTTCTAAAACTTCCAAAATAAAGATAGTTTTGAAAAAAATAGATTATATGGAATATAAGGTGAGAATTATTGCTTTCGTAATAAAATAATCATCTACCTAGCTACCATTCTTTTGACTATTCTTTTCTTATAAAAAGTAACAATATCTACATCAGTCTTTACTTAGTTTTTTAAAGATAAAGCCATGAGTCTCTCCGCAAATTGGTTTTCTGATTTACTCTGCTGTCCTAGGTAGAGCCTTTTGCTGTGAGCAGGCCTTCATAGCCTCGACGGAGTTACCTTTTAACCAGCAATGACCTAGTATTCAACTTAAATCATAATTCAATTTTAAAGATAAGTTCATAAGTATACTTATTGCTTTATTTACTTTCTGAAGTTATTTGTTTGTTGCTTCAGCTTTTCATCTGTATTTCCTAAAGGACAATGTCTCAGTTTGGTGACCAATATTGACAATGCCATTCACTCGATTCATAACTTAACTGAACAAGTTAGCTCATGATGAGGCCCCTTGTCTTTTGATTATTATAATCATAAGCCATTACCCTATTTTGATATGTAGTTTTGGTAATGTCAGTTTAGTTATAATGTTATGATCATGGTAAGTCAGCTCTTGACAAGACCTCTTATCCCGTAAGTTTAGGTATATTTTAGAATTACACTAAAAATGAAAACTGACTAAGTGGAGAGGATCATTGGCCCCTTAAGAGATTCTGGACAACAGTTGTAGAGTTTTTAGAGATGCCTTCTTGGAGAGAGACTTTGCTTTGTATAAATACTTTTCTAGAGTGATATAAAGGAGTAGTTTCTCTTTCAAAGTTAAGTTTCATCAAAATCAGATAATTTTAAGGAGGAAGATGGCCAATTTCAAAATCAATCAAACTTAACTATACGTTTCTGTTGTGGCCACCAACAACCCCCCTCTTTGTTTGGTATTAGCAATAACACCAAGAAAATGGGGACTCTTAATAAAAAATCCAAAAAAAACATTTTATGAAAATTTTTGTATTCAACTCCTTAAAACTGTATCGCATCGCGAGAAGAGAATAAAACATTTACTTATGAGCATAATAAACTGCGAAGAAGCGACGCAAAATTCATCGCATCGCATACATTATGAAGCACTCTTAAATGAAAAATCTTAAGAAATCTCCGACGGCCGATATGTGACGTCGCATATCGCAACATCGCGTAAGCAGCACACAATGATTGAATGACTAAGCGCGATCTGCGATGCCGCGATGCTGCAATCTGCGATGAATGTGATTTGCGATAAATGCGATCATGAATTTCTGCGATGACACATCTCAACGACGCGATCCGCGATGCTGCGATGTAAGTCGCAGAAATCACCCATCACAAATTTTCCTCGATGCAGTATTCAAGGAAAGTTGTCCGTAAACCAAAATTGGGCGCGCGCCTTAAAAGAAATTAATGAATGTACGCCAAAGTATTTAAGAAGGACAGTTTTGTGTTTTTCGAAGAGTCAGTTCGCTATGGGTGTCATGATTTTATACATTCATAAGAGCTTAAAGCTTTCTTGTCAATCTTTATTATCATTACTCTTTTCCTTTGCGTAAACTGTAAGACAGGAAATAACATGAAGCAATGTGCAGGAAACATGTAAGGAAAAGGGGAAAGCATCAATGCTCGGAGAACAGAGAAGAGATGCCTTCATAAACGGATGCCGCATGCAACAGGACCACAGATTCCAGAGTATCACTCAACAGATGCTGATGTCAATAGGCCATCCAACGCTCAGAGTCAAAAGCGCACAAAAGCAGCATGTTTACAAAAGATCCTGAAGCTTATGCCCGGTAAAGGAAAAAGGCGCTAAAGAAGGAAAACGCACCAGAAAAGCCCAGAACAAAGAACGGAGGCAGTTTTCGATGCGCAATTAGTGCCTAGCGCTAATCGTGCATCGCTAAGAAAATTCTTCAAAGAGCAAAGTCCCTAACTTGTTCAGTCATTCGCAAGGCTGGAAACCGAAATAGCAAAAGCAGAATCAGTTTGAGAGAAATTTCGGTTATTACCAAGTATACACGCAGTGAATACACCCAGCCAGAGGAAGATTCTCGAAAATATCTTCTAGTTTACCAGAAAGTGGTGCCAGCGCTTGTTATTTATATTTTCATAGCTCAAACGAAAGCAGAAGGCGACCAGCCGACTCTTCCCAGGCGAATGTTGCATGCTTGCAGCACTAAGGAGCAAATACATAAATGGTTAGGAATTAGATTCAATTTTTAGAAATAGTTTCGCTTTAGCAGAAGGGCGGTCATTTAAAACCGTATCCTAAATTTATGTAATTAAGTTAATTAGTTAGCAGTATTTAAACCCTTCTCAGGCATTAGGAGAAGGGTCCAGAAATTTGTCAAAAAACTTGTCCTCAGAACATGCACTTTTGCACCCTCGGAGGGAGTTTTGATGAATGGATGGATCAAGGTTTATTAATGTTTGCATTTGATATCTACTACTGATGTTGCACTTCTGTACTCTTAGTACATGTTAGAGCAAGGAGAGATAAATCATTGTTGCTTGAAGCTTATGAGTGGAACCAGTCATAAATGGTACTTTTATCTCTTGACCGTTTCTGTTTATATTCTTAAAGTGATATAAAGTTTTTAGTTGTTTATATGTTACTGCATGAATGTGTGAGTTACCATTTGGCACTTTTGTACGATGGAGCCACTTATTTATGTTTGATATATGAATAACTTATTATGCGATATGTTGTTCACAACTGTTTTGCCTAACTTTTTATGCAAAGTGGTTTATCTTAATTGATTTCTATTCTTATGATTTACCAGTTATTGTTTGAAATCTCTTTAGATCGCATAATAGAAGAAATACACCCCAGGTTAGCGTAGATTAGATGTGTTGTTTCTCATTAGATTACAATAGCATAGAGTTAGTTTAAAAGTTTGAATTAAATTAACTTTAAGTACTCTTAGATCAGCATCATCCAACTCTGCACACACACACACCCTTAAATTGGGAAACTGGTCCCATTATCCCCAGTCGGACCCGCTATACCAAACGGATAAGGAGTTGCCAACCAAGGTCCGGACCGGGTGGGTATCCCCCTTGTTGTCGACCCGATTTTTGGGGCTTCAACATATTTGGTGCTAGAAGGAGGGCCCGAGCTATGAATGGCACCTAAATCAAAATCTAAATACCATTCTGAGAGTAAATCGCCCTCATCAACTCCCCCGACTTCCCCAGTATGTTTAAATCCAGAGTTAGAAGTCGCTCGAGTATTAATCACTGCTACATACCCTAATATTTCAGACCAATCTACCATTGAACCCCCTAAAGTTCAAACTCTGATTCACAAACTCCAGGGATTTTCTATTTCTGCATAGAGGTCTGATAAATCTCAAAGCAGCGTGACTTCGTAGTACAATCCTGCTCATCCCCTGACCAGATTAAAGAGTGAAAAATTTGGCATCCAGCCAACTGAATTCCCTCTCCCCACCAGCAAAAGAGCAAGGAAAACACCACAAGAGTCTGACAGTGAGACTCTTTCATCTACATCGTCCATTTCAACTCCCTCACCGTGAAGTCAGCCACCCACATCTTCATTCCAAACCACCCATCCATCTTCCACAACCCCTCTTCTTCCATCATCTAAGATCATAATATCTTCATCTTCCCATCCTCAGGGATCATCCTCTGCACTTTCATTTACTAGCAGCTCAACGATGGCCCAGTCTCCATGGAACAATCCTGGGGCAGTTTTAATGCCTCCACCCGTGAGCCAAATACCGGCCCATCCTAAGAAATGGCTACCCAAATTCAATCCAGAAGCAGGCATGCTAGCTGAAGAGCACATTAACAATTTCATGCTCTCTGTCAATCTCAACGGAGTTACCAACGAGGATGTTGTTGTCCAGCTTTTTCCCTATACAATGCAACGAACAGTCGGGTCATGGTACTTTTCATTACCCTCTGGGTCTATCACAAGTTGGGACATTTTTCAAAGTCAATTTCTTACCAAGTTTGGTGATGACAGATCAACGGCAACGTTAATCAATGACCTATCCAATCTTAAAGCCGAGGCTAGAGAACCCATCAAAGATTTCAATTTACGGTTCAATAAGATCCTCAACAAAATTCCCACTGCTTCCCAACCCAGCGAAGAAGTACGATGTGAATGGTATATTACGGCCTTACCATCAAACTTAGCAATCTTCATGGATAGGGCAAATAAAACAACCTTAGTTGAAAACCTGACAGAGGTGATAGCAGTAGAGAAATGCGTAGTAGCCCTGGAAAAGAGATCTGCGATAGAGGAACGGAAATCTAAAAAAGTCACCTTCAAGGAAGACTCCAAGAAGAAACAAACGAAAGACCCTTTCGATTTGGAAGCATTGCAAAAAGTATTAAAGACCATGTCCAATGAGATGATTGACATAAAAAAACAAGTAGCAGAAACTTCTTCAAAAAATCCCTATAGAGCTTTTAAAAGAGGCCCTTCAATGGATATGAAACCACCCAACGCTATCTCAAATGTCGAATCCGAAGAAGAGGAAGAAGAAGAGAGTACCACTGAAGGGCAAACCGATGACGAAGAAGTTGTGGAACTACAAGGAATGTGGGATTTCATCCTCCCACAAGAAGAAGATCAAGAAGCATTTCCGGTTAGCAAACGAAGCAAAAATCAACTTGATCCTCCCCAAACTACCCCTAAGCAGAAGGGCGCAAGCCCTGCAGCAAAAGATAAAGTCGCAACAAAGAAAACGACCGCTAAAGCGACTCAATCTAGCCCAGTCCAACCAGATCAAACAACTCCATCAAGAACACTGATAGTGTCGGATGAAATGGAATAGAATATTATTGATGACATGAAAAAGACTAGGGCTAATATCACTCTTTATGAATTGAGCAAATTGAAACATCAACAGAAGATAATGATGAAAGAATTACATGCCATGCCTACTACATCTTTGCCTACAGCGGTAGCTTCCCACAACATGGGAAGACCTCCAACCAACACGATCAATAAGATTGATCCAAATGACATCACCTTGATTGGAGGAAGATCAAGGTCTCACACTCCCCTTTTCTTCTCACTTATGAAATTTTCAATAAAAATGTGCACAATTGTTTGGTAGATTCTGGTGCTTCAACGAATATTTTACCCAGATCAATATGTGCCAAGATGAATGTTCAACCACAAAAATCCGCAGTGCGCATAGTTCAGATTGATCGATCTCAAGTCGAAGTGATTGGTGAACTTAATCAAGTAACCATAAGATTGTCGTCCAACCCGAAGATATGTCAGGTTATTGACATTCTAGTAGTTGATATCCCAGAATTCTATGGCTTGATTCTTAGCAGGGATTGGTCCGAAAAACTCCATGGATACTTCTCAACCGACTGGTCGCACATGTGGTTACCCTACAATGGTAAACCGAATCAAATAAAGGTTGAACGAGAGTTACACCAGAAGTACATAGTAACGGAATTGGAGGGAGAAAATGAAGCAATAGCATATACAGCAGTATCATAGGCAATTACTCGGTAGATACTTTCCCTTGCAATTTCAATGCTCATACATCACCTTACTTAGAAAATTTTGTTTTGTCCCAAGTCGAATTTTTTTCCCAAACTGATAATTCGAAGTGTGTTAATTTTGTAGATAAACCTGTAAATACATCTTTGTTTTGGAAATTATATTTTGATGGCCCTAAATCTAACGAAGGAGCAGGAGCAGGATGCGTTCTGATTAGTCCAAAGGAAATAAGACCATGCTTACGTGCATACTTGAATTCGATTGCACAAACAATACAACGGAATATGAGGCCTTGGTGCAAGGCCTATACAAAGCAATCGGGTTGAACGTCAAGTATCTTCAAGTCTTCGGAGACTCTGAGATTGTCGTCAAACAGGTACGTAACACCATACATTGCCTATCAGGTCATTTGAAACACTATCAATATTTAGTACAAGATCTGACTGAGCATTTCATAGCATTCAATATTTCGTCAATCCCAAGACTCCAAAACGCGAGCGCAGACCTTTTAGCTAACGTACCCTCTAGACTTATTCCCTCTGAAGATTTTAGTCCAAATAGATTCTCAATAGAATTAATCTTTAGACCGTCCATCCCTGACAACATTACAAATTGGAGAGTATTCAATGACGATCCAGATATTGTAAATTTCCTCACTTCTGAAGGATCCTACTCCAATCAAATAATTGACGAAGACCATCACAATCGACAAATACAACAAGATAGCACTAATAATGCTATACCTAAATCACTAGTTAAGTTGGAAGACTTATACGATTTGAAAAGTCGGTTTAAAAGGTCTACCAATTCTAAGCTCTACAGTTCAACTCTGAACTACGAATTAGTAAACCTAGGAACCGATGATAAACCACAAAACGTTAATCTAGTCCACGGCCTAGCCCCTGAAGAAAAACTAGCGTATATTCGTCTTTTGAGACAATACAAAAATGTTTTTGCTTGGAATTACGATGAGCTGAAGACATACGACACTTCTATCATTCAACATACTATCCCTATGATTGACAACGAAAAACCTGTCCAATAGAAACTCAGAAAAATCCACTCCAATTTAGAAAATAAGATAAAAAATGAGCTAAATAAGTTATTAAAAGCCAGAATAATTTTCCTCGTCAGACATTCCAAATGGGTCTCCAATATGGTACCCGTTAGAAAGAAAAACAGAGATATTAGAATCTGCATCGATTTTTGGAATCTCAATAAAGCCTGTCAAAAAGGCAATTTTTCCCTCCCACCTATGGAGCAGATATTACAGGCAGTAGCAGGCTCAGAATTAATGTCTCTTTTGGATGGATTTTTAGGATACAATCAAGTGCTGGTACATCCCGATGATCAGTTAAAAACCACATTCCGAACTAAATGGGGCACATACGCATATCGGAAGATGCCATTTTGTTTGATCAATGCCAGCGCTACATTTCAGAGAGCCATGAACATCGCATTCAAGGGTTTAGTCAATAAATCTGTAGTAATTTATTTGGATGATATAACAATGTATTCCAAGAAGCGAAGCGACCATCTCAAAGACTTGAAACAAATCTTTCAACGATGTTTAAGGTATGGGATTTCACTTAACCCAAAGAAATATTTTTTCGCATTAAGTGAAGGAAAACTTCTAGGATTCATAGTGTCAAAATCTAGTATTCACATTGAGCCTGACAGAATCAAGGAAATTTATGAAATATCCCTACCTCATAATAAAAAAGCCATGCAATCTTTCCTTGGTCAAATCAATTTTGTGAAGAGATTTGTCCCATATTTTTCACGAATTGTTTGTCCTTTGCAAACCATGATTAAAAGGAATTCAAATTTTAAATGGGGTCAAGATGAGCATGAAACATTCAACCTGATCAAACAAGCTATCATTAACTCTCCATCTTTAGCAACCCCGAGTTTTTCAGAATCTTTTATCTTATACACATTTGCCTCAGAGAAATCATATGTTGCGATTCTAACTCAAGCAAATCAAGAGAAAGCGGAAGCTCCAATCGCATTTTTTAGCTCGAATTTACAAGGTGATGAACTCAACTATTTAGACGTGGAGAAACAGGCATATGCTGTTTTCAAAGAGGTCAAATATTTCTGACCTTTCTTACTTAAAACCCATACTAAGGTCATAGTACCGTTTCCAGCGGTAAGAATTCTTCTAGTACAGAAGGATGTGGGTGAAAAAAGAGCAAATTGGATCACTGCTTTACAATAATATGACCTTGAGATCAAACCAGCAAGCATTGTAAGAGGTCAAGGCTTCTGCAAAATGTTGGTTGGAACATCGCAAATTCCTAAAAATTCATCTGAAGAGGTAAAAATGTATGAGGTAAGCCTAAACGATGCAGAATCATTATATGCTGACACCATTTATTATCTTATGAACGGGTATGCTCCATCACACCTGGATCACACTACGAAAAGAGCTCTCTGATTGAAAGCTAAACAATACCAGCTCATAAATGATGTTCTGTTTAAAAAGAATTACGATTCTGTTCTTCTTAGGTGTCTTGAGAAAACTGAAGCCGAAAAGGTTTTACAGGAACTCCACGATGGACCAGCAGGTGGACACTATGCTGGAGATGCTACTGCACATAAAATCTTACGTGCAGGATATTATTGGCCCACGTTGTTCAAAGACTCACATAGTTACGTGAGGAAATGCCAAGTCTGCCAAACTACTGCAGGGAGACAAAAGAAACCGTCCATGCCACTACAGCTGGTAAACATCGAACAACCATTCAGTCAGTGGGGCTTGGACATAATAAGTGAGATCGTTCCTCACTCTTCTAAGCAGCATAGATACATCCTCACGGCAACAGATTATTTTACTAAATGGGTAGAAGCAGTTCCTCTCAAGAGAGCTAATTCTGAAAACATCATTGAATTGATAGATCAATTTGTAATCACTAGGTTTGGATTGCCAACAGCTTTAATGTTTGATAATGCCTCATACTTTTTTGGGAATGCAATGACTGAGTTTGCACTTAAAAGAGGGTTCAAACTGAAATATTCAGCCAACTACTATCCGCAAGGTAATGGATTGGCTGAGTCAACAAATAAAAACCTAATCAGGATTATTAAAAGAATAGTTGACCAGAACCAGAAGAATTGGCACAAAACTTTGGTAAATGCTTTATGGGTAGAATGAATAATGAAGAAAGCTTCAATTGGCACTTCTTCCTTTAATTTAGTTTATGGGAAGGAAGTGGTTCTCCCAACTCACTTAGTGATACCCTCCTTGTCTTTAGTACAATACATCGATGAAGTATCTACTTCCTCCTTACAATTAAGACAAATGGAAATAATTAAATTAGAAGAACGACGAGAACAAGCTAAGAAAACCCATGCTCATCACCAAGTGCTAATAAAATCCTCTTTTGATTCAAGCATAATGACCAGGAAAAATTTTCAGATGGGAGATCTAGTTTTGAAATGGGATAAGGCTCATGAAGAAAAGGGCAAACATACAAAATTTCAGAAGATGTGGCTTGGTCCTTTTTAGATTGTAGAAGTCATGGGCCCATCAACGTTTGTGTTGCAGGATTTAGCAGGTAGAAGGGATTCTTTGCATGTTAATGGACAGATCCTTAAAATATATTTTCCATAGAAGATTATTCTTCTATTTTGTAGGATAGTTTTAGTTTTTCTTTTCTTCCTTATAAATAAAACCAGTTGTAGATGGTTACTACAGGGGTTCACGAAAAATACACCAATTCTCTATCAGATTTCGATTTTTTTTTCGCTTGTACAAATAGTAAAATTTTTCAAAAAATCTGATCTTTATTATTGACAGATAGAGTTAAAAAAAAAAAGAAAAAAAAAAAAAAACTTTAGCCTAGATATGATACTAGTTTCAACTTCAAAAAATTTGATGAAAGCAACCTTTGGCAAAAAATTGTTTTATATTAGCACAATGAAAGGTATCAATAATAAAATAAATATTCTCTGTAAAACTGCTGTTTTCAAACTCTATTATTGTCGTCCAGAGCTTTCTTAAGGAAAAACAATGATTTCCTCCCTGCTAAAGAAAATCGCAGCGTTCAGAGGAACAATCCGAGAAAACACTATATCTCAAAGAATAAGAGGTCTCATCACAAGTCGGCTTATCATGATCACAGATATTATAACTTGCTGACTTTGCCAATACTGTCCACCAAAACAGGGCAACGACTCAAGATTGTTGCAATCAGAAGACAAGGGATCTCATCACGAGCCAGCTTGTTTAGAAAAAGTGTAAATCAAGTGAATGACTGTGTCATAATTTGGCCACCAAACCAAGACATTGTTCTTTAGAGAATAAAAAAGGAAAAAAGTGTCAAAATGGGTTTTTCTCTGAAAAGTTGTAAATAGCCTTAAGCAGGATAAATGATCATTACTGGGTAACAGGTAACCCTGTCGAGGCTATGGACGCCTGCTGGCAGCAGAGGCTCTACCTACGACAAATGAGCATATTTTAAAAGCCAGCACATAGAGAAGACCTTATTTTATCTTTAAAAGACCAAGTAATGGCTGATGTAAATACAAGGACAAAGCCTGAGGAAGCAAACAATTGGAATAGAAAAAGGTTGAAACAAAATATCATTGATAGGATAAGGCATAATGTACTCTACCTGTCCATAACAAAATTTAGACTTATGAACATTTTTCTGCTTTGGAAACTAAAATTCAATAGAAAAGCAGAGATAACTCGTTCTTCCCAGTGAATCACCATTGTTGTGGCCACCAACAACCCCCCTCTTTGTTTGGTATTAGCAATAACACCAAGCAAATGGGGACCCTTAATAAAAAATCCAAAAAAAACATTTTATGAAAATTTTTGTATTCAACTCCTTAAAATTGTATCGCATCGCAAGAAGAGAATAAAACATTTTCTTATGAGCATAATAAACTACGAAGAAGCGACGCGAAATTCATCACATCGCATACATTATGAAGCGCTCTTAAATGAAAAATCTTAAGAAATCTCCGACGGCCGATATGCGACGTCGCATATCGCAACATCGCGTAAGTAGCACACAATGATTGAATGACTAAGTGCGATCTGCGATGCCGCGATGCTGCGATCTGCGATGAATGCGATTTGCGATAAATACGATCATGAATTTCTGTGATGACACATCTCGACGACGTGATCCACGATGCTGTGATGCGAGTCGCAGAAATCACCCATCACAAATTTTCCTCGGCGCAGTATTCAAGGAAAGCTATCCGTAAACCAAAATTGGGCGCGCGCCTTAAAAGAAATTAATGAATGTACGCCAAAGTATTCAAGAAGGACAGTTTTGTGTTTTTCGAAGAGTCAGTTCGCTATGGGTGTCATGATTTTATACATTCATAAGAGCTTAAAGCTTTCATGTCAATCTTTATTATCATTACTCTTTTCCTTTGCGTAATCTGTAAGACAGGAAATAACATGAAGCAATGTCCAAGAAACATCTAAGGAAAAGGGGAAAGCGTCAATGCTCGGAGAACAGAGAAGAGATGCCTTCATAAACGGATGCCGCATGCAACAGGACCACAGATTCCAGAATATCACTCAACAGATGCTGATGTCAATAGGCCATCCAACGCTTAGAGTCAAAAGCGCACAAAAGTAGCATGTTTACAAAAGATCCTGAAGCTTATGCTCGGTAAAGGAAAAAGGCGCTAAAGAAGGAAAATGCACCAGAAAAGCTCGGAACAAAGAACGGAGGCAGTTTTCAATGCGCGACTAACGCCTAGCGCTAATCGCGCATCGCTAAGAAAATTGTTCAGAGAGAAAAGTCCCTAACTCTGTTCAGTCATTCGCAAGGCCGGAAACCGAAATAGAAAAAGCAGAATCAGTTTGAGAGAAATTTGGGTTATTACCAAGTATACACGCAGTGAATACACCCAGCCAGAGGAATATTCTCGAAAATATCTTCTAGTTTACCAGAAAGTGGTGCCAGCGCTTGTTATTTCTATTTTCATAGCTCAAATGAAAGCAGAAGGCGACTAGCCGACTCTTCCCAGGTGAATGTTGCATGCTTGCAGCACTAAGCAGCAAATACAGAAATGGTTAGGAATTAGATTCAATTTTTAGAAATAGTTTTGCTTTAGCAGAAGGGCGGTCATTTAAAACCGTATCCTAAATTTATGTAATTAAGTTAATTAGTTAGCAGTATTTAAACCCTTCTCAGGCATTAGGGGAAGGGTCCAGAAATTTGTCAAAAAACTTGTCCTCATAACATGCACTTTTGCACCCTCAGAGGGGGTTTTGATGAATGGATGGATCAAGGTTTATTAATGTTTTCATTTGATATCTGCTACTGATGTTGCACTTCTGTACTCTTAGTAGATGTTAGAGCAAGGAGAGATAAATCATTGTTGCTTGAAGCTTATGAGTGGAACCAGTCATAAATGGTACTTTTATCTCTTGACCGTTTCTGTTTATATTCTTAAAGTGATATACAGCTTTTAGTTGTTTATATGTTACTGCATGAATGTGTGAGTTACCATTTGGCACTTTTGTACGGTGGAGTCATTTATTTATGTTTGATATATGAATAACTTATTATGCGATATGCTGTTCACAACTGTTTTGCCTAAATTTTTATGCAAAGTGGTTTATCTTAATTGATTTCTATTCTTATGATAGCTGAATGATCTTTATTACCAGTTATTGTTTGAAATCTCTTTAGATCGCATAATAGAAGAAATACACCCGGGTTAGCGTAGATTAGATGTGTTGTTTCTCATTAGATTACAATAGCATAGAGTTAGTTTAAAAGTTTGAATTAAATTAGCTTTAAGTACTCTTAGATCAGCATCATCCAACTCTGCACACACACACACCCTTAAATTGGGAAACTGGTCCCATTATCCCGAGTCGGACCCGCTATACCAAATGGATAAGGAGTTGCCAACCAAGGTCCGGACCGGGTGGTTATCCCCCTTATTGTCGACTCGATTCTCGGGGTTTCAACAATTTCATATGTGAAGATTACTTTCATAAAAATCTTTACTAATACAAGCGAAAAGTAAAAATTAAGAACATAAAATTATTCTTTGTAAAACCAAAAGTAAATGTTTTCAACATGTATTATTTTTTCAAAAGAAAATTAACTAAAATACTATAATATATAGTGAATAGAAGAGATCATCTTCTATGGAAAGTATTTCTTTAGGAACTGTCCATTAATAGGTAGAGATTCTCTCTTACCTGATAAATCCTGTAGCAGAAAAGTTGATGGGCTTATTAATTCAACAATCTAGAATGGGCCAAGCCACATTCACTGGAACTTGGTATGCTTTCCTTTCTCTTCATGGGCTTTATCCCATTTTAATACTAAGTCTCCGACTTGGAAATTTTTTGAAGATACAGAATTTGAATCAAAAGAGGCTTTGACTAACTGTTGATGATGTGCATGGGTAATTCTAGCCTTCTCTCATTCCTCTTAAAGTTTAAGGATTTGTAATTCTCTAAGTTGCATAGATAAGGAAGGAGTTTGTTCGATGAATTGAACCAAGGCAAATGAGGGAATAGCTACGTTTGTTGGTAAGACAATTTCTTTCCCATAAATGATATTAAAAGTAGAAGTTCCAATGGAGGTTTCCTGAGTTATTTGATCTACCCATAGAGAAAACACTAAAGATTTATGCGAGTTCTTTTGACTTTGTTAAACAGATCATTTTGATAATCCTGATAAGGTTCTTATTTGTGGATTTGGCTAACCCAATTCCTTGCAGATAATAATTAGTAGAATGTTTAAGTTCAAATGCTCTTTTAAGAGCAAACTTTGTGATAACATTGCCTGAAAAATAAGATGCATTGTCAAACATTAAGGCAGAAGGTAAGCCAAACCTGTTGATGATAAATTTATCTATAAATTCAATAATGTTCTCAGAGTTGGCTACCTTAAGTGCAATCGCTTCTACCCATTTGGTAAAATAGTCGGTGACTATAAGGATATATTTATGTTTCTTAGAATAATGAGGAACGATCTCACCTATTATGTTGAATCCCCATTGTTTGAATGACTGATCAATGTTGATTGGCTGTAACGGTAATGGTGGTTTCTTTTGTCTTCTAGGAGCTATTTGACAAATCTTACATTTCCTTACATAATTTTGTGCATATTTAAATAGAGTTGGTCAGTAATAGCCAACATGCAGGATTTTATGCACTGTAGCATCTCCTCTAAAGTTCCCGTCAGCTGGTCCATCGTGAAGTTCCTACAACACTTTTTCTGCTTCAAAAATTTCAAGACATCTAAGGAAAACAGAATCATAATTCATTCTAAATACGACATTATTGACAATTTTATGTTGTTTAGTTTTGAGTCTCAAGGCTCTTTTCTTGGTGTAATTCAAATATGGAGGGGATATCCATTTTTTAAGTAGAATATAATATCAGCATATCTTGATTTAGTGTTGTTAAGGCTTACCTCATAGACTTGTACCTAGTCACCTGAATGCTGTAATTTTGATATATTTGATGCTCCTGCCAACATCGTGCAAAAACATTGACCTTTTACAATGTTTTATGGTTTGATTTCGATGTCATATTCTTGCAGAGTTGTAACCCAATTTGCTCTATTTTCACCCACATCCCTTTGTATTAGAAGGTTTCTTACTGTTGGGAATGGTACTATCACCTTGGTGTGGGTTTTAAGAAGAAAAGGTATGAAGTGTTTTATTGATTTGAAAATAGCGTAAGCTTGTTTTTCAACATTTGAGTAGTTCAATTCAGCTCCCTATAAATTTGAGCTAAAGAAAGAGATCGGGGCTTCAACTTTTTCTTGATTTACTTGTGTTAATATGGCTGTGTATGATTTTTCATAAGCAAAAGTGTACAAAATGAAATGATAGGAAAATTTTGGCATTGCTAAAGATCGGGCATTTATGATTTCTTTTATTATCTAGATAAAAGCTTCATGTTCCAATTGACCCCATTTAAATAGAGAACATTTATTTATCATGGCTTGAAGGGGTAAACCAATTCTTGAGAAGTCAAGGACAAGTCTTTTGACAAATTCTATTTGAACAAGGAAAGATTGCATTGATTTCATACTATGGGATAAATGTATTTCAGAAATTTCTCTAATTTTGTCTGGGTCAATATGAATTCTTGCTTTTGACACAATAAATCCGAGGAGCTTTCCTTCACTTAACGTGAAAACAGACTTCTTGGGGTTAAGAGAAATTCCATACCTTTGACAACATTCAAAGATTTTTTTAAGATCTCTTAGATGATTACTACGTTTTCTAGAATACATAGTTATATCATCTGAGTTTATTACCACTCGCCTATTTACTAAACCTTTGAAGGAAATGTCCATGGTTCTTTGGAAAGTGGCACCGGCATTGATTAGTCCAAATGGAGTCTTTTGATAGGCATAAGTTCCCCATTTTGTTCTGAATGTAGTTTTCAGTTGATCATCTAGATGGACTAAGACTTGATTGTAACCTGAGAAGCCATCTAGAAAGGACATTAGTTCTAAGCGTGCAACTAATTTCAATATCTATTCCATAGGAGGCAATGGAAAATTGTCCTCTTAGCAAGCTTTGTTGAGATTGTGAAAGTCTACGCAAATTCGAATATCACCATTCTTCTTTCTAAATGGGATGAGATTGGAGAGCCACTTGTAATGCCTAACAAGAAAAATAATCTTGGCTTTCAACAATTTATTTAACTCAGACTTAATATGTATTTCCAAATTAGGATGAATTTTCCTCAATTTTTGCTGAACAAGGTTTTCATCAAAAGTCAAGATAATAATATATTGAATAATAGAAGTGTGTAGGTTTTAATATTGTCATAATTCCAAGCAAAGACATTCTTATATTGTTTCAAAAAACGTATAAAAGATAATTTCTCTTCTAATGTAAGTCTGAGACCCAAATTAATGTTTTGTGGTTTTGCGACAGGTCCAAGATTTGTCAATTCATACCTCAAAGTTGTACTATAAATTTTTGAATTAGTAGATCATTTAAATCTATCTTTGAGGTCATATAAATCTTCTAACTTAACTACGAATTTTGGTATAGCATTGTTGGTAGTTTCTTGTTTCAGTTGGTCATCATGTTGGTCTTCATCAATTATCTGGTCATCATAAATGCCTTCCAAAGTAAGGAAACTTACGATATCTGGATTGTTACTAAAGACTCTCTAGTTGGTGATATTATTAGGAATAGAAGGCCTAAAAATTAATTCAATGGAAAATCGATCTGGGTTGTAATCTTATGGTGGAATTAGCTTGGAAGCCACATTAGCTAGGAGATCAAAACTAGTGTTTTGGAGTCTTGGAATGGGGGAAATATTAAACTCTGTAAAATGTCAGGTCAGGCTTTAGGCTAATGATTGATAGTGTTTCAAATGTCTCGACAAATAGTGTATAATATTTCTTACTTGCCTGATGACAATTTCAGAATCTCCAAACACTTGGAGGTATTTGATATTAAGACTAATTGAATTGTACAAACCTTGAACCAATTCTTCATATTCAGCAGTGTTGTTCATTCAATCAAATTTGAGCCTGCATGTTAACATGGTCTTTTCTCCCTCTGGGCTAACTAATATGCATCCTGCCCCTGATCCATCATTGGATCGAGATCCATCAAAAAATAATTTCCAAAATAAAGATTCATTTATAGGTTTATCTAAAAATTCAGACATTTAGAAGTGTGTTTGGGAATAATTTTTGATTTGAGATACAAGGACGTTTTCTAAGAAAGGTGAAGTATGGGCATTGAAATTTCCGGGGAATGACTCAACAAAATAGTTTCTGATTATATTGTTGCTATATGCTACTGGCTCATTTTCTCCTTCCATCTCTGTTACTATATACTTTTGATGTTTCTCTCAGTCAACCCTTATCTGATTTAGCTTGCCATTATAGGGAAGCCACATGTGAGAGAAGTAAGTTGTGAAGTATATCAATGATTTGATAAAATTTTGGGTTTGATGAAAGTCTAATGTTTACTTGATTCATTTCCCCAACAAATTTGACTGGAGACCGATCTAATTGTACTATTCGTACTACAGATTTATGAGGCTGAACATTTAACTTATCGCAGGCTATTCAAGGTAAAATGCTAGATGAAGCACCAGAATCAACTAAACAGTTGTGTAAGTTCTTATTAAAGACTTCAAAAGTAAGGAGAAATAGTGGAGTATGCGATTTAGATCTTCCTCTAATTAGAGCAATGCCGGTTGGATCAATTTTGCTCGAAGAAGTGCTAGGGGGCCTTCCCATTTCTTGAGCAGCCTATGATATTACTGCAGTAGGAAGTGGTGTAGTGGGTATTGCTTTGAGTTCTTTCAGAAGTAGCTTCTTGTGATGTTTTAATTTACTAAGCTCATGAAAGGTGATGTTTTCCATATTTTTCTTCATATCATCAATAATATTGTATTCAATTTCGTGAGAAACTATCAGAGTTTTAGATGAAGGTGAAGAATCCAATTGGGTAGGGTTTGTTTGAGTGGATTTCGGTGAAGATTTCTTTCCTACAAATTTATCTCTTGGAGGTGGCATTGAAGTTTTATGTTTTGAATTTGATTTGGGTGGGTCAAGCTAATTTCTACTTCTAGTAGCAACAGGTAGTGCTTCTTGATTTTCCTCGTTGGGAAGGATAAAACTCGACATCCGTTGTAATTCTACTACTTCTTCGTCGTTTATTTGTTCTTCATTTAAAAATTCTTCCTCATCTCCATCTGATTCAGCATTTGATATAACATTCCAAGGTTTAGGATTAGTTGGGGAATTCCTTTTAAATGGTCTAAAGGTTTTTTTGGAGGAAGTTTGTGCTACCTATTTTTTTATGTCAACCATTTCATTAGACATGGTCTTAAGGACTTTCTACAATCCTTCTAGATCAAAAGGATCCTTTGGTGGTTTCTTCCTAGAGTCATATGTGAAGGTTACTTTCCTAGATTTTCTTTCTTCTAATGTGTTCTTCTTTTCTACGGCTAGAATGAATTTTTCCACAGCTATTGCTTTTTTCATACTTTTTTCTAACGTTGGTTTAGCATCCCTATCAATGAAGATGGTTGTGTTTAAAGGCAGTGCATAAATGTACCATTTAGTTTGGACCTCATTGCTAGGCTTCGATACTATAGGTAATTTATTTAATAACTTATTGAAGTGAGAGTTGAAGTCCTTAATGGGTTCTTTAGGTTCGGCCTTCAAATTCGAGATATCATTGATCAGAGTTGTTGTAGATCTATCATCTCCAAATTTAGTTAAAAATTGCTCTTGAAAAGAATCCCAACTATTAATAGAGCCTAATGGTAACGAAATGTACCATGATCCTGCTGCTCCTTGTAGAGTATCTGGGAATAATCGTAAAATTGCGTCTTCTTATGCTACTCCATTCAAATTAATAGACAACATGAAATTATTTATATGATCTTCAGCTAGCATGCCATTATTAGGATTGAATTTACGTAACAATTTCTCTGGATGTGCTGGCAATTGAGATAAAGGTCCAACCATTCTAACATCTCCTGGGTTGGTCCATGGCCTGGGAGGATTATGTGCCATTTTTGGGATGTGAGCAGAAGAGTGTGTAGCAGTGGTCAAAGGTGATTGGGTAGACGAAGGTATATCTCCTGCACTTATATGAATCATGACATGGAGTTGGGAGGCAGATGTATGATGTTGTGATGTTATAGATGGAATGGGTGTAGATGATGAAAGAACCTCACTGTGAGATTTTGATGGTCTTTTATTAGCTTTCTTACTACTTGGCAGAGGGAATTCAAATTGTGGGATTCCAAACTTTTCAGTCTGTGCTCTAGTTAGTCGTTGAGATGGGGTAAATTGAGAAGTAACACTGCCTTGGGATAACTTAGATTCTTCTTGAGATATTGAAATCCCTTGCAATTTATGAATCAAAGATTGTACTTCAAGGGGTTCAGAAGAAAAACTATCTGGCTTGTTAAAAATTTTAGCAGTGGGCTGTGTATTTTTCTTTGCAACTTCTTACTTGGGACTAGGAGATTTAGAATGAGAACGAGAAGTTGGAGGTGATGATGAGGGAGTTTTACTCTTAGAATGGCCTATATATTTAGATTTATTTTCCATCCACACTTAGGCCCTCCTTCTAGCACCAAAAACGTTGAAGGCCTGAAAATAGTTACCTCGACAATGGGGGATAACCACCTAGTTTGGACCTTGGTTGGCAGTTCCTTTTCCATTTGGAGTAGTGGCTCTGACTAGGGATGATGGGACTAGTTTCCCAATATACTTTTATGATTGTGCAAATGGGGTGATATTTGAGATTTGGAATAATGCTTATCCTAAAACTAATCTAATTTAAACTAAAAATCATGTGCAATTTATTCTAATCTAAAACATTATATAAATATAACTATCCCGAGAGTAATTTGACATATGCGTCTACAACAATGTTTGAAAGAAATTGATAATAAATATTACTCAATTATGATGAGAAGTGAATCCATTTAATAATAATCATTTTGTATAAAAATTTAGCTGAAATGATTGTGAGATATATATCGCGTAAAAATCATTCATGTACTCAGCATAAACTATAGATCATCATCATACAAAAGTGCAATAATGGAAATCAACAATTCAAATTTTCATACATAAAAAAACTTGAAGATAAGTTATTGCTTGACCTATAAGTAAAAGGAATTAAGAGATAAAAGTACCATTAATAATGCATCCTACTAATATTCTCCAGCAATATTGATCTACTTTCAAGTCACCCAACATCATCTAAGAGTACAGAAGAGCAATTTTAGTAGAATATGTTAAATCAAGTAGAAAATAAATCATGTTCCATTAATTCCACTCGAACTTCCTCAAAGGAGAATCAGTATATGTTCTGAAAAATGTTTCTGATAAAATTTTTGGACCCCTATCTAAATGCATGAGAGGGGTTTATATACTAAACCTATAATGGGAAAAATAGATTATTACAAAAATAGTTGAGGAGGTTTAAACAACCTACCTCAATTTATGCAAAAATAAAATCAGAATTAAAGTAAACAGGGTGACTAACTATGCTCCATTCAATCCTTCAGGTCACAGATATCCACCATAGGCTTCAGATGTGTAGGCCAACTGACTTCAGCTTTTAACTATCCATAGAATACGACATCGGTTAGAGTTGGCGCATTTTCTTAGTAGAGGTGGTTAGGCATCGCAGGTTCATCCACTGGACATGAGGCTTGACCAAATGTTGCCAATATGCTTCCCAGTCTAGCCTGGTTGTCTCCCTTATCACTTCCACTTTGTCTTATGCTGCCTGTTTCCATTGTTGATCGAGCTGTTTTGCACCTGGAAGGAACCTTGGGATGGACTCTACTACTAGATTGGCACCATGAAAATTCTCATTTATATTTTCTATGATAATGTTTGTTGCTTCCACAGCATCCGCCATTGCCTTCTCTGCTTCTTTTAGCTGAGAATCCCAGCTTGCAAACAGAATTTCCTTATGTGATTCTTCGAGTTTGGGTAGGTCGGCTTTTCTCCCCTCTATATTTTTCCAATTGATGTGATCAGATACCTTTTTAAAGATCTCATCATATTCAAGTCACATTTCTACGACTTGACTTGTCATTTTATCTCTTGTTTCGGAATAAGATTTCCAGTGTGAAATCTTCTGGCACAGTAATTCTTTATGATCTGTCAACTGGGAATTAAGTGGGAGTTCTTTGGTGATAAATTGATCAATTTTTGGATCGTCTTTATGAAGATCAATTATCGCTTGAACCTGTGCTTCCTTCTCGGCTAAGTTCATTCAATGTTCTATTTGAATCTTTTCAAATTCCTATTGAAGCTTGGCCAACTGTGTCCGTGCCTGCTGGTCAGATTTAACTTGTTGTAATTGTTGCTCGAGCGAAGTTATTTTTCTTTCCTTATCTCTAAGAAATGTTTGGACTTTTGTTGCTTTATCTATGGTCATTTTAGCATAAGCACCTGCAAACTACGAGATTATAGTTAAGTTGGTGGATGGATCAACTAGCAAGTCCTTCCATAAAACACCAATTAATTCGTTTTCTGGGGTAGTAACAGCTATAAAGTCCAATTTTATTTTCTTTCTTTGCCTTTTCACCATGGTCTTATTTTGTGGGCTATACAATACATCCAAAGGGGGGATTTCTTCAATTTTCAGAATTATCTCAGAGGTGGGGGTGACAGGGGTATGCGCTACTTCTGGCTCATTTGCAGTTTCTTCCACTATAATTTCCAGAGCTGTCTCGTGTTGTAGAGTTTGTAGATCTGGCACCTGTTCCTCTATATTAAGACTTTTATTAAAATTATCCCACTCTTCCTCTAAATCAATTACCATGGGTTTTATTGGTTTTGTAGAGGTAGTAGGGATTTTAGCTTCCTTGCTAGATGAAGCTTGCTCAACTATCTTCTATGTAGATTGGGATGTATCCTCGATGCTCCTGCTTTTTTCGTTCTGTGATGAATGTCGTGATTCTCCAATAGATTTTTCTTGAGACTCTGCTCCAGAATTAGATTTGGAGTTTTCCTTGGAGTCACCTTCTATAGTCACACTGGGAGTAGGCACCCTTATTGGTTCAATTAGTAATTGGTCCAATGGGACCATTGCGAGCCTTCTTTCTCTGTAATTGTAAAATTTTTCTAGGTCTTCATGGTCAAAAAGTAGTTGGGCCATATGTTTCACCTCTGAAAAGGTGTTTTTCTACAAAAATATATAATCAAAAGCATCATCCTCATTGATGAATACTTTTATTTTCACCATGGTGGTGAAATTCTTGACTCTTCCAAATTGGTCAAACTGTGGTTCAGAGAATTTGGGTAATTGCAGATCATGTTCTCTGCTTCTTTGAGTGCGTGTCCTAGGTCATGTAGTGCAAATGCTCCACACTATACAGGTAATGCATACCAAATGGCCTTCTTTGACTCTTTCAATGTATGGCTCATTCCTCCTTTAGTAGTTGTCTGGTAGGCTATTTCCCTAGCCATCAATTTATCTGGAACATAATATGGGAGGATGTGGGGGGAGGTGATGCTGGCAAAAAATTTGACATATATAAATATCTCCTCCCTAAACCATCTGGCCACTGGGAGGATTTCAACTTCAGCTTCTTGGGAAAATCTGGGGGCATCTTAATTATACAACTGCTTATAAATGGGGAGCATAACTCCATGGAAAATCTTGAAAAAATGTGGTTGAAAATTGGATTCCAACATGACCTTGTGGTGGACATGAATAGGAAGTGGATTCTAAATAGTCCATTTCCATCTCGTGATGGGTAACTTTGAACTTAAACAAATAGCGTCCATAACATAGGCGCTCATAAAAAATGGAGGGTAAACCGTGGAAGAAATGCTTCTTCTCCTTCTATACTTGATAATTGTTTTTGCTAAATTAACTGACAGGATTTGGGCCCAATTCATAATATTTGCATTAACGAATGCTTCAATTAACACCAACCAATCCAGGGAGAACTTGGTACTATCAGGTCTACCAAATAATTGACATAACATAGCCACAACAAAATTATAAGGGGGACAAATAGATGCAGTAGTGTACATAGCATTTTTGTATTTCTTGATCTTTTCTTCATTATTCGACCAAGAACGGGTGCAATCCACTGGGTCGATGTTCTGTTTAACAATATTTTGCATGAATTTCCTATTGTAGATGATCTATGGCTCTTGCGGGTGGTACATAAGCCATAAATTGTTTGGGGTGAAAGATCTGATGGCCTCTTGGCTTCTCGTTTTGAATTGTCTATCTGAAATATTTGCTTCATCGATAACCCATTTTACCTATTGGTACAAGGGATTATCTTGGGTCGAGCGGCTATGCGGTGAAAAAATGAGCAAGCCATCTCTAACATGGAAGCATTTGAGGAATCTCGGCCATCAACTGTATTATTTATTTCCATAATCCTTGGCTATTCCTCCTCCAGTATGTTGTACATAGTCTCCCATGTAGAGTTTCCTCCCTCTTTACTGCATGTGGTATTTATGAATAGGGGAGTCATCTCTGTCTTCTCAGAGGCCACAACCTTGCCTTTCTTCCCCATTCTTCTCAACTATATGCTCTATGGGCTTTTCTTGAAATGAAGAACAAAGGCTATTGGACACTCAAAGATGAATGTAGAAAATGAAATAATGCAGATAACTTGTAAAGGTGGTAAAAGAAGCATTATTTGAACGCACGTAACAAGATATCGTATCAAGCTAAATGGATTTTCATAAATAAATGTAGTTATTTCCCACTAATGCCCACTAATGATTCGCTATCCCTTAGCTTTATTGCTCATAAAGGTTTGCATTGAAAAATGGGATGAAAGTTTCTTAGGGTAGCAAGCCATTATATTGCAATGATTACAATTGTGTGATTTGTGAAGAAATATCGCAGATCGCAATATCACAAGGTGTGCCTTTCAACATTCTTACCTCCTGGGTGTGTCTGCGAGATGTGAGATGTGAGATGCGAGTTTTCCATTAGTTGTCTCATGTATGGTTACTTACTAGGCTCATCTTAGGTGATAGACTTGACAGACTTGAAATATTTGCTTTTAATACTCTATAGTGTGGGTGCAGGTGCAAATCGAATATCACAATATCAACTTTTGGTAGGTGCAAAGTGTTTGCTTGAATACCCGAAATGCAATGTGATAAAATCCAAAGTGCCATCACAATTTTGGAACTCACAAACTTTGCTATACCATATTTAAGAGAAAACTCTTTATGGGTCTTGTTATGCGATGCGAGAGTTAAGCCTAAAAGTTGAAGGACTTCCATTTTTTGTCAGATTTTATGATAATATAGACCATGGAGCCCTTACCTAAAACACTTTGCTTGACTTTGGAGGTTTTTTTAGAAATTTCCTTTAGTGGGTTTTTAGACGTGCTATATATGAAAAATGTGAGTTTTTATTAGTTCCCAAAAAGGTCTTGATTATTATTTTGCTTTATTCAGAAATAAAAGAAATGACTAAATGCTAAGTTTTATTTTTTGAATAAAAATTTTAAAGGGTCCCCATTTAGTTAATGTAACGTTAACTACTATTATTACTAAATGGGGGGTTGTTGAATAGTGCAACACATTCTAAATATCCTTTTTTAGTGATGTACGAGACTAACATTTTTTTATCTTCGGTTATTAACTTAATACTCCACCAAAATAGCATTAAATTGGTTCTTCACCAACCAAGGGGAAATTTTAAACTAGTGTGAAAATGCTTACTCATTCCCCCACCATATTTATCATATTTTATTATTGTGTGGATTTAAGCTAGCATAATGCAACTTATACATATTTGACAAATTAAATGTAAAGAATTACCCAGATTGAAGTTATACAATTAACATATGCACAATAAGATACAATATGCATGTGTTATAAGTCATATGGCGTTTACATGTTATATCAAGACAAACTTTTTCTCATCTGTTAAATTATGTTATGTTCTACACTTATAACAGTTTACCTCTTTTTATTATTATATTCCACCGATTAGCAATCACATGTACATAAAGTAAAGTGCAGATAGAACATTAAACGATCGACAGAAAACAAGCCAAGACAAGAGACACAAGATGTGGCGGCTAGCCAGGGACAAACCCCACAATGTGTGGGGAAACCCTTTGATCAAATATTCTTTTATCTTCAATAATTCAACAGAGAGAAATAGTACAATAAATCTGATTCATATCAGCAGTAGCAAACCCTAGATCAGTAGCATCAGCATTAGCGGCTTCATTATCAAACTAGGGCAGACCATATCTCACAAACCGACAGTCGGATTGACTTCATTGCACCACCAAAAGTTTCAGCTTCCAGAGGAGGTTCAGATGAACCTATAGCACAGTTCAGATGAGGAGATCTTCTAGGCCACGCAAGTCAATTTTTACTTCTGCAGTTGCAGCTTCAGTTTCAGCAGTTTTCGGCTTCAAACTAGGGTAGTCGATATCTTGCAAACCGTTCGTTAGATTGACTTCATTCCACCACCAAAAGTTGCAGCTTTCAAATGAGGTTCAAATGAACCTACAGCATAGTTCCAAAGAGGAGATCTTCTAGGCCACGCAAGTCAATCTTTACTTCTGCAGTTGCAGCTTCAGTTTCAGCAGTTTCCGGCTTCAAACTAGGACAGTCGATATCTTGCAAACCGTTTGTCGGATTGACTTCATTCCACCACCAAAAATTGCAGCTTTCAAAGGAGGTTCAGATGAACCTATAGCACAGTTCCAAAGAGGAGATCTTCTAGGCCACGCAAGTCAATCTTTACTTCTGCAGTTGCAGCTTGAAATTCAACAGCTTCTGGCTTCACATGTGTGAGAGAGAGAGACCCATTTCAGCGCAGTAGAAAAGAGACTCATATTTGCGTAGTAGAGAGAGAGAGATGTGATGAGATGAGTGAGTCTAAATGAGGAAAAGTCCTCTTATATTCATACACAATGTTGGTGGGTGAATAGATGCGACTGTTGGGCTTCTGAGCCTACATGAGTTGTAGGTCGGCTTGATAATAATTCCATAATCAAAATAAATTCATATCTCCATGAATACTTATCGGAATTGGATGATCTTTATATCAATCCTACACCTCGCAACGAGAGGAATCTAATAAAAATATTATTAGCCATGAATAAGATGACCCACATGAAGTTTTGCCCTGGTTGCCAATTTTAACAGTCCCTCTCAACCATGGAGAACTTCATCTGCAATCTGTCTATCGGTCGTTACTATTCATCCATCAAACGCACTGCCTTGTACAGCCTGACCCTTGCCCTGCTCTGCTCTATTTTTCCTATTCTGCTTTGTGTTGCTCTACACAGAGTATGTACCACTGGTCCCAGACCAGTCTCAGCCAACCCAAAGTCAGTGTCATAGTGAGTACAACTCCAATGGTCCCAGACCAATATCATCCTCTACTGACTCAAAGTCAGTCTCAGAGTATGTACCACTGATCCCAGACCAGTCTCAACCGACCCGAAGTCAGCGTCATAGTATGGTACAACTCCTACCACCGGTCCCAGACCAGTATCATTGATCCCAGATCAATGGAGGTCATCCTAGCATAGGGAGTACGGTAGTTACAACGATTCGTCCATCGGTACTACTATGGTCCCTAACTTCATTTCCCTGCTCATTGATCAGATGAGAGGTACTTCCCATGAGTCCCAGACTGCATGGGTAGGATGCCTCGATAGGAGAACTAATCAATCCTGTCCTCACAGGAGAACACATCAATCCTGCTACAATTGCCATGGAGAACACATCAATCCAGGCCTCACAGGAGAACACATCAATCCTGCTACAATCGCCGTGGAGAACACATCAATCCAGGCTGCCATGGAGAACACATCAATCTAGGCCTCACAGGAGAACTAATCATCCTTCTACACAGGAGAGCGAATCATCCTGTTCCACAAGAGAGCGAATCATCTTGTCCAACAAAAGAGCGAATCATCTTGTTCCAGTGTGCACCACCAGGGGAGGGTGAGTCACCCTGTGGTCATATGTTGCTCCAGTAGGAACTGCAAGCCCTTAGAGCTCCCAAAGCTCAATGTATGCAACATGCAGGACCCTTGTACAAGGGTTTCTTGCCGACTCCAAGTCGTTTGGGAAAATCACAGATTAGATCTTTCCTCGGGGCTTTGACAAGGTGTATCAACCTGTACATCATCTTAATGTGATGGAGCTTCCTTGCTCATTGACTTACCATATCCCAGATGATGTCTATCTGCTGGAGCAATTGACGAATACGAGATTCCTCAATAATCGAATCCCACCTCTGGTTGTTACAGAGAATCACAGTGGTATCCATTGTAAATCCAAATAGCTCACTGAAGAGCTTTCGCAACTAGACTGCCTCACACGAGGTTATGCTAGCAACAATATATCTTGCTTCGGCGGTGCTCAAGGCCACCGACTTCTGCTTCCTGCTCATCCAGGATATCGAAACAGATCCCAAGTTGAAACAGTACCTGGAAGTGCTCTTACGGTCCACCACACTGCCTGCCCAATCAACATCAGTATATCCAAGTAGTCTCACATCTCTGGCAGTGTATCTTAATCCATGAGAGATTGTGTCCTGAAGACATCTCAGAAGATTCCTGGCATCAATCCAGTGAGGCTCAACCAAATATGAGCTCACAATGCTAACTGCAAAACATATGTTCAGACGGAGGTTCACCAAGAACATCAATGCGAATGAGTTTTTGAAACTCATAGGCATTTCCCAAATTTGGTCCGACATCACTACCATATAACTTCTAAAAGTTAAGATCCTCGAGGTAGTCACAGGCTTGCAGTCCATCATACCGAATCTTTCTAATATATTTACCACATATTTTCCTTGAGATAGGAAAATTTCCCTTGGCTTCTGCCACACCTCAAGTCCTTGGTCCTTCATTTCAAATTCAGAAGCCATCTCCCTCTTACATTTGTGAATGAGAGGCTTTGCACCTGTTAGAAAGAGGTCATCCACATACTAGTATGAGAGGCTTGTCATCTTCAACCTTAAAGTAAAGGTTAGGATCGGCTTCACTCCTAGTGAATCCCAGCTTCATCAAGTAGCTATCGATCCTCTCATACCATGCTCAGGGTGCTTGCTTCAGCCCATAGAGAGCTTTCTTCAACCTGCATACATGAGATTTTCGATCAAAAATATCAAATCCTTCGGGTTGCTCCACGTAGACCTCTTCTTTGATCGAGCCATGCAAGAACGCAGTCTTGACATCCATCTGATGTAGGTTCCATCCTTGTGAAGCGACAAGGGCTATGATCGAGTGGATGGTCGTATATCTGGCAACAGGTGCAAATATCTGATCATAGTCTATACCTTCCTTTTGGGAGAAACCTCGAGCAACAAAACGAGCCTTATACTTTTCCGTGCTTCCATCTGCTGCATGCTTTATCTTGTAAAGCCATTTGGAAGTAACAACAATCTTGTCCTGGGGTCTGGGAACTACTTCCCAAACATCATTCTTTATGATAGACTCATATTCTTCGGTCATAGCATCCTTCCATACTTAATGCTTGATGACATCTACGAATGATGAAGGTTCATTTTGTATGATCGTGCTCATGATGGTTAGGTATCCCTGATACCTGTTAAGTTTCTTAGTTTGATGGAAGGTTCCTCAGGGTGTAGCATGTCCTTCAGCATCATCAAGTATCCCCCTAAGCCATGAAGGCCTCTTCCTGGAAGAGGAAGGCTCATGTGGATGAGGATCAATCAGATCCATGGGTTCTTCTACATCAGGCATTGATCCATCATCCTTTTCTTTCAGTTCCCTGGTGTCGGCTTCTTGAGAGCTACTCAAAGTCAGCAGATTGTCCACCTTGCTGAGAGCCATATCTTTGTCAAAGGTGACATCATGACTAATCACGACTTCCCTTTGACCGATGGTGAACATTTCTTCAGGAGTTTAGGAACCCAATGCTTGATGAGGGCATCGATTTTGTACATATACGGCGGTGATTGTAGTTTCAGCCCATAGAAACTTTGGAAGACTTTGATCATGTAGCATGGCCCGGACAGCTTCCATCATTGTGTGGTTCTTCCTTCCCACCACACCATTCTGCTCAGGAGTATGTGGTGTAGTAGTCTCCCTCTTAATGCCAACCTCAGGTATGCCTGAGTAAACCAATTGTAATATATCGGAGGTCTCGCTTTGGCTTGAGGGGAATGGTCCCCTTTTGAGCTTTCCTTTGGCACATCCCGGACATACACCTTCTTTCTGTACTTGGAATTCAAGCATCCCTGTTACCATCTGTCTTACATCGGGTAGAGCTTTGTAATGAAGGTGGGAAAACCTCTGATGCCAAAGTTCGGACTAAAGATTTGTGTCAGAAGACATGACACCTAGCAGACTTCCATTGACCTGATATAATGAATCAACACTAAACCCAAGAGTAAAGGCATCTTTAACATTACTTTTCCATATACATACCTTGCCATTGTTGAAAGTTACCTTGTAGCCTCTGTCTTCCATTGCTAAGATGGACACTAGGTTCCTTTTGAGGTCAGGTGCATTTAATACATCCTAGAATTTCTAGCCTTCTTGAATGCTTGTCCTCTTCCTTGATTCCCAGCTCTCCTCTTACCTTTGCTGTTGAATTTGTCATTCCTTTGATTGCCATCAGAGGGATTTCGAGTTGCACCACTGCATACTGTATCATGCTTCTCTAATCATGATTATCATCATGCTGCCCATGTCCATGATTTTATCCATCATAATGCTGCTCAAACTAGTGTGCATCATCATCATGCTATCCTATATGTCCATGATCTCATGTTGCCCTTTATGTCCATGATCTCATTCATCATGATGCTCATGATCTCATACATAGTGACTTGCTTTATTGCAAATGTAACATCGTCATTTTCTTCTAGCCTTAGGTCTAGCCTTTCCTTTTGATTTAGTCCCGGAATTATTTCTTTTCTTTGCATGAGAATAAAAGGCAGCAGGAGGACCTTTAGGCATGGGCATTTCTTGCACTTCTACCCTTGTTTGTTCTTGAATGCCTCTAGCCATTAATTCCTCGAAACTAGGAATTACATTATTGTTCAGAAGAGTAGTCCCGAACACATACCATTTAGATGGTAATCCTCCGAGAGTTGTGAGTGCCATTTCTCTGTCAATAATGGTTTCCCCAATAGATAGGAGATCGTTCTTGATCTCGGTGATTCTTAAGAAGTATGCTTTCATACTTTCATCTTTACCCTTCTTGATTTCCCTCAACTTATTTCTAAGAAACAAAACTTGATTTGCATCATTAACTTTAAATAAACTCACCAGTCTGTCCTAGATGTCCTTGGAGGTGTCTAGATTAGAGATGTAGGACACCAAGCGCTTGTCGATAGAGTCC
Source organism: Pinus tabuliformis (assembly GCA_031772625.1). Taxonomy (NCBI): domain Eukaryota; kingdom Viridiplantae; phylum Streptophyta; class Pinopsida; order Pinales; family Pinaceae; genus Pinus; species Pinus tabuliformis. The sequence goes on from CM062807.1 coordinate 886,537,970, forward strand.
TGGATGATCTTCTTTGTTTTGACTTCTCCATTTTTCCATTTGTTCCAGGTAGCAGCAGATGCATTTGATGAAGGCTCAACAATATTGCCTCTTACATGGTCCAGCACTCCTTGATCTTCAAGGGTTAAATTGATAGACATCTTCCATCCGTGATAGTCAGCTTTCTCACGGAGCTTGTCTTCAGCAGGAAAGAGTGTTGAGGACCCCATAGTTCTTTTAGGATAGCCTTGCCAATCTTCTCTTCAATGATTGCTCTTGCTCTTGCTCGGGCTTTGTCTTCACCTCAGCTCTGATACCATGTTAAATTATGGTATGTTCTATGCTTATAACAGTTTACTTCTTTTTCTTATTATATTCCACCGATTAGCAATCACATGTACATAAAGTAAAGTGCAGATAGAACATTAAACGATCGACAGAAAACAAGCCAAGACAAGAGACACAAGATGTGGTGGCTAGCCAGGGACAAACCCCACAATGTGTGGGGAAACCCTTTGATCAAATCTCCTTTTATCTTCAATAATTCAGCAGAGAGAAATAGTACAATAAATCTGATTCATATCAGCAGTAGCAAAACCTAGATCAGTAGCATTAGCGGCTTCATTATCAAACTAGGGCAGACCATATCTCACAAACCGACAGTCGGATTGACTTCATTCCACCACCAAACGTTTCGGCTTCCAGAGGAGGTTTAGATTAATCTATAGTGCAGTTCAGATGAGGAGATCTTCTAGGCCACGCAAGTCAGTTTTTACTTCTGCAGTTGCAGCTTCAGTTTCAGCAGTTTTCGGCTTCAAACTAGGGTAGTCGATATCTTGCAAACCGTTCGTCAGATTGACTTCATTCCACCACCAAAAGTTGTGGCTTTCAAAGGAGGTTCAGATGAACCTATAGAGCAGTTCCAAAGAGGAGATCTTCTAGGCCACGCAAGTCAATCTTTACTTCTGCAGTTACAGCTTCAGTTTCAGCAGTGTCCGGCTTCAAACTAGGGCAGTCGATATCTTGCAAACCGTTCGTCGGATTGACTTCATTCCACCACCAAAAGTTGCAGCTTTTGAAGGAGGTTCAGATGAACCTACAACGCAATTCCAAAGAGGATATATTCTAGGCCACGCAAGTCAATCTTTACTTCTGCAGTCGCAGCTTCAAATTCAACAGCTTCCGGCTTCACATGTGTGAGAGAGAGAGAGACCCATTTCAGCGCAGTAGAAAAGAGACTCATATCTGCGCAGTAGAGAGAGAGAGATGTGATGAGATGAGTGAGTCTAAATGAGGAAAAGTCCTCTTATATTTATACACAACGTTGGTGGGTGAATAGATGCGACTGTTGGGCTTCTGAGCCTACATGAGTTGTAGGTCGGCTTGATAATAATTCCATAATCAAAATAAATTCATATCTCCATGAATACTTATCGGAATTGGATGATCTTTATATCAATCGTACAGCTCTCGACGAGAGGAATCTAATAAAAATATTATTAGCCATGAATAAGATGACCGACATGAAGTTTTGCCCTGGTTGCCAATTTTAACATCATCTCATTAAATATTATCTTATAGTTGTTGATGGATATAGCCTTTACAATTACGATCCATTCTTGTCATATTTTATATTTAATGATGGATATATCTTTTAAAAGTATCAACCTTGTTTGTTATTTTATGTATGGTCAATTTAAATGGAAGTTCTCATAATTGTATTCAATATTCTCTTATACAACTGGAAATAAAATGATGTGGGGCTAGTGTTTCTAGAAATTTTAAAACTTGTTTTAATTACCTAAATTTAGCCTATTTAAAAGAAAATGATATGCGGGTGGTGTTTCTAGTGATTTTCAAACTTGCTTTAATTACCTAAATTTAGCCTATTAGAGTAAATAGTTGTACTGACCATCTTATCTTCAAGTCAGTAACTTTGCTTGAGGGAATCTTCATGACATCCACCATCTCTGAAAATTATGAAATATTGGTAGTATGTTGCACTAAATAGACAATGTTGGCATATAATATTTTATTATGTTTTTTACTCACAAATTTATTGATATTTTATGATTGTTGGTTTCGATTTCCATGCCAAGACTCGATTCACCATGCCTGCTAGGATTTTTAGTTGTGCACACATCATATTGATCATTTCTAATTGTATAGAAAACATAGAGTATGCACAATGACATGTAGTGACATGTGTGTGTCTATTTTACTCAATGATATGCTTGATTTTTTAAACCATTCCAATCCTACCACAATGAAATTGAGAGACACAAGGACACAAGAAGGACTATCAATAAATGAAATTAGGGACTTTAGAATCCAACTCAGATTGTACCTGAATGTAACAATAAGTATTTACAGCTGCCCGGTCACCGATGAGCATCAAATCACATTGTGAAAAATTCCTTGCATTATGAGAATTTCGTTGCACCTACACTAGTCCTTTGTAGTAGGTCCTTGACTTGATTATAGATATAATTTTATGAATAATCCTACTCCTGCAATTCTTCCCTATATGGATCATCTTTGCCCACCCTATTGATACTTATTTTTCAAGGCAACTGAATATAACTCTCCAATTGAATCATCGCCTTTCAAAACAGTGCTTGAGTATTTCTAGGTGATTCTTGAACCAGTCTCTACTCAAGTCCATGAAATCCATGATTTGTCTCCATCACACAAACCTCTTTTCATAATAAATCTGCATTCCTCGTCCCTGACATACCAATTCTTTATAGTGGAATACTTTATCATTTCTCCCTCGGTGCAATAGAGATCCACTATTGTGGCATGTAGATGAATGGCTTCATAAAATGGTGTAGTGCATCCTTCAATATATGTCACATAATTCCTCTCACCTCATAGAACTCCTCTCATCTAAAAAAATCAGAGTCCTCTCAAACTTCCTGGTCTCCATCTCATTCATCTTGAAATAAGTGGATATTTGCATGGGTGAGAAAGTGTGTTTGGGGATTTAATAGAAGGATTTATCACTAAAAAAAAATACAATGCACCATAATAGTTATCACCGAGAGGAAAAAACCTATCAAGAGAATTCCAAACTAGATTATGACACTTCTGAATTACCTCTTATAATGAACAAACAATTACCTCAACTGCCTATAGAGACTACCTATGCATGGTAGCAATGAAAACACTAAGAAAAACAACATATACAACAACGCTGGTCAATCTCTTCTTCTAGTCAAGGGCATGCCTAACTTTTGAAAAGTATTAAGCAGGTCATGCTCCATCTCATCGAGGCTCCTCTTATTCTTCTACTCTCTCTGTTTATGTTCAGGATAATATTAAAGGTCTTTGAAATTGATGGGTGGGTAAAATTTATCAAACCATTTGGGTTCTTCCATTTCTAATCATTGTGTGTAAGCATTGATTCTAAATTGCAAAATCCACTCAGGTTCTTCCATTCCTAATCATTGTCTATAAGCATTGAGTTTAAATTGAAAAATCCATTCAGGTTCCTTTTTTTTAAGTGAAATTAAGCTAAGCTTTCGAGAGTCATAAGGCTTAATGGATCTAAGTATATTCTACTTAAAATATAATATCATGGTTTAAAATTGTAGGCACTGAGATTAGAATCTAAGCATGAAACATATAAGATTCTATGTTCATGATTACAAGAAATTTTAATTTCATGTAACAAAGTTTTAAGAAGGTCTAGTATTTGCATCCTACGATAAAATTTTCTTGCATGACTTGAGCCCTTAGAATTTTGGCATGGTAAAGTACATTACATAAAAAATCAACCACTAAAAAAAGGTGAAAAGAAAAAGTAAAATTTCATACATTCTAACCCTACAAAATTTAGGGACGAGCGAACTGACGTGTACAATAAATACATGTAAAATGGTTACTTTTCCATTGTCCTTTTATGAATTGTTGGCCACAATCAAGATTTGCAATATCATAATCATTAAACCCTTTGTGGAATAAGCACATGCAAAATACTTGCTTGTGCATTATCTTTTGACGAATTGTTGGCCACAGTCAATGTCTACATTATCATAATCACTAAACCCTCAACTCTAGATGAAATTTATGATTTGATCATATAAACCCTCAAAATTGCTTACGCATAAGAACAAAAATAATATTTATTAAAAAGGAACAACTCTCGAGTCTAAATTCATACCCTTGTACAAATGGCCAAAATCTCCACGGCCAATTACCTTGGCCTTCTGCCATCAAACCATTGATGCTCTCCTAAGGTGTTTCCCATGCAAACTCCATCTGAGGGTTGAATCCAATGAAATCCATAGATCAAGTTTATGGTCTTCCTTCTTCTGACATCTCCAGGTAGATTTCAACGAGGAAAAGAAAAATTCAGTGCTACAATGTGATGTTGTCATTTGTGAATATTTTATTTGAACCTAGCGCTAAATTGGAAATGAAAAAGAAAGGAAACATTTGTAATGCAAAAAATAAAAGAAACATTTATAATATAAAATAAAATATTTAAAGTGAAAATTGGGTTAAATGATTTATTTTAATAAGAATTTGTTATTTTTGTGACGCTAAATTAAAAAGAAGAAGAAGAAGTTAAAATCGATATTGGAATGAGTGTAAATATTTAAATATTGCCTCAATTGATAATAAAAAGTTAAATGAATAAAAATAATAAAATTCAATTTCTTATGTTTTGATTTTATTATTAAATTTCGAATAGGCTTTGTTACAATACCATGGTTCAATACCATGCGCCAATACCATGGCTTATCAATATTAGAAGTCCAAAAACCATAACTTATTTCACAACGAAAATATTTTGAACAATATGAAAGATTCTTAACCGTGGAAATTCATCCTCACATTATGGTAGATATTATTAACTTGTAAAAAATAGCCTTTGTTACAATATTGTGGGTCAATTCCATGGATTATCAATACCACATGCCCAAAAAACATAAATTATTTCACAATCAAAATATTTTATAACAATATGACAAGATTGTTAACCATGGATATTAACCCCTCACTTTACCATGGATACTAACTTGTAAATCGGCCTTGTTAAAATACCATGGGCCAATACCATGGCTTATCAACACCACATGCAAAAAAAGCACAACTTATTTCTTAGTAAAAATATTTTAATTTAACAACATTTTTTTAATTGAATCTAAAAGGGAATATTTTATTGAAAGAGATAAATTTATTCTTATTTCCAGACATGTGATGAGAACATCCACTATTTATGTACCATTGATCTTCTTCTTCTTCGAATGCACATATAGAAAGGACACACTTCACTGGCTCCTCCTCCTTTTGATTAGTACTAGGAGTCATGGTGGATCGATCTTTTTCAGGTCTCTCAAAAACAATATTTATGTATGATTGCTTACTTTAGATGGAATCTACTAGTTGTTTGTATGAATTCATTGACTTGGTCCTGCATTATTTTGTTGTATGAAAAAACTTATTACACATGCATCACCTTCTGTGACTAGAGAAGGGGCCAAGAGAATCATAATATATTTGCTGCATATTTATGTTACTGAAATCAACAGCTTGGTGACCAAATACATTGAAGGTAAAAAAATACCACTTGAAGAATCTTGAGTATGATATTATTGTGGAGAGACTAATTGTTTGAGGTCTGAACAATATTCTTCTACAGTTGCCTCCAATGTGTCCAAATTTATTATAGGTAAAACATTCAGTATCATTGACCAAATGAGAGAATGTACTTTTATCTCTATTTTTGAGAGAAAATTATTTCTTTTGGAAGTTCACTTTTCTTGGTTGTTTGTTTGGTTGACTTCTTAGTTATTTACTAGGATCTTTAGAGTTTACTTTGTCAACCTCGAAATTTCCTACACAATCTTTTGATCTAGATTCTCCCTTTACAATTTCATGAAAGCCAAGACCAAATTCGATGAATCGACACCTTTCACTATTAAGAAGGTTATACAATATCTTGTATTATCTTGAAATCTCAGATACTTGTCATTTTATACTAATGTGACTTTTAATATGCTTACCTTTGCCTCTATTATTTGCAATTGATCTTCCCTTTCCTTATACTACTACCTTCACATTATCCTTGATCTACTCTCACGCAATTAAGATTTACTTGAAAGACCTGCTCTGATACAAATTTTTAGAAATATTGAGTGGGAGGAGGTGAATCAATATTTTGTTTCAATTAATTTCAAAATTCTTATTCAGAAAAGTATATGTGACTTCAGTTACTGCAGCTTGTGATTGTATGCACTTTTAACTAACGTAAACCGTGTATATGAAAAAAAAAAATTTCACAACTTTAATCATAGTTATCTGAACCAGTATATCATTAGCAATGCATTATGTTATAAATCTATGAATATTCAATAACTATGAATGATATTTAATGTAAGAGAAAATAAATTATGAAACACATATTCAACACATAAACACATAGGGACATCGTTATTTTACGTGGAAACCCAATCTGGGAGAAAACCATTGTTGTTGTCATTTTTGACTTCTTTCTCATTCCCAATAAAATATTTCACATGTTGTACTAGCACAAATGCTTACTAGTACATAGTCTCCTACCTGCGGGAGGGTATCATCTCTAGTTTTTCCATCTCCAACACGAAGGAAGCTTCTACTCCCTAATCAAGTTTACTAGCTCCTATCGAAAGGAGCTCTCTCTCCCTCAACAACTTTACCGGCTATTACCAAAGGGAAGCTCCTACTCCCTCACTAGAGGCTCCAACCCTTAGCACTTTTTTGTACCATGTTTCAAAATTTTCATATTGGATCCACCTATCTTTATCAACCATGAAAACCTATAGGCGACCTTTCATCAAATTTTCAATTTGGAACCAAGCCTAGAAATATGCTAAACCACTCATAAACCAAACAATGAATATTAAATACCAAGATACCAATATTTCTACAACTAATTCACTAATATACCATGCCAAATCAAATGCATTGCTCATAAATACCAAAACTCTCAAATACCAGATCAATAAATAATTCAACAAGATAACTAAAGAAACATTCCTTAAAGAATCTCAATTGAAAACCCTAGTAGCCAATTTCATCATCAAGTCTCAGCAAACATAGTAATAAAGACATCCTTGACAATTAGCGACAAACAATTTACTCATTGTGATAACATAGTAGTAGCCTTCTGTCTATGCTCAATTCAAAATATATACATGGCTGTCATTAAAAGAGATTCACATATATATGTGATTCTCATGTATAACACTAGCATACAAATATTATTTCATGATTAGCCAAACCATATTCTATGTCAAACCTTCTCTGAAACAAACATAATCTCTAAATACAACATTGTCATTAAGAAATACTGACTGATAGAACATTAAAATAATGCAGTACAATCTCTACAGTATCCTCAAAATATATATGCAACTATTTAGAAGTATATATGTGTATATACACAACATTTCAGTGTACAATCCATGTATAGATCTCATAAATGAATGCCCAAGAAATAATAATTGAATGTACTATCAGATCCCTCATCCATTCAAGCATCACAATAATGTGTAATATTGATAACAAGAAACACAAGACATAACAACATCATTATAAACACAAAAATGGACTCATTCTTTATGACAATCGATAACATAGGTTTATAACACTAGTATTCATACTCATTGAATCACTTATACCTATGCATCTTATTAGATGCTAGAAACACTCCTTTAATCTTCCTGCAACAAAACACATCAGTATACTAGAAGAACTTCCATTAGACCTACAACTCATGTATCAAATTTTGATAGTCTCTACAAACAATAAAAATAGCCCTACCTCGTATTGTCTCATTGATCTACATCATATCTACATGCCCATCTTATATTGAATCCTTGCATTTTGGTCTGAGCCTTTTCCAAACCAAATCACATTAAATATATTATCAAAATTGCACACCCCAAATGCTCTATATCACTCTCCTCTTATATCCTTTCCCCTTGGAAATACCACAAAAAAATCCCTTGAGTTCATTGATGGTAATTGTTGATGGCATCAAATAAGCATTGTCGACACAAAACTATTGGAGATTATGATGGTAAATGTTCACGTTTTTTTTTTTCCATGTATAGGTTCACATGCACAACTCCTTCTTCTAAAAACTACATATGTACACAACTTTGCTTCACATAAGTAGCATATGCTTTTCAAACTTCTATTTTCATGTATCGTGTGACTAAGCTTCCAATACTCCTCCTTATCCACTATAACACTTGTAGAAACATTTATGTCATCTACAACAATTCAAAATATCTTTGTAATCATCAAGGAGAACACATGTTAACATCCATGTTGACATCATATTATATATAGGTTGACGTCAAGGACAACATATTAGCCATAATTCCAATAATATCCCCCTTTGGGCTTGGTGGAAACCTCCTGCAAAACTCCAAGTATTCTCTCCCCCTTTGAAATCAATGGAAAATGACAGAAGAAAGCGAGAGAAGTACTACCCATGTCATGCTCAACACTATAAATTTGTTTTTCTCATTGAAACTGTGAAATATGCATACTTACCATGCTCCCACTAGGCATATACTGGACCTTCTAGAGATATACAGTGTAAGAACAAGGAATTATGGAGAAAACACACGGGTGTCCATAAGAAATACGGCCTTTGCCATAAACATTGGCTCTATGGACCCATATTTACATGGACCATCCAATGGCCCATACGTGGCTAAATCTTACAAAGTTTACAGCATGGGTATCTTCATGACAGATACATCAAGATACATGCATATCATTAATACATGGCATCCATGACATAGAATATCAGATGATCACTCTACATAACAACAACATATATGACATTCTGAACAATATAATATATCAGATGCCATCTACACCATTAATCAACTTTCTATGGAAGTAACATTACATAGTGACAACAACTTATATGTATCCTTCTTATCAAAGAAAGTTATAATCAATAACAACTAATACAAGAAGACTAATTAGCAACAATAATAAGAGCTGATTAGATATCAACACACTCATATGAGAGCCAAACATCACATAGGAATCATCAATAGTCTACAATAAACTAGTGTCAGAACCATAATGAAAATAGATGGAAACTTATGAGGAGGTCCCTTGAATCTCTTCCACTCCTTTAGCACCATAGAAAATGATACTTAAGTGTCTCAGTTAAGTACCACATAAATACACGACAATACTTCATAATATCTATCAAACAGGAATTGCACCAAGTACCCATTTTTTGAGGTAGTAAAAATCATCCAATTTTGAAAAGTGTTGATTTAGAACACATATTTTTTTTTAGCATATGTTTGACACTTAAAATTTTATTATGTGTCACGTATGATTTTTTTTTTTTTAAATGTCAATGATTTTCATGCTAATTTTCAAAAGTGTTGATGCATCATCAACCCCTTTTTTTAGAGGAATTATTTTTTACATTTTAAATTTTTTTAATGTATTAAGTGTAGACAATTTTTTTAAATGTTAGTGATTTTCATGCAGATTTTGAGAAACACCAACCTTTTTTTTAAGACATTCTTTTGACACTTTAAATTTTCTTATGTATCAAGTAAGAACATTTATTTTAAATGCTAGTGATTTTCATGCTACTTCTGAAAAGTGTTGATGCAACATCAACCCATTTTTTAGGAGGGCTTATTATCTACACTTTGAATTTTTTAATGTATTAAGTGTGGATACTTTTTTTAAAATGCTGATTATTTTAATGTGGATTATGAAAAGCATCAACATATTTTGAAGCAATAATTTTTTCACTTTAAATTTTTTTATGTCCAATTATACACATTTTGTTTAATGGTAATTATTTAACCATTTTTAAGTTCGCAAAATTAATACTCCAATACATATAAAATAATTGTCACTAATACATAATAATTATAAAAACATGACAAAAAACACCGATTTTGCATATAGAAATAATTAAAAAAATACGTATTTTGAAATTTTTTTTTAAAATTGAAATATTAAATATAAGATTTATATGTAAAAGTTAACATAAAAAAATTCGAAAAATAACAAATTTAATCAATTTTTTTTGAATTCTATATAATAAAAAAAATCATTTGGAAAAAAAATCCAAAAGAGACAATTCGATAAAATACAAAGTAATAATAATTAAAACAAACATTAAAACGTACAATTCAAAAAAATAATAATAGAAATGTGAATTGTGAAAAATTAAAAGAAATATATAATTAAATTGAAAAAAAAAACATTAAAAATAAAAATATAAAAAACATAAAACTAAAAGAAAATAAAAAAATAAAAATTTTAAAAGAGTTGAGAACAAAAATAAAAACATTGAAAAAACCGAAATATAAAACATAAAAAGAAAAAAAAAACATTTAAAAATATAAATTTAAAAAACTAGGTAGTAAAAACATTAAAAATTAAAAACAATTAGTAATTGTTAAAAAATAATTATAATTATAGTAATAAAAAGCGCAATTTTTTTAAATGCTAATTATATTCTTTTCTATTTATAATTTTTTTAATTGCTTTGTCATTTTAATTTATTTTAATAATTTATATTTCTTAATTGTTTTTAAATTTATTTATTTTTCAAATGTTTTTATATAAGTTTTTTTTCAAATGTTATCTATTTTATTATTTTTGATGTTTTTAATATTATTTTTTTTATTTTTTTTCTTTTAATGTTTTTAAGCTGTTTTAATTTTGATTCTTTTTCATTTTTATATTTTAATGTTATTTTATTTTTTGAATCTTTTATTTATTTATTCTTGCCATTTTCATTTTAATGTTTTTTTTTTTCTTTTTTTCTTCTAATTCTACAATTATTTATTATTTATTTGTTTTTTATTTTAAATTTTTTTCTTAATTTAAGTGCTTTTTGGAAATGATTTCCATCTTTTTATCTTTTACAAGTTAATTTCAAGTTTTTTACATTTTTAATGTTTGATTTGTTTTTGTCTTTTCTTGAATATTTTTATATATTTGATATTTTATTGGGGGTTGTTTTACTTTATTATTGGTGTCATAGGCATGTATCACACATTCAGTGTTTCTTTTACTGCATATTAGTTTTCCTTTAACCAAAATATTATGCTCAATATCCATAGTTTAACATTAGGAATTCAAATTTTGTTATTTATTATTATTATTTAAATTTATTTATTTTTAAGGTGATTGGTTGAGGTCTTATTATAGGTTGTTTAGTAACTTCCATTTTTGTTAGTTACTAATTTTTCATTTTTATTTCATTTCCTTTTTATTTAACTTTCTTATCTTTATTATTTTTTTGTTTCTTCTGTTATTTTCATTTTCATGACTTATAATCCATTTTTGCATATTTTCAATTTAAGGTAACCTATTATTATATTAAAAAAATATTTTAATAAATTTAATTATAAAAAAATTATATATATATAAAAAATTAAAACACGCACACATATAATAAACATATATATTAAAGTGCATATATGTTAATATAAACAATATTAATTAATCACGTTTCTTAATTTTTTTTCTCGTAGTCATTAATACCATATTTTATTAGTTGTTTTATTTTTGTGCTTATTACTTTTTAGTTTAATTAACCTATATTTAAACTAACTAGCAGGTATTATCTACTATGTAGCCCTTGTTTTATTTTTGTTTTAATATTTTTATTTCATTTTATTTTTTGCTTTTTTAAACTCGTTTTTTTGTTTGTTTTAGTTTTTCACTTTTTCATCAATGTTTTAATTTTTGTATTCTTTTGTATTTTTCCTTTTTATTGATTTATTATTTTATTTTTCATGTCAAACCTTACTACCAATGCAATCTCATTATGTGTTAATTTGATAGTTTCTTTTAATGTTTTTCGTTATAATCGATTGGGTTCGCCCCCACAATGTGTCAATTTCATGGTTGGATTTTACGTTTTCATTGCAATGGGCCTAGTTCATCCACCCTCCATGTCAATTTGATGGTTCATTTTTAATTTTTTTTTTTTTTTTTTTTTGCAATGTGTAAAGTTGTCTTAGGCTAAGATTTTAAAATAGCTATGCTTTTAGTATTTAAAAATGAAATTACTCTTCATTCTAATTTTTTTAGTCATAAAATTTTTCCATAATGTCATGGTTGAAATATGTTTAAAACTTAATATTTTATGTAGTCATGATTTTTTGTTTTTATACCATGGTTGAATTTTTTTCAAAATTTTAAGGTTCTTCTAAGTCATGATATATTATCTTTAATTCTATGGTTGAAAACAATGGTAAATATTTTTTCTTAACACCATGGCTGAAAATTGTTGGAATTTTAAGGATTTTCAGAGACGTGATATTTTATGTTGAATGCCATGCTTGAAAATTGTTGGCATTTTAAGGTTTTTCACATAATCATATTTTATCTTTAATTTCATGTATGGAAATCGTTGGAATTTTAAGGTTTTTCAGAGTCATGATATTTTATCCTTAACATCATTATTAAAAAATTTTGAAAATTTAGCCATAGAAAAAAAAAATATTTAGGCATCAACACTTTTCGTTTTTAGGGTGTCTTTTGCACAAAAAAAAATCAGTTTTCACTGTCATTTTTAAAAATTGTTGAAAATTTACCTCGTTTTTTTTGTTATTTCTAGAAAAAAAAAATCTACGTTTTTGAGTTGTTTTTATTTTTCTTTTGGGGTTTTATGGCTACAGTTATTGTTTTGAGTTTACAGTTCTTGTTAGAATGGTTACATTGTTATAACTATGTATAACTTGTAAAATGCTATATTTTGCTCTGTCACAGTTCCCCCTAAATGTGTCATATGAAATATTATTACTATAAACCATCACGAAAGAATAATCTAGGAACATATGAAGTCATCATCAAGGTTGAATAAGTGAAATAACACATATGTATAAATTATGTAGTGTTCATGCACATCGTTCAATAAATTGATCCTGTAGACTTGATAGTCATTAGGCTCTTCTACTAATATTATTTGCTTTCGACAAGGATATGTGTCTCACATTTACTTATCAAGCCCCTATTAAAAATATGCATTAGATATGATCGACTATAGTGGGGAATATCATCCCCTACTCCGAATTTTAAGAGGAAAAAGTTCACTTCTTATTTCTGCCTCAATTTTTCATTAGAGCATATAATTTGAATGCATTTTTAGATCCTTTTACTATAACATTTATATTGTCTTCTTCTATAATTTTGCATTGTGTTGATGTAAATACAACTACATTCCCTTTTTCAACTACTTGGCTTACACATATAATGTTGTACTTTAGCCCTTTAACCAATAATACATTGGCCTCTTCTCTATTATTAACATCAATATATGCATTACCCTTTCCTAGTACCTTTGTAGGTGCATTATTTTCAAGAATAACCTTACCACTCTTTTTTTTCTTGAGAGACATAAATTTTCTCTTATTTCAGAACATGTGATGCGAGAATCCACTATATATGTAACATTGACCTTCTTACTCAAATGCACATACAGCAAGGCCAACCTTCACCTTCTCCTCTTCATTTTTCATAATACGAGGATCGTTGGTGGATCCATCCTTTGGAGGTCTTTTGATAATAATATTCTTATTTGGTTGCTTGCTTTAGATGGAATCTACTTATTATATATATGAATTCATTGACTTGGTCCTCCATTCCTTTTCTACATGACCAAACTTATTACATGTATAACACGACATGTGACCAGAGAAGGGGGAAATAGAATCATAATATTTCTGCTTCATATTTCTCTTATTGTAATCAATAACAATGTTACTAAATACATTGCATGTAAGACAATACCCCTTGAAGAAACTTGAGTACCTAGGAACCAATGATGTTCCTGTGGAGAGACTATTTGTTTGAGGTCTGAATAGTTTTCTTCTGCAATTGGATGGAATGTGTTAAAATTTATTGCAAATAAGCATTAAATATCATTGATCGAAGGAGAAAATGGACTGTTATTTCTATTGTTGGGAGTAAATGATTTCCTTTAAAAGTTCACTTTTCTTGGTTGTTGGTTTGGCCGACTTCTTAATTTTTGACTAGTATTTTCAAAGTTTTCTTAATTAAGCTCAAAATTTCCTACAGAAGCTTGTGACCTAGATTGTGCCTTTATAATTCACAAAATCCAAGACCAAATTTTATGAAGGGAGACCTTTTATTATTAAGAAGGTTATCTAGTATCTTTGTACTATCTTGAAATATGAATCTTTTGTCATTTTATGTTAATTTACCTTTTAATATGCGTACCCTAGTCTCTACTCTTGACACTAATCTTCCCTTTCCTTATGCTACTTCCTTCCCATTGTCCCTGCTCTACTATCAATCAGTTAAGCTTTACTAGAGAGACTTACTCTCATACCAACTGTTATAAATACTGAGAGGGGAAGGGTGAATCAATACTTCATTTCAATTAGTTTCCAAATCCTTATTCATAAACTTATACATGACTTCTCTTGCTTCAACTCATGTGTGTACGCACTTTTAATGAATATAAATTGTGTCTATGCATATTACTTACTTTTCATAATTTTCATCAAATTTATGTGAACCAGTATATCATTAGCAGTGAATTATGTTATAAATATATACATATTTAGTAACCATCAATAGTATTTAACATAAGATCATATAAAATATGAAACAAATGATCAACACATCAACACATAGGGAGACCAAGATTTTAGGTGGAAACCCAACTTGGGAGGAGACCATCATTGATGTCATCTCTGTCTTATTTCTTATTATAAATAAAATATTTTACATCTTGTTATATTGGCACTGAATCTTACCAATATGCAAGCTCCTATCTATGGGAGGCTATCACCTTTGGTTTCTCCAACTCCAACTAAAAGGAAGTTACTAGTCCCTGATCAAGTTTACTAGCTCCTACGAGAAGGACTCCTACTCCCTCAACAAGTTTACCAGATATCACTGGGGGGAAGCTCATACTCCCTTATTGAAGGCTCAAACTCCTGGCATATTTGTGTATCATGTTGCAAAATTTTCTTACTATATCCACCTATCTCAATCAACCATCAAAACATGTAGGCCACCTTTAATCAAAACTTCAAACTGCACTCACACCCAACATATGATCAACCATTCTTAAACCAAAAATTGAATACTAAATACCAAGGTACTAATCCATTTTCAACCATTTCAATAATATACTATAAAAGGTAAAACTCTTTGCTCATCAATATCACAACTGTGAAATACCATTTCAATAAATCATTCAACATTTCAACTGAAGAAACATTTTATAACCAATCTCAATAGTAAACCCGAGTATCCAATATTATCATCAAGTCTCACCAAACATACTAATAAAGGCATCCTTGACAATTAGCAGCAACCAATTTTTTCAATATCATAACCAAGCAGTACCATTTTGTCTATACATAAGTCTGAATATATACGTTACTATCATTAAGGGGATCCACATGTATATGTTCTTCTCATGTACAACACTAGCATATATATCTCTAATCTTGATTATCCAAATCATAATCTATGTCAAAACTTGTCTACATCAAATATAGTCTCTGAATACAACACTATCGTCAAGAAATTCTCACTGACATAACATCAAAATAACTCATCACAATCTATGAAATATCTTGAGAATATATACACAACTATTTATAATTAGATTTGTGTACGTATGAAACGTTCTAGAGTATAATCCACATATAGATTGCATAAATGATTTCCCAAAAAAAACTCTTTGAATGTACCATCATATCCCTCATCAATTCAACCATAAAAATAAAAGCTAATATTGATAATAGAAAACACATGACATAGAAGAATCATTATAAACCCAAACATAGAATCATATTATTTAAGGAAATCAGCAACATAGTTTTATAGCTTTATTAATCATATTCAATGAATCACTGATACCCATATAAAAAATCTCTTATCATATCTATAAACACTCGTTTAATATTCTTGCAACAAAACACATCACCATACTATAAGAACTTCCATTAGACCTGGAACTCATGTATCAACTTTGGTTTGTCTCTGCAAACAACAAAACTAACTCTGCCTCATATTGTCCCCTTGATCTGCATCATATCTACACACCCATCCAATATTCAATCCTTTTTTTCTGGTATGCACCTATTCCAAATTAAATCAAATTTAATATCTTATCAAAAACTCACACTCCAACTACTCTATATCCTTCTACTTTAATAGCCTTTTTCCTTGCCAATACCATAATTGTTGATGGGGTTGAATAGATGTTTTCGACACAAAATTGTCAAATATTACCATTGGAAATGATTATGATATCTTATTTTCCATGGGACAGGACATGTATGTGACTCATTCATAAAAATTGAGTATGTACATGACTTTGCTTCACATAAGTAGCGTATTATTTTCAAACAGGACAGTTTTGATCGTGTGACTATGTTGTCAATACTCTTCTGTATCCTCTATAATACCTGTATAAACATTTTTGTCATTTGTAATAGTTAAACAAATCCCTATAATCATAATGGACAACAAATGTTGACATCTGGGTCGACATCATATTATATCTAGGTTGACATCAAGGACAACATATTATCCATAATCCAGTAACCTATAGTTTCTTTTCTTATCTGTTGTTTAAAAAATTGACCATATGTCTTCTTGATAGCTTTTAGTGTTTACTACTTTAGTGGTATTAGAGGATAAATGGTATAATAATTTTAACCCACTAACGTGTTCGTTCCTCTACTGACTATAACCCCTCATTTACTATGTAGTGGCTTTATTTTACTTGATTTTTTATAGATTAATTGTAGAGAAATCTGTCATTTTCTAAAGTTTTACGATGTCTACATATTTTATGATTAAGATTTTATTTGGCCTAAGGTTGTGACTCAGATTTCATTCTTTTATGTTTTATTAGGTTAGTTCAATGATACATTTTGTCCTCGCATTATTAAATAGTTAATACATTTTCCTAACCATAATTATACATAAGAAAAGGTTGCTTCTAGTATATCCTATGTAGACTATCTCATATTCTTACTCAGGTATAAAATTCCATGTCCTAACATATTTAGATGTAAATTAAAAATAAAATAAAATTATTGTATATACATTCAAAGAAAATTATTTATGATGTGATGGACAAGAAAATCATTATATAGTAAAATAAAATACATGATCTATTCAAATATTTATATCATGAATTTTTCTATTTTATGTATATACAAAATACTTGAAACATTTTGAATACTTGAAGAATATAAATCCTATTTTTCCTTTCCATTTGCATGCATATGCAAAAAACCTACAAATGATTACAACAATACTTCTACCAATTTTTTCATGAATAAAACACTTAGCATGCAACAATTACTTAAAATAAAATTTATTTACTGTATTGACTTGCCAAATTCTTGAAAATAATGCTTTGGTTGTAATGCTCCTCCAAACCTTGACTCTTCCTCCTAGACGAGTGCCCACAATCTTCAATGGAATACAAGCCAACAATAAATTTATTCTCTATCCTTTTTGTCTACTATACCTCCTCACACCATCTCCATACTATTAGAGTCCTATAGTGATAGGATTCGTAATTTTGAATTGGATGAGGTTAAATATTGTAATATTGTACATACCTTTGCTTTCTGCAAATTTTTTCCATATCAAAATTAAAAAATGTAAAGAGGGTATGTCCTCAAAGAAATATCAAAGGGCAAGAAAAATAAGAAAATATCAAAAAATACAAAGAAATGAAAAAGTATGAACCCTAAACAAACACAGATCATGAAAGTGTGCAAGTCCAAGTGCCACCACTTTTTACTTTACTATCTTAAATAATCATTGTGTGTAGCTTGTCATACATGCCACAACCCATTATAGTCAAACTGCTTAATCTTCACTACTTCATGCTTTGAATTTTATGTTTATAGTTAGAGAATAAAATCTGACCAAACAGTTTAATCTTGGCAGATCCTTAGATAAGTAGAGAAAATAAAAGGACCTCATCAATTCAATTTGAGCCCTTGGAAGATATAAGGTTAGAAGTAGATAGATTGTTTTATAAAAAGAAAAGGAAAGAAAAGGGTTTGCTAGCTTAAGTGCACCCACCAAAGTGAAGAAAAAATGTTAGGGTAGGTAAAAGGGTAAGTAAAGAAAGGTTGCAGAAATACAAGTCATTTGGAGCATACGCACTACTATCATTCTTAACTATGTGTTTCAAGTGTGCAGGAGCAATTATAAATGAAGAAAGCATGCTCATAATATGAGTTTAACTAACTCAGATTCGTTTCACAAGTTTCTCCCTCTCATGCTTATTAATTTCCCATCATCCCTTAAAATACCCATTTTCCCCTCCATTTTTACCCTCATTATCCCATATTTTCCTCAGAAATTCCCTTTAAAATCCCTCCCCCTTGCTAAAATCATCATTATGTTCCATAGATCCCTTTTCCTAGGGTAAAAATGCTTTAACCCCCTTTTTGAAAAGTTATTTTACCCTTTTCCAATCAAAAAACCCATAAATCAACTTATCCTAAGTTGAAAACCTTTCCACCTTGGAAAAACTCGCCCGATGGATGATTTAAGTTAATCTACTATTTAAAGTTAATTAAAGAGGCTCAAGTAGGTAGGCCCCTCCTTAATCATTCCCCCAATCCCCTCTGTGCATCTTTTCAGCGCGATGATTGTCTGATTAACACCCATATCATCCAGCGGTTATTCCTCCAGTTCGCATGCATTCCATTTCTGAGCTTTAATGACCCGATAGCGCCCAAAATGGGAAATTTTGCCTAGACCCAACTTGGCGACATGTCACCATAGCATCATTTCACATCCCCTTCAAACATTACCACCCTGCCCCCAAAAGTAGCGTGAAGAGGGGAAAACCACCCTCTTGATACAAGTCGTTGTTCATAACCTTTTTTCCCGCTTTTCCCATTTTTCACCCAATAAAGCCCTGTGAACGCCATTTTTACATTTTTTCAGCCATCTGCACATTGTAAGCCTGAGCTTTCATGCACCCTCGAAATCTACAGCCACCAACCAACTACCATTCGCCATATTTCCTCCAGAACTTGTCCATAGCCAACATTTGTCATGTGTGACCAAAAACCTTGACCAAGTTCACAACACCAACCTCTGGTTTTAGGTATTTTGAAAAATACATCAATCTGCCCCATTTTAATATAAAATTTCAAGTAATTTAAGGTAGAATTAAATCAAGCTTTTTACCCCTGAATTAATTTATTTGCACCTAGACCCTTAGAAAACCTGCAAAACCTAGACCATTGGTTGAACCCTGCCAAGTCAATTTCCAGATTCTACCCCTGCTTTCCACATAATTTCTACCCACATTTCCCTGAATGTCAAGCCTATTTCAACCCCCCACCTTGACCAAGATCACCTACCCTTGGTTGATAGGGATTTTTATATTAAAGGTACATTGTTAGCCTCCGAAAGAATGAAGCTCCACTTCTGGAGTGAAGACACATTTTTAAACCATGCTGATGACTTTCACCTCTAGGAGTCAAATCTCCTCCTCTACTCATTCCCCGAAGTCCATAGTCTCCCAAACATTATCCATTATTTTCAGACCTACTACATCCCCAACCAGAGAGCTGCAGTAGCCCCCAATCAACAATTGCTCTTCACTATCACTCCAAAGTCCATCAATCAGATGTTATACGTCCAGCCCAACCCAAATTTAGCTGCTTTGTCCATTGGAGGAATACTAGAACTCTATAATTCTATTTATGAGGGTGAATCCAAGCAAGTGTTCAAAGATTTCATAATTGCAAAAGAGCATACATCAAGTTTTACTCCTCCATACATAGCCCCCATATTTTCACAAACTTCCAGGCATATTATCACCATGATATCTTCCATCCTTGGATACAGGATAGATGAACATGTAGATGAACTCACTTTTGCATTCTTGTCCCTTTTTTCCCCTGGTAAACCTCTCGTCATCAACTTTGACTATGCTCAGCTCATTGCAGACAAAATGCATGAAAAACTCATCAGAATGCCCACTAAAAGGGTGTTTAAGTTCTCTGCAGTATTGTATTATTTGTTTTTGTACTACTAAAACGATCTAGATTCCACATGAATATCATAAAAGGTGACAATAGAGGAAAAGAGAGGTTTGTACTCTATTCGACACCTATTGTTCTGAAATATTCCATTGTTTATGATTATAAGGCTTCATAGATTCCTTTATCCACCCAATGATGAATAAGCTGACAGGAACTGTGCAACCTAAGATTAGTCCCCAGATCAAAAGCATACTTCAAATGGCTAAAAACAGTAAGATAGGAGACTAGTACTTCTACTGGAATCTCACAGAGATCAGATTCTATGGATGCCAACTATCTCCATATAAATTTCCAAAGTATCTTCCCTTGAGAATTTTTGCCTTGGAATATTTCTGGAAAATCATCAACTTAGATGATGTCCACTTCGTGGTTACAAAGAAGAATGCCCAATCTAGAGTCAGAAGTGAGCTGGGGCCCTTTATTTGCAATAATAAACAAGATGGACCAGAGGGAGATAGTATGTTACAGGAGTTGAGATTTTCCAAGAGTTTTATGTGGCAGTATGACCGTCATGGCGTAATAACAAAAATGAGAACCAGGGTTAAACTAGTTCCTTATGCACATTATTCAGTGCATGAAATTGAAATATATGCCAACCAAACTGAATGGTTGGAAAACACTTTGGTAGATAAAGATAGCACAATTGTTGATGCTGAAAATGCTCTGTATGATATTGACCAACAGATTGACCTGAGTGAGTTCCTGTAGGTCCTAGATCAAGGCTAAAGGATGGATGCTCCCTCTACATTGCAAACACCCATGAATAGGGAGAAAAGCCCTAAAAACAGAGAAGAGACTTCTAGTTCCCAAATAGAAACAGTGGACGAGCAAGCAGGCCAAAGGAAAAGGAGAAAAATGAATCATGTATCTGAACAAGAAGAACAGAGTGAGGTAGAAGGAATAGAGTCAGAACCACAATCAGAACCATAGTCAAAATCTCAGCCAGACACAACAGGTCAGAAAGGGAAAGAGGTAGAGGAAACAAATGAACCCACCACCTCTAACACACAATTGATAGAAAGGTAGAATTCAGTAGAGGTTTCTTCCTTTGTCAGACCAGCTGACAAAGAAAAAACCATTAAGGATAGTTATAAGGAGATTAAAATGAGAAATCAGAAATTGAAAGTTGAGACATATTCTTAGTATTTCATACATTCAACTCCTAAATAGAGCATACTAATGTCTCGATTTGATATTGAGGAGGGAGAGATGGAAATTTCATATATGCATCCAATAGTGCCACAACCCAAATCTGGAGCAAATTATAAGAAGACCACATTTGAAGTATTGGGAAATGACATCCATCCTGTGGACCAAATAGAATTTCATAAACAAGCTGGAGAAATGATATACTCCACCTTGACTAGTAAGGCCATGCATGCATACAGATTACAAGAGTCTTTAAATAATACTATTGCACAATTTAAACTCAAAAAGGTCTCCTCCAGTACTAAAGACACAAGGATCAAATCATTAGAAGACTTGATTATTGAGTTGGGCCATGAACGAAAGGACATAAAGGCTACTGAACAGTTGATAAAAAGAAAGAATGAAGACATTGCATCCTTGAAAAAAGAGTTGAAATTGCCTCAGTCACAGCACCCTCAAATGAAACAAGTCCCAGAGAGCCAAACTACCGAGGAAGAAATGCTTGACTTGGTGTTGTAGTTGAACACCCAGCTGAAAGAAATGGAAAAATAAATTGCCAAGTTGACCAAGCAAGCCAGCTTCGAGGAAAGTGTAGCCACGGTCATCCCAACTGTCACCATAGCAGTACCATCAACATTGGCTGAGACATTGGCTCCTACAGCTCCATTGGCCACTACATTGCCTGCAACAACACCATCTACTTCATCAAAAGGGGCGACTACAGTGGATTCCACAGGTGAAGAAGCTAATAGGTTGGCTAAAGCCATGGAAGAGATGTCCCTCAAAGATGTAGAAATTAGGAAACTGGAAGAGAAGGTAAACAGTCTGGAGACAGAGTATAAACTTGCTCAAATTATGAATAAGGAGGAACAACACAAGGTAGTAAGATTAACTAAGATGATAAAGAATCTAGAGAAAGAAATGACTCTAGGTGAGCCATTGGGACAGGAAAAATAAAAATTGTGGGCCAATATCATTGACTTTGTCAATGATATTTGGCCATCCATTCAGGTAATTTTTTAGCAGATTGATCTGGTTAAAGAGCCCACAAAGGCAATTCAAAAGGTTAAAACAGAGTTGGAAGGAATGCCAGAAGAGGCAACTAGGATCATCAACTTTTTGAATTCCAAAAAAAAATATGAAATGGAAGAATTGGATATTAGTGATAGGACAGGGACAATCCTAGAAGTAAGAAGAGTCCTTACTAAAAGGAATTTGATGCACAACTTGGAAGACAAGTGTGAGACTATATAACTTTCTATTGATATATTTAAATTCAAATTTGACACTTTGACACAGAAAGGTTGACCAAGTCCTTTGGTAATTAATGATAAATTAATGACACAAGAGGACTATAATAGAAAGCTCAGGGAAGTGGCTAAAACTCAAGTCAACAATGCATCCATGCATAACACAACAAACCAAGGGATTCCCATTGGTAAAATCCTTTACCAAGCTTTGGAGAACTTGTTTTATCTCCAGCATGAGGCAAAACACTTGTTCGTAAATAAGCCTACATTTGTTAAATACACAGAGGCTGATGAGGTCTTCAGGAAGTTGAACATTTAGTTACCAACTGAAGAGAGATGGGAGCAACTAACTGACTTACTTTAATTCAATGTAAGTTCAACAATTAACACTATTTTGTAAAAACAGAATGGTGAAAGTAAGTGGGCAGCTGTCCCAGTCAAAGAGTATCGGAGTCAAAGATTATCAGTGAAAGAAGATAATACGAATAGGTGCAGATGCCAGTTCAAAGATCAATCAACTAAATATAAAAGGAAATCATATATAATAGTCCTAGAAAGCAATCATCTAGAAAGGTGGCATTACCTTTTTAAAATTAGATATTTTTTCCCTATAATAAATCCCAAGTCAGTTCGGGATATTTTATAAGTAATTCTATATAAATACTTCATAATTCAAAGTATGTAGGGTGGATTCTACTAGAAATTTCTATAGACTTTTTGATCAGAAAACCCGGAGGATTATTGTATCATTTGGTGAGCCAACAAGCTGGATTGAGAAATAAAGATCAGATATCTCAATGGATTCATGTGTTGAGCAAAATTCAGATAAGTATTCTCATGTGTTATTGTTATTTTTCTCAAGTTATTCATAATATTTAATGTTTTCTCTAAATCTAAATGTTATAACTCGAATAATACTTCAAAAGTTGCCTAATTACACTCTGTCTTAACAGTTATAGATTTAAATGTTTTCTGCTAATATCTAATTTAAGGAATTCTTAATTTCTCTTTGGTTTAGATTGATTTCTTGAATATCCAGGTTAAAGGATTCTTAATTTCCCTTTTATATGGATCATCCTTTCATTCATCATTAATTATTTTGTCTGAGAAACCTTAATTTCTCTTCCACCCCTAGTGAAACCCTTTCACCCCTTTGTCTAAAAGATCTTGAAAACACTTTTCTATCTTGCCCTTTGAACATTCCCTTTAGTGAGTTAATCCAGTTTTTCTTCCTTATTGTTCGACTCCATAGCCTAGCAGTCTGAAAGACATCATTCTATCCATCTGTCTAAGTGATCCCACCACCCAATCTTAAATACAAATCAAAAACCCCTTGAACAATCATAACTAGCCTAAACACATCTTAACTAAAACAAGGTTAAATTTTAAAGAGAGAGTCCCCTTTGAGCATCAAGAAGTCTAGGTCCTAATCTCCAAAAGCAGTTTGTGGTTAGCTTTTGTTTTTCTTTCTTTTTACTTCAAAAGAATTATTAGAGTGATAGCATTTCTGGTGACCATACTGGGGACTTTGATCCTCAGTCTCATAGAACTTTAAGGAAACCTTAAATCAAGTCTTTAGCACCTTAAGGTCACTATCTGAAGTAAATTTTCAAAAAAAATTCATAAAAATAGTTTAAAAGAACTTAAAATTATGGCTCCTAGGAAGATTCACTATACCAGGGCAAACCCAGATCCAAACGCTATAATTATAGTGGATGACCCAGATAGAATTCTAACGAAACCAAAAAATGAATAAACTCAGGCAAGTAGTATCCAACTAGACAGAGCCAATTCACACTCTGAGGAGTTGTCAAATTTGGAGGAAATCCATTTTGATTTGTCATTTGACCTCTCACTATTTAGAACCAAATTTGAGAATGATATCCATAAAACAGTTTTAGACCCGAAGTTTACTTAACTCATCGAATCAAAAATGGTTATCCATCCAAATTTAGATAAGTTTCTCTTGGACACTTTTGACAAGTTAGAAGCCTTGACCTCTACAATGGTTAGTAATTAGATAGTGCTTACTTTCAACAATCTATTGAGCTAGCTTCCCTTACTGTTACTTCCTCTCAAATGTTTTCACAGTATTCACTAACAGTAAATACACCTTCCTTTACCACAACTTCAGCAATTATATCTACCAAAATCCAATCACCTAAACCACTTATTAATCAATCATCTTGATCATCATCTAGTTTACCTCCATCAGTTTCAATTCATTCTTCAACCACCACAACTTTAGCCCCTAGTCAAACCAGAATTACAACAATGGAAAACTGATATGACCCTCTTGTTCTACCTGCCAAACTCCATCCCATGTGTGCAGATTATCAGGGTAATATTTTCCTATTTGATGCTACTGGTCATTACGCTGCCCAGAATCATGTAAACAAAATGTCTAACTTTTTTGAATTACATGAAATAGATGAAGCAAATGTCCAAAGGAGATTGTTTGCCCAAACTTCAACTCGGGATGTCAAGAAGTGGTTCAAAGCCTTTCCTGCCAACCATAATGCAGGCTTAGGCAATTTTCAAAGGTTATTCATTGATAGATGGGAGACAAAGAAAAACCCGTTGCAAATAATTTCGGAATATGAAAATATTAGAAGAGCTCCCAATGAGTCTGTCCAAGACTATTGCACTATGTTTAATAATATCTATAATGCAATTCCAGCCAAAATTAAGCCTCCACCTGACTTAGAATTAATTAAGTTCTCTGATGGTTTTGATGCTAACTTGTCATACCAGCGAAGGGAAAGAAACCCTGAAACACTTGAACAAATGAAAAGCAATGATGTCAGTGTAGAGGCCAACCTGTTAGCTAAGAAAGAACGAATGAAGAATGAAAAGGAAGTTGTATTTAAAGAGGAAGCTCCAACTTCAGATGGAAAAGTAGATGTTTTAGCTGAGAGTTTAGAAAGAATCATGGATAGGTTAGAGAACATGGAGAGGAAAAATCAATGGGAGAATCAACAACAACCCCCAATAAGAAAACCAAATTTTAGGAAGAACCCTAATCCTACAAAAAAATGCTACACCAGACCAACAGATTAAGCCCCCTTCCAAGAAAACTATGTTGAGGATTCACATAATCGAGAAGAAGATGATAATATCGAGATTAACTTACTAGAAACCACAGAGGAAGACAATGCTTTTCTTACTGAAGAAGAAGAGGAGTTGTATATGCTTTAGTAGTTGCAGTTAGAATTTGGTGAATCCTTTGATTTTAAACAGGGATATGAGTCATCTATATATGAGGTAGATAAACAATATAGATTGAGAAGTAAAAATAATAACAAGACTCCCATTAAAAGATCCATCCAAACCTAGATTAAGATAATAAAAGAAGCTCCAGTTAACAAAGTGTTACAGATTCTCCCGAGGGGAACACTGGAGACTTCAACCCCTAGGATTGTTGATATAACCTCCACTAAAACCGAAATAGAGACAATTATTGAAAACAATCGAAATAAAAGAAATCAAGGCAAAACAGTAGAAACACAAATTGAAATGCCTACCACTGAGAAATAGAATAAATACACTCAAACTGCACACATTAAGGAAGATTTGAATCAAACAAACAAACCTCACCTCCCTTTCAACATTAAAAATGAAATAGCTAAATTAAAGATATCAGCTCCTTTGACTGAACTGGTAAAGGATCAATCTTATAGGTCACAGATAACTGAGACTTTGAACATAGGAGAGGGAGAGAATTTTGTTAATTTGAATGATGACCAACTTGAATTATTATTTGACCCTAAGGACAATGGAATTCATCAGCAAGGGGGAGTTCCTCCTTTCTACATCAGCATAAACATTCATGATAAAATTTTGCATAATTCTATTTTGGACTCAGGGGCATCCCATAATCTGATGCGAAAGGCAATAATTGAAAGACTAAACCTAGACATTATCAGGGCTTATAAGGATTTGTTTTCTTTTGACTCTAGCTAGGTTAAATGCCTATGCCTAATCAAAGACTTATGTGTGACTCTTGTCCAGTGCCCTATTATGAGCATTCTAATGGACATTGTAGTTGTAAACATCCCACAAAAATATGGAATGCTACTATCTCACTCATGGGGAGAAAAACTGTTGGGATCTTTGCAGTTGGATATGTCTTATGCCACCATATCTGTTTTTGGCTAACCAAGAAAATTATATAGGGAGACCTTGATGAAGTACATGTTCAGTAGTGAGGAAACACCACAAAACTTTCCCATATACTCCATGCATTCAGATATGGACTCTTTCATCTTATACAATGCAGAAAATGATAAAAAGGAAATCACAGCCAAAGACCTTAAATATAGAACAGTTGACAATGAGAACATATTCCATGAGTCACTTGGGCATTTAGACTTTGATGGGTTTGTCAATAGGTTAGGGCCTCGTGTAGGAGTGTGGATCCATAATATGGAGAATAATAATGCTGAGGGACATGCTTTTAGATTGAATTTCAAATGTACCAATAAAATGGTCGAATATGAAGCCCTAATTCTATGGTTACAATCGGTTAGAAAATTAGGAGGCAAAATAGTTTCCATCATGGGAGACTCAGAGCTAACTATTAAACAGATTAGGGTTGAATACTTTGTCAACAACCCTAGGCTTGATCGATATAGGGATATTGTTTTAGACTTGATCAAGAACCTCATGGAATCAAACTTTGTTGCCATTCCTAGAAAACAAAAAATGCAGGCCCATACTCTGGCCACCTTTTCTAGTACTTGTAAATTTCCATTTCAACCAAACCACGAGTACACTGTAGAATTCAGACATAGGCCTGTTATACCAGACAACCTCAAGTATTGGTAGATTTTCTCCTAGGACTCTCAGATATATGATTGCATGAACAACGAAGGTGAATTTCATAATTGTAAGATAGATACTGACTCTACAATAGACAATAATATAGAAATTAGCTTAGATGTAAATATTTTCGATGTGGCTAAACCAACTAAATTCACTAGAGTAGAAATAGATAGTTTAGAAAATGTAGAGATAGATGAAATAATGAATGATGATCCTGAGATTATTAATTTGAAAAATAATTTTTTGCTTAAAGGATTAGTACCTTTGGAGGATTTGTTTGACTCTAATGATGTAGCTAGGAAACCCAAGATGGAACCTCTAAGTTTTGACATAAAAGAGTGTAGTATCAAAACTGAAGATAATCCAAAACTCATTAAGATATCTAAAGCCTTAACCCCAGAGGAAAAGGTAAAATATATCAATCTGTTTAAGGAGTTCGAGGATGTATTTACCTGGTGTTGTGGGGAAAAGTATCCGATGCGGATGACACTAACCCTTTCTAAAGGTGACAGACTTTAGCAACAACTGAATGACAAAGTTTTCATGTTCATCTTTATGAAAGCACAGAGAGAATAGAAAGAGGATCAACCAACCTGGTGTCTTGCGCTTAGTCGATCCTTGTCCTTCTCGCTTTGTATCCCGTTCCCAGCTCTTTACTCTCCAAGCCGATCCAGCTACACACAGAATCTGCACAACAAAAGGGAGCAAACTACGAGATACAAGCAATCATAATTGAAACATGGATTAGGTTGCATCAAATATACATGTAAACACAAAAGCATCTATGTAAAACAAGTATATAGAAGAACATGCAAACTTTATTGATAGAAAGTAACAGGGTTCCAGAGGAAGTTACAACCAATGATGTTGGCCCCAATCCAGCAGCACCTCCTCGGCAGCAAGAACTCTCTTCTTCACCTCTAGTAAAACAATCACCCAATAATCCTGGCAGTATACCAACAACACCTCCTTGCTTATACCAAATTCCAGCCTCCTTAGACCTCATAGAAGAGCTCTATATATAGGAGAGAAGAAGAAAGGATGAGTCAGCTTGAGACTGACATGAAGCTGCCTTGTGTCCTCTCCCTCTTCAGTTAATCTTCAGTTCTTGAGTCCACTTGGAGATCCTTGGTTACACATGGTGATCAAGTACCTCTTACTCATCACAAGGCGAATCTGATGAACCAAGTGTCAGTTTGGAAGCTTCCTGGGCAATTGACACCTTGCAGGAGGACTGTGCCACTTGGCCAATCTCGCCCAGCGCAGGTAGCCTTCATTGTTTTTGACTTCCAGCGTAGGTACAGAGTGGGACAGTTGCAATACAGCGCAGAAGCTTAGTTAAGCAGCTGACATGATCCAAAATAAGCCTGTTCTGAAGTGTTTTCAGGTGGAGAACTGATTGGAAGTGCTGTTGATTGATGACCTTGTTCTTTTAGGGGTAAGAACAACATGTTTAGGGACTGAGGATCCCTGTAATTATCGACATTTCCTGCTCCTTGACGCGAGGCACAAAAATGTCTATAACAGTTGCCCCCTAAAGTATGAGGCCGTTAATCGGGTGAAATGCTTTAGCTAGAGGGTCCGAAGTTCGTTCCAGTGCTGAGGAGAGTGCCCTGTAATACAATACAATACAATACATTATCTTTCATTCATCATTATTTTCATGATCCAGCTGAGGCGGGTATTCCCATGCTCAGCTTTCTATAAATACATTTTGGTACATACGACAGACGATCGTCTGAAGACAGACTGATAATCTTCCGCTAAAATTATCATCCTTTGAGGAGGATGATCATCTGCTGCAATGATGTACATGGTAAATGCTTTTATATTTCCTGAATATATATCGCAGCCCGGATGGATGAAACTAGATCCGGGGTCTTCAAACTCGTTCGATCTTCACTCTAAGTACAAGTCGATCCATGTGAGAATTACGCTGAAGTCGAACATGGAAAGACATCGCTTGATTACCGGTCAATAATGAAAACCGTTAACAAGTGCGAGAGGAATCACCAATAAGGACGATGACCCTCAAGGTACGGCAGTACAATTCACGTGGCGTGAATAAAGGACTTGGCGTCGAACGCCACGCAAAATCTTCTGGTCGAAGGTCATTGATGTATACCTGTCGCCGGAAGTGAGAAACTTGCCATTGAGGCATGCAAGCTTCAAAGTACTGATGGGGGTGTCCCTAGATCGACTTCTTGGATAATGAGCTGATGTCGACAAGAAGCGATCCGTCAAAGGAGGGCCTTAATGAATCCCACATCAATGACACGGAACGGAGCTAATGATTTAGTGGAGGTGGAAACAAACTGTGACATATGATTCAGGGTGGCGATCGTGAAATGGATGAAGGATAATGTATGGTAGTGGATGGGATACGGTTGACACTTTCTGAATGACCCCTCTTGAACATATAACGACACTGATGCGATGGATCGGTAGCATTACCCCGAATGGATGGTGTGGCGAGGACCATGGTGATGAAACCGGTGAATGAGACAACCCAACCCGATGTGATACGGAGGAAAAGTGTCATGTTCAAGAGTGACTTGCTACCTCTAAACTTTGATGTTCTCCCAATTTTTCCCCAGTCATTTCTGACCAGTACCTCTTTATTTTTGTCAAGCTTGAGGAGGATAACATATGCTTGTTCTATAACCTGCCCTTCGGGCAAGCCCATCGCTAAGATTTAATGAGCCTAGCGATAGGGAAACTCGTTCTCGTCTAAAGACAAGTTTGTCGCTATTTAATCATTTTAACGAGTCTAACGACAAGGAAAACTCGGTCCTTTTCATTTTTAGAGAGTCTAAAAAGGTACAGAAAGTCAACTCCATAATTCCTTTTTCGTCATCTAATCCCTTAAGTCCGAAAAAGTATAAAACAATACAGAAGGGATGGCTATTCGGTATTTTTACGAGCCGAACAAGACAAGCGCTCGATCTTTTTGTGTAATAATCCCTCAGGTCCAAAAAGATTAAAATCTAGAGGAGGGATAGCTTTCGGTCGTTTAACGAGCTAGAAGGCCAAAAACTCGGCAAACTTTTCATATTTTACGAGTCAGTGAAAAGAGCTCAAAGAAGACTCGTCTTTTGAGGAACGAGTGATAAACAAGGATAGCAACTGATTCCAGGTACAAATTGGAATTTCCAATCACGGTAGTGTCACAAGGAGGGCTAGGTGAAATCACTCTTCGCAGCTGTTCCTCAAAATAGGTAAACACACATATGGGGGTGAACGATCGGCCAAATGAAATGGAGGTGACGGATGAAAACACGACCAAGGTTTTTAAGGCTTATAAATTTACGATCGCAATGGTTATTTACCTAGATAGGTTCATTTTTTAATGAGCTTGAACTTTGGCGGAAAAACTCTGCTCACACTTTTTTATTTTTTAACGAGTATAAATTCCGTGGTAAAACTGCTCGTTTCATGGTCAAATTTAATTTTTTACTTTCATTAGCTTTTCTCTTTTCAAATGTAGTACTTCATTATCAATTGCTGCAACAAATTTTGTTAGAAATGGATAATAATTGCATGAAAACGAGAATATAACCCTAATATTTAACTTTAAACGGTGTAAAAAGTCATAAAAAGGGGTTTTTACCTCTCATTTACCATTTCATTTGCATTTTGCTTGTTGGAGCTCTGGAGGTGCCTCTTCTTCCTTGATTTTCACCAGCTGATTCCAGGAGATTCTGTGGACGATTTTCGGCGCCGTTTGGACCAGGTAGGAGCTAAACTTTAGCCCTTCACTTTCATGGTTTCCTTTTTCAGTTTCATGCCTGTTTTTCAGTGTTTCTGGGCCCCAGGGGTTCCATTAGGGCGCCCTGGCATCAGCGCAGGTTCCCCTTTCGAAACTTGCGCTGTATTCTAGTCAGCTTTGAGGCAAACTGAATTACAGAGCAGGGGGAACAATCTCTGCCTGCGCTGGGCCTAAAAAGACTGAGTTTGCATGAGTTTTTTGATGTTTTTTCCGCCAAATTTTCATCAAATTCAGGAACTTACTCATTCTCTTGTTTGATTGTAGGGAACTTTGGACAAAATGTCCCTTACATGGCGAGAACGAGAACATGAAGCAGAGGACATGGTTGCACTCCATGACCCAGTCACGGTGAACGCGCTTCGGAACTGTGGCCTGCTGAAGTTCTTCCGTATCTCTAGCATGAGAGCACAGATTTCTTTACTGCAGTATATGCTAGATGCTTGGGATCCTGTTAACCAAGTATTTCAGATTAGGGGGAAGTCCTTCCCCTTGACCATAGAGGACATGTACTTCTTGACTGGGTTGTCAAGGCGGGGTGCTCCCATTTCTTTGTCAGGTACGGCTCGAGGGACTACTTCCACCAGAGACTATATCCGTCAGCATTGCCGGGAAGGTTCACAGCCGAGCAAAGACGGCAAGATCAATATCTGTGACATCACTGACAGGTCTCTCAGGTCCATTCTGTTTACTATTGGTAGGATGGTCGGTAGCGCAGCTTTGCATGTTGCCAACAGATCTTATATGCAGCACGCCTTGGAGTGTCTCCAACCGAAAGTGTTTAACTGGTGTGATGCAGTACTTGTTCAGATGAAAAGTCAATTGACCAAGGTAAAGGACGGGGGGCTGAAGAACTTCGGATTTGGTTCTATTCTCACTGCCTTTGTCTTGGAGAAAATCCCATTGATGCAACCTCAGTACATCTTGCTTGATGTGCCTTCTCCGACCGAGCCACGCATGCAGAGGTGGGTTGACCATATGTCCCGGCATGCTGGTCAACCTCATATTACATTCACTGAGTCCTTCTTTAGGTGGTTCGAGCGTCAGGAGATGGCATTTTCTGAGTATCCATACGTAGGTATGGACTACCGAGGTGATCCGGACTTGGTGCTTCCGGATGGCGAGCAATGGGGTGCTATTGGTAAAATCTCTGACCATATCACTGTCTATTGTTTTCATTCATGATGTTTGCTGTTCAAAACTGATCAAACTCTTGGGTGCATGCAGATGTTGGTCCTGTTCGTCCAGTAGCTCGTCCACGGTCGCCAGTTGCTGCCCCAGCAGCAGAGCCTGCTAGGAGAGTTGTTATTCGCGACCTTGGTGATACTGAGATACTTGCAGCTGTGCAGGAGCAGGTTGAGAGCCTTACTCGTGGCCTTCCGGATGTACAGATTGACGAGTTACCTTTACAGTTGCAGTGACACACCATCGGCGTGCCTAGACGATGGACTCGTCTCTTGCGCATGATCGCACAGACCGTGACGTACTTTCATGAGCACCATTAGGCTAGGGTGCCCCCTAGCATCTTTTTGAGTTCTAGGTCGTATGACCAATTTTGTTTTGATTACAGCACATTATGTACAAACTATAAACAGCTTTATATATTTTGATTTTCGGAGTTTATTTCAGTTTATTTGTGATCCACTTACATAGCACTGATGCATCTCTTTTTATATATGTTGTAAATGTCTATCTAATACATAGTTTGCCAATGAATCTGTTAATGTGTTCAAGTTTCTGGAAATATGCTGGTATTGAATTGAATCAAACTCTCTTTCCAAAATCTTAACTCTTAGAAACATACGATAAATAGCTGGATTGCGGACTGAGTATATACCAGTGAGCTGTAGTATCACAAGTTGTGAGTCTAGCCTGACAATTAGTCGGCGTATACCATGAGCAATGGTATCAGAGAGGAGTTCGATCAACGCACTATACTCAGCGATATTGTTTGTCGACCGTCCAATACACACACCTCTGAAACTCACTAACTCGCCGCTTGGATCAAAAATGGCCCAGGCAGCGGAGGACAAATTCCGCGTACTACGACTCGCTCCGTCGTCATATCCCACATATGTTTCAGAATAATTCGACATCTGCAACAAACGAGAAGGGTGGATTACTACCGAAACAAACATTTTAGCGAAAACAAAATACAACAAAAGCACTCAGGTTACTATTTAGGCATAGTAACGCTTGAGGTACAACCCGTTACGGGGTTGCGCCAGTGGTATTCCGTCATAATCCATTAACTCGTAGGTTCCTTTTGCTAACACCCTTTTAACAATATAAGGACCCATCCATAAGGACTGAAATTTTCCTGCTCCTAATTTATCGGATTCTTGGTCGTAAAGCAAAACCAAGTCACCCTCAGAGAAGTTGCGCGGTTTGACATTCTTATCGAACTGTGCTTTGACTCGTTTCTTATGAGCCTCGTTCGCCAAAGCGGCATCACGATGGTTTTCATCCAACTGGATCAATTCCAGGAAACGAGCCTCTTCTTCTGAGGTTCCGGGGAGGAGGTCAATTGCGAGTTTAAGTGACGAAATTTCGCACTGGATCGGTAAAACTGCCTCCAGGCCATACACCAATTGGAATGGTGTGAACCCAGTGGCATTTTTTACCGAGGTTCGGTAAGCCCATAGTGCTGAGTACAGGATTAGATGCCATCTTCTTTTATGAACCCCGATCATCCTTTGCAACATACGCTTCAGGACCTTGTTGATTGCCTCAACTTGTCCGTTGGCTTGTGGATAATACGGAGTAGAGCTGTCGTGAGATAGCCCTAGTTTGGCAGCTAATTCGATCATCATGTGATTGCGAAAATGCGATCCATGATCCGTCACTATAGCTTGCGGAACGCCGAACCTGGCGACTACATGATTGAAAAAGAAAAGGGCAGCTGTTTCACCAGTGTTATCTAATGTAGGCATCGCCTCGGCCCATTTGGTAAAATAGTCAACAGCGACTATAATATACCCATGCCCCCCGGTCGAGGTGGGGTTACATTGCATGAAATCGATGCCCCACTTGGCGAAGGGCCCAACAGCAACTATCGGCTGTAAGGGTGCGGGTGGTCTTCTGGTTTTGCTATCAAAGATCTGACATGCATGGCAACTTCTGACAGCTATTATGCAATCTTTAAACATAGTTGGCCAGAAGTATCCTGCTCGTAAGATTCTTTGTGCTGTTGCATATCCAGATTGATGCCCCCCGCACGCGCCTGAATGACAATCATTCAGGGCTTTTTCGGCCTCCTCATGGGTAAGGCACCTCCTCAGAACTGTATCGATGCCACGATGGTAAAGTGTATCACCGACGATCATGTAGTCTTTTGATTGGTATCGTATACGTTTTCGTTCCGAGTGTGAGGTATTAGGCCTAAATTTTTGGGTTTGGAGATAAACAATGATATCTCCATACCACTCATCGCTTACTGATATCAGAAACAAATTTTCATCCACGATTGACTCTTCTGATGTATCATCGTTGGATGACGATGGGAGATCGCATAATAATTCCGCGAAAACTAGGGCTTTCTTCGATTTGGATTTTACAAAATCTAAATCAAACTCTTGAAGGATGGCTATCCATTTTGAATATTTGCCCCCAAGCAACTGTCGCGACAGTATATATGTCATGGGATTGCAATCTGACAAAACGGTAGTTTTCCTAAAGAGGACATAATGTCGAAACCTTTGAATCGCTTGAACAGCAGCAAGCGCTAGTTTTTCAACATAGGAATATTTACTTTCCGTGTCATTTAAGTTTTTACTTAAATAATAAATAGGATGTTCTATTCCATCGACTTCTTGCACTAAGACCATCGCAATGGTCGTATCTGCTGCAGCAAGATACAGGTTAAAATCTCTTTGATAGTCCGGGGCGTACATTAATGATGCTCTTACTAGACAATCTTTCAGAGCGTCAAAGGAAGCTTGCGCAACCTGGTCCCAGACAAAAGGTACATCCTTTTTCAAAAGACGAGTATAACCCTTTGCAAGTTCTGCGTAATTAGGAATGAACCTCCTCAGAAAGTTTGCTTTCTCTTGGAGTTTCTGAATCTGAAGCAAATTTGAAGGTGGAGGCAAATTAATGATTGCCTGAACCTTACAGGGGTCGAGACGAATCCCGTCCTTAGAAACCACAAATCCAAGTAAGCGACCAGAGCCGACGCAAAACACACACTTATGTGGATTGAGTCTTATCTTGTAATGTCGGCAACGTAAAAATATTGCTCTCAAATGCCGCGGATGATCAGTCCGCTTTCGCGAATGAGCCGGAAGATCGTCGAGGTAAGGTTGAACGATGTTCTTGATGTCATGGAAGGCATAATTCATTGCCCTATGAAACGTCGCCCCTGCGTTCTTTAAACCAAAGGGTAATTTTCGATAAGCGAATGTGCCCCACGGACAGATGAATGCAGTCTTAGACTGGTCCTGTGGGCGGATATTTATTTGATTATACCCGGAAAATCCATCCATAAATGAAAAGATTTCACATCCGGTGCATTCATCAATTATCTGGTCGATGAAGGGTGTAGGGTAGTTGTCCTTTGGACAAGCTTTGTTTACATCCCTATAGTCGACGCACACTCTTATCGTCCCTTGTTTTTTCATAACAGGGACAATATTCGATACCCAATCGGTTAGAGGAACCGGGTAGATGAATCCAGCATGGAGGAGTTTTTCAACTTCCGCCTTAATGGCAGTGGATTTCTTCGGATGTACCTGCCGAAGCCGTTGTCTTACTGGTTTGATATCAGGATACATTTTAATTTCATGTTCAACTATGCTCGAGTCAATGGCTGGCATTTCATCATATGACCATGCAAAGACATCTCTAAATTCACGAAAGAGAGCACTATATATTTCTAGCTCTGAAGGGGAACAACTTTTGCCGACATGAATATTCTCAACAACATCAGATTTTGTCGAGATATTTATGGCTATGGTCTCTTCAATATTGGATAGGTTTCTTTCTGAATCCACCGTATTTACAGTATTTGTTAGGAATTCAAACACTGAAGGGTGGTATAGGTCGTGATGAGTTTCTTCTTCACACTCTGGAAGAAGGGAACGATGGTGGTTATCATTCCATGGTGCCCCCTTAATCATCATTGATTGCAAGATTCCTTCGTCAGTCCCATGAACGTTTGACCATGGATCTAATGGGGTACCATATTCTTCGGACCTATCTAACCAAACGCTTGACGAGCGTTCTTTTGGGCTCGCCTCCCATGCCTGAAACATTGATTGCTACAATATTTCAATAGGGCTAGGGGGCAAAACCATTTGATGATCCATGACGACTTTGTCTTCTGCGACCTTCGATGAAGATACCATGTTGCATGTTGCTACAAACGGGATATTCCCTTCATGGAACGGAGGTGGCAACGCGAAAGTTCCCATCATTGTGGGATCTTTTAGCAAGCCTACTCCTATATCTTTTATTGAATGGTCGCTCCCATGGATCAGGGGAATGCTTCCAGTAACTTGTGAACCATTAGGGAGGAAATTTTGTTGGTCGACGATCGTAATCCCTCCTTCAAACGGGAATGCGATCTTCCTAAAATATGTTGACACTATAGCTGCCATGGCATATATCCATGGTCTTCCCAGTAGAATGTTATAGTCAAGATTGCCATCAATGACTTCAACATCAATCTCTACTGTTTT
Source organism: Pinus tabuliformis (assembly GCA_031772625.1). Classification (NCBI taxonomy): domain Eukaryota; kingdom Viridiplantae; phylum Streptophyta; class Pinopsida; order Pinales; family Pinaceae; genus Pinus; species Pinus tabuliformis. The sequence continues at coordinate 886,574,700 of CM062807.1, forward strand.
TCCTCCTAGTTCAACCTTAAAGTTATTTAGGATTCCGTACGGAGTGTACGTCCTACCGTCAAATGCTTTCAATGTCGTCGAAGATCGCGACAATGTTGGAGATCCAAGAGTTTTCCAGCAACTCATCGACATGATACATGTCGATGCGCCCTCATCAATAATCGTTCTATGAACAGTTTTGTTGAGTGCTTTCACTTGAATAAGGAAAGCTAATTGCGCTGGTAACTGAGGATCATATCCTTTGTGATCAAAGGATACAAGATTGGAATCTTTAGGATCCACTCCACCAATTGCTGATAACAACGCCTGTCTTTGGGATGGGCAATTTTGTAGTACCTCAAGAGTCGACATAGCAGATGGCGATTGGGCCAAATCCTCCACTACATTATAGTGTTGCGCCGCTCTGGCGCGAGGGTTGAATGTCGACTTGTGGACTACTCCCTTAGGTGGCTTTATTGTTAATTCATGCGTGAGGGGGGGTACAACTTCTGCCGAAGTTGTTGTCGAACTACTGGGTTGATCTTTCCCTTTGTCATTCGACACCGGCGGATTTCCATAATCTTTATTCCTAGTCGATATCAAAGCATCACTTTGCTTAGAAACCGACAGCATAAGCACTTGTGACGGGGAAGCATTTCCACTATCAACCATATTCTGACCTGGGGCAGGAAACGGATCAGTCAACACAGCTGAAGTTTGGGAACTTTTCAGGAACCTCTTCAACTCAGCTTTGAACGGACAGTTCTTTGTTGAATGATTTTCATCACATATTTGACATGGAGGAAATTGTTTCTTTTGCCCAGGAGGGTTTGAAGAAGTTTTTTGAGGGGATGATCCACCTTGTTTCTTCTTCTTCCCTTTGTTTTGTTTCTTCTTGCTTCCTGGTTGATTGGAGTTTTTGTCTTTATCTGTAGATACAGCATGTACCTCCGAAGCAAGAATCTCTTGATTTGCTTTTTGATTCGAAGTCTTACGGGCTTTCTTATTCGAATCCCTTGTCGACTTAGCGTTTTCAGTTCCAATCACGCCATCACCGGCATGAGAGTCACTATTCGATCCGGGAGGAGGAGGGATTGAAAATTCCGGTCTGGGGGCATCAGGTATCTTATCATAGAGCGTGCCCGACTGAGTATACACTAAGTCCAAATACTGAGCACGAGCAATAACCTGCTCCTCTGTTACGACGCCCCCCTTGGCCACGTCTTCTGTAATTGCCGGCAGAAGCGACTTTATAAACCACTCAGCTAATAGCTGATATGGAACATAGGTCTTTACCATTCTGCGACGACGACGCCACTCATGTATATGATCAGATATATGTGTGGCGGTTGTCTGCTTGAAATTAGTTAAGATTTCTGTTCCAGTTTCGTACCTTATAGGTAACTGAAAGTGTGTCAAGAAAGTCGTGGCTAGGGAACTAAAATTGTTTAAAAGAGGCTCTAGGTAATTCAATATACCATTTGGCCGCCAGACCAGTCAATGTCCTCTGGAAAAGACGAAGCCTTATTGAATCATCATTCAAGGTATTCGACGAACACCATAGATGGAATGTCATCACATGATTCGACGGGTCTTCGCCCGGATTTCCATTGAATTTAGGAATGTCCGAAGGAAGTTTGTGAGGAATCGCTGGCCACCAATGGGCATAGGCGATTGGATCGTTCGTCAATCGATGTAAATCTGGTAATTCTAAAGTCGCCACGAATGGCAACTGCTGATTCAGGTTTGGCGAGGCGTACCTAGGGTACGATGGAATCGCCTGAGCAGTAGGTCTTTGCATACCAGTATAATGCAACTGGTGTTGATATGACTGATATGGTTGGTGGGCTTGGCCACTGTAAAGTGGTTGGTTTAACCAGTTATGAATATAGGGTTGCCCACTATTCGCAAAGATCTGTTGCTCAGATCCCTGGTATACCTGTTGAAACTGAGGTTGTTGGTATTGCACCATCCATGGTTGTGAAGCCATGTTTTGTTGTGCAACACTAACCGACGGCCCAAGATGCGGGGTTATGGTCCCCGTTTGTATCTGTGTCGTCCCGGCAGTTGGCGATTGTGGTTGTGTTGCAGGGTCAATTGGCTGTTGCATTACAACTTGGGGTTGACATACAACAGGCATCGATTGAACTTGTGACACGGTTACAATTGCTGGCGTCGTCGGGATATGAGACATAGGTACACTTTGTTGCATAGAATATACAACTCTTGGTTGTTGGGGTAACATAGGTACCCAACCACTCGTCGTTACTTCAGTCAAACCTGAATGTGGTTGAAAACTGCCGTATGGGTATCCTCCCGAAAGAGGAAGTGAAAGGGCATATTGCCCCCCATACGGTAACAATCCGGAGCTCAAGGGTATAGATGGCCTTTGAGGACTGGATGGCCCAAAATGATTCCTAAAGGGATCAATTTGTCTAGTTTCAACATAAGAATTACCGGGTATTATACCGGAAGAGCAAACTGGAACAGACCAAGTTGTCATAATAGTCCCTGGGTGGACTCCTTCTAGTTGATGAGAACTAGTTGGGACAGATGGTATGCCGGCAAACATCGTTGGAATGGTAGCAGGAGCTTCTGCTGTCGCCGTGTCGTTTGGCACAGTTCTAGATGTCGACGGTTGTTCAGACATTTTAAGTCTATCCAATAAACTTCCTAACGATTCTTCAGGAACTTCTTGTGGCGATAGACAAACTTCTGATGCAGAAGGAAAAAGAGTGGAACCTACTCCAAAATGAATTGGAGTATTTGCTTGCTGGTCCTCTACGATTTCTTCTATTGCGATCAGACCAGGAGGAAGAGGCAGACCGTCAGGTCCGTAATAGATTTCTGGTGCCGAAGAAGGGGTTGTTTCGACAGCGACAGTTGTTTGAACAACAAGACTCTGTGGACCGGTTTCAAATGGAACTGGTTCAGTTAAACAAGTACTTGTTTTCAGACTAGGATCAATACAATTGTCCTTCTGTTGCCGTTGAACTTCTTCAATAGAGGCAGGGATTCCAGAAATATTGGGAGTGACCAGAATCTCAGATGTTGTTGGAACTTCCGTTCTAACTTTAAAAGGAGATTTTGACCTGGTCCAGCGAGATCGCTTTGCTCGTACTACTTTCGGTTCCGGAGACAAAGATGGTCGACCTGCAAGCCTCCCTGAACGACGGGGTTTTAATTGACTTTCCTCCACGATTGCGGATTACTTGATCAACTAAAATACAAAAAGGGGAATTATGTTTCCGTATTGAATGAATTTTATTAGACGCTTTTAGACACAACTTTGCTTTTTCATGTTTTAAGAGTCGAGAAAAAGCTAAAGATGACTCTAGTCACCTTCGATGTATTAACGAGCCCGAAGTGACAAATGCTCGGTTGGACCTTTTCAATTATAGAGTTTGAAAAGAGCCAAAAGAAACTACTCTGGAGATCTAGGCAGAGGGTGTGCCAAACCTTTCGCGAAACCACAGAATACGTTTTACGGTACGGGTGGTCGATCTTCGTGAATGCTGTGTTCACTGCATCGCGATCAGTAGGGCGGTCGACACGGCTTCCTAAGGATAAAGGATAATTGCCTATAGGGGTCTCCCAATATACGCGACGGTACGCGGGAGCTCAAATCCGTATTAGTGCTATCGTCCCTCAGGAGGAATCACCCACCTTCGTAGAGATCGACAGTCACTACGTTTAACGACGCCGGAACATGTCTCTACCTAGACCTCTATTGTGAGCGTTATGTTACAATGCGTTTTTAGATTCATTCAATATATTTTAAGTTGATCTTGTTTATCAGTTTGTCTTTCAGGATCACCACGAGATGTATTGGTACAAATTCCTAAATGCAGCTAAAATGATAAGCAAGCTTTCACAATCCTTTTAGCTTTGAAAATCCTAACTACTGAGGGGAGAGAAAAAAAATATCTTTCCACACAGAGCACAAAGCACAAACTAATGCACTTTCTCCTAGATCAGACACCCAAACTTATCAAAAATGCAAATGCAAGATGCATGTATTTCTTTTCTTTTCCTTTAATGTTGATGCTTAACAAAAGGAAAACTGTTGTATGACTTTCGAATTCAATTTGAAGCGTAAACAAACAAGTATTGTCTAAATGAAAAGACGCTTTACAGTTACTTGTTTTACACCAAAAATATATGAATTCAAACCATAAAGTGAAAACAAACCAACTTAAACAGCTATGAACAGTAATAACACTAACTTATAAGATCGCAATCTAAGAGGCCACAGCTACTAGGTTCGCTTTTCACAATGGGAAATTGTAACTGAAACAAGAAATACTGAAAGAACGTTTACAATTTCATCACACAACTGAGGCGGAATAATGTCAAGGAGAAGTGGTCTACAGCAAATACAATAACCAGCAAGCAATCAGCCAAAAACAAGTGCAAACAGGGCCAAGACACAAAGGAAGAGCTGAGCTAGACTAAGGCCAACTGGACCAGCGCAGGCACTGGTCTGCCAGTTTCACTCTCAGCGCAGTTCCCGAAGGGAGCACCTGCACTGTAATGCAGACTGCCTGTGGACAGCCTGCACTGACTTACGAGAGTTACGTCTGCTAAGAATTCCGGGTCATAAAAAGCTCAAAAATGTACTGTTTTGACTGAAATAAAATGCTATGGGTTAAGTACAGGCGAAGGGATGATCAAGAGGATAAAGATCTATCACTAAGAGTAAGGATTCATCTGTAGATTAGCTCTTTAAATCTTGAATTTGCTCAGCAAAGGAGCAAGAGTAGCAAAACCCTCTACTTCGCTTTTGATAGAGTCAAAAGCTTTTCGATTCGGTACTCCTTTCTTCAAGAAATGAATAGCAAAATTCTACAACAACAAGATACTAGGATCTCCCCAGCGGAGTCACCAGTTTGTTGTGGGGAAAAGTATCCGATGCGGATGACACTAACCCTTTCTAAAGGTGACAAACTTTAGCAACAACTGAATGACAAAGTTTTCATGTTCATCTTTATGAAAGCACAGAGAGAATAGAAAGAGGATCAACCAACCTGGTGTCTTGCGCTTAGTCGATCCTTGTCCTTCTCGCTTTGTATCCCGTTCCCAGCTCTTTACTCTCCAAGCCGATCCAGCTACACACAGAATCTGCACAACAAAAGGGAGCAAACTACGAGATACAAGCAATCATAATTGAAACATGGATTAGGTTGCATCAAATATACATGTAAACACAAAAGCATCTATGTAAAACAAGTATATAGAAGAACATGCAAACTTTATTGATAGAAAGTAACAGGGTTCCAGAGGAAGTTACAACCAATGATGTTGGCCCCAATCCAGCAGCACCTCCTCGGCAGCAAGAACTCTCTTCTTCACCTCTAGTAAAACAATCACCCAATAATCCTGGCAGTATACCAACAGCACCTCCTTGCTTATACCAAATTCCAGCCTCCTTAGGCCTCATAGAAGAGCTCTATATATAGGAGAGAAGAAGAAAGGATGAGTCAGCTTGAGACTGACATGAAGCTGCCTTGTGTCCTCTCCCTCTTCAGTTAATCTTCAGTTCTTGAGTCCACTTGGAGATCCTTGGTTACACATGGTGATCAAGTACCTCTTACTCATCACAAGGCGAATCTGATGAACCAAGTGTCAGTTTGGAAGCTTCCTGGGCAATTGACACCTTGCAGGAGGACTGTGCCACTTGGCCAATCTCGCCCAGCGCAGGTAGCCTTCATTGTTTTTGACTTCCAGCGCAGGTACAGAGTGGGACAGTTGCAATACAGCGCAGAAGCTTAGTTAAGCAGCTGACATGATCCAAAATAAGCCTGTTCTGAAGTGTTTTCAGGTGGAGAACTGATTGGAAGTGCTGTTGATTGATGACCTTGTTCTTTTAGGGGTAAGAACAACATGTTTAGGGACTGAGGATCCCTGTAATTATCGACATTTCCTGCTCCTTGACGCGAGGCACAAAAATGTCTATAACACCTGGAGTTATGAAGACTTAAAATCTTATGACACCAGCATAATCCAACACAAAATACCTCTAAAAGAAGATCATAAACCTTTCAAATAGAAACTTAGGAGGATAAACCCAGTTATTATGCCATCCATAGAGAAAGAGGTTAAAAGAATGTTTGATGCCCAAATAATAGCCCCCATTAGATACTCAAACTGGATTTCAAACTTAGTTACAACTAGGAAAAAGAGAGGCGAAATTAGACTTTATTTAGATTTTAGAAACTTAAACAAGGTCTCTTTAAAAGACAACTACCCCTTACAAAAAATGGACCGTATATTACAAAGGGTAGTGGGCTCATCTAGGATTTCACTATTAGATGGATTCTCTAGGTATAACCAGATATTAGTCCAACCAGAGGACCAAGCCAAAATTGTGTTTACTACTCCTTGAGGTACCTTCATGTATTTGAAGATGGCCTTTGGACTAATGAATGTAGGTGCCACATTTCAAAGAGATATGGATATAGCTTTTGCCAAGGAAATCCATGATTTCTTAGTAGTATACCAGGATGACATCACAGTCTTCTTTAAATTAGAGAATGAACACTTAGACCACCTTAGAAGAGCATTTATCAAATGTAGGAAATTTGGGATTTCTTTAAATCCTAAAATGACACTTTTTAGTCTAGAAGAAGGAAGGTTGTTAGGACACACCATATCTAAAGATGGGATTAGGATAGACCCTACCAGAATAGAAGCTATTTTGACCATTTCCCATCCTCGAAACATTAAAGAGCTACAATGATTTCTAAGTAAGATTAATTTTCTTAGGAGATTCATCTCAAATCTAGTAGAATTAATTAGGGAATTAAATAGCATGCTAAGAAAGGACTCAACAATTAAATGTACATTGGTGGCCAAACAATCCTTTGAAGCTATTAAGGAAGATTTAACCGAGAATCTAGTCCTGATTAATCCTGACTTTAAAAAATATTTTATTATTTTTTCTTTTGCTTCAGAACACACCTTTGCAGCAGTCTTGATGTAAAAGAACAATCAAGGATATGAACAACCAGTAGAATTCTTTAGTAAATCCTTAAGAGATGCCACACTCAAATACAATATCATCGAAAAACAGGCTTTAGCTTTGGTTAAGGCTATCAAATATTTCAGAGTATACATTATGTACTCTCGTATTACTACTCATGTTCCAAACTCTGTAGTTAAGGACATTTTGACTCAAAATGGGCCTGAATCAAAAAGAGGAAAATAGATTGCCACAATATTGGAATATGATATAGAGATAAACCCCACCAAGCTCATCAAAGGCCAAGGTTTGGCCAAACTCATGGCTGAATTGAACTGTCAGGCCCTTGATATCAACTTCATTAATTCCCTTCATGATTAGGAGGAGACGGTGACTCCACATATTAGTGAACCTTTTATTGATTCACCCTGGTATGCAGATACTACATTTGTATTACTAAACTTACAAGCTCCTCCTGTATTGAGAAGAACTAAATCTAGATTCTTAAAAATGAAGTCATTAAGATATTGCGTTGTAGATAATGCATTATTTTGTTAGGATAGTAGTGGTATTCTTTTAACATGTTTATTAAAATATGAAGTTGACAAGATTTTACAAAAGTTTCATGCAAGGGATTGTGGATGACACTTGTACTGGAAGAGTATTGTTGACAAGATTATGAGGGTTGGTTTCTATTGGCCTACATTGTTTGTAGATGTTAAAAACATGTGACCTCCTATCATAAATGCCATATTTTTTAGGAAAGAGAAACTTTTACCCTTGCCTCTTAAACCAATTTCCACTAAGATGTGATTTCAACAATGGGGGTTAGACTTCATTGGAGAAATACACCCAGCCTCCTTAGCTTAGCACAAGCCGATTCTGATAGCCACGGAGTATTTTACCAAATGGATAGAGGCCATACCTTCTAAGCAAGCCACAGACACTGTCATAATCACCTTCCTAGAGAGTAATATCCTTTCAAGATTTGGATGTCCCCTAAAAGCTCATTACTGATAATGCAACAGCGTTTAAATCCAAAAGAATGATAGATTTTTGTAACAATTACCACATCACCCTTGACCATTCCACAGCCTATTACCCTCAAGGTAACGAAATAGCAGAGCCATCCAACAAAAGTCTGGTCGATATTATCAAAATGTTATTGGAAGATAACAAAAACACATGGAACAAGAAGTTAGTCAATGCCTTATGGGTAGATTGACTGACTACTAAGAAGTCTATTGGAACATCACCCCATCAGCTGCTTTATGGGATGGATGTAGGTTTTCCATCATCCTTCAGAGTGCCAGTCATGAAGATCCTCCATGAATTACAGGTGGAACCAAATGATAGTCAGAGAAGAATAAATTAGACCATACACCTGCAGTAGACCAGAGAAGAAGTGTATGTAAAATCACAAGTAATCCAAAAAAGGATCAAGAAAGTCTTTGATAAAAAGACTAAAGAAGATGATTTTCACAGAGAGGACAAATTCATTAAGTGGGATTCAAGGAGAGAAGGCAAAGGAAAGCATGGAAAATTTTATTTTATGTTGCAAGGACCTTATGTCATTTATGGCTACAGAGGAAAAAATGTCTTTTTCTTCACAAACATAGATGGATTAGATCTACCAAGAGGACCTGTTAAACATAGGATGCTGAAGCATTATTTTTCCACTAATTCACAATAGTTCACTCTACTTTGCATCATTGTACATAACATTGCAGAGTGTGGATTGGATTGGATGGTACTCCTTTGAAGTTGAAGCCTAGAGAGAAGGCCCTGAGCTTTGGAGGATTTATTGTCACAAGTATCAATAAAGCAGGAACCACAAAAGGACAATTCGGAAGGTAACTACAATCACAATTCAAAGTCTACTAATCTTCATAGTTCTTGACATTTCACCCAAAAATTCCATCCCCATGTGGAGCCATTGTTAGAGTCCTATAGTGATAGGATTCATAATTTTGAATTGATTGAGGTTAGCTCTTGTAATATTGTACATACCTTTGCTTTTTGTAAATGTTTTCCATATTAAAATTAAAAAATATAAAGAGGGTATGTCCTAACACAAATATCAAAGGACAAGAAAAATAAGAAAAGATCAAAATATACAAAAAAAAAATGAAAAGATATGAACCCCAAACAAAAATAGATCATGAAAGTGTGCAAGTCCAAGTGCCACTAATTTTTACTTTACTATCTTAAATAATGGTTGTGTGCAGCTTGTCATACATGCCACAACCCATGATAGTCAAGTTGCTTAATCTTGACTACTTCATGCTTCTAATTTGATGTTTATAGTTAGAGAATAAAATCTGACCAAACATTTTAATCTTGGGAGATCATTAGATAAGTAGAGAAAATAAAAGGAGCTCATCAGTACAATCGAAGCCCTTGGAAGATATAAGGTTAGAAGTAGATAGTTTGTTTTATAAAAGAAAAGGAAATAAAAGGGCTTGCTAGCTTAAGTGCACCCACAAAAGTGAAGAAAAAATGTTAGGTACGTAAGAAGGTAAGTAAGGAAAGGTTGCAGAAATACAAGTCATTTGGAGCATAAGCACTACTATTATGCTTACCTATGTGTTTCAAGTGTGCAGGAGTAGTTACCAATGAAAAAAGCACACTCATAAGATGAGTTTAACTAACTCCCACTCCTTTCACAAGTTTCTCCCTCTCATGCTTATTAGTTTCCCAACATCCCTTAAAATACCCCTTTCCCCTCCATTTTTACCCTTACTTCATTATCCCATATTTTCCTCTAGAAATTCCCCTTAAAATCCCTTGCCCCTTGCTAAAATCATCATTATGTTCCATAAATCCATTTTCCTAGGGTAAAAATTCTTTTCCCCCATTTGTGAAAAGTTATTTTCCCCTTTTCTAATCAAAAAACCCATAAATCAACTTATCCTAAGTTGAAAACCCTTTCGCCTTGCAAAAACATGTCAGATGGATCATTTATGTTAAGCCACAATTTAAAGTTAATTAAACGGGCTCAAGTAGGCATGCCCCTCCTTAATCATTCCCCCAATCCCCTTTGCGCATCTTTTCAGTGCGACCACTGTCTGATTAACACCCATATCATCCAGCGATTATTCCTCCATTTCATAGGTGTTATAGACATATTTGGGCACTACAACCCCAATCACATATGTCCATAAACCAAGGGCTTCTAAGTCCCTAAAAGTGTTGTTTCATACCTTAAAGGAGCAAGGTCCTCTAATTACATCATCTCCCAGAAGTTCTCCCTGAAAAACTACTTAGAACTTGTCAAAACTAAACCATACAGACTGCTTAGTGCTAAGGGTGCGATGCATCTCACTTGCCACATGAAAAATGTGTGATGCATACTGGAAATCCCTTCTGTAGGGTGCGATGAATGAGAGTAGACAAATGGAAGAAGCTGTTTGCTAGGTGGAAACCCAGAGAATCTTCTAGAAGCTGCTCATTTGACACTTGCCTCTCTGAATTCACCCAGGGATGAGTAAAAGATCATGAAATCTCCAATTGGAACCAAGAACTATCAGAGAGATGACACTAATCAAAATCCCAAAAGCCAACTCACCCACCTGCAAACATGTATATATGGATCCCTCATCCTAGAGATGCAGAGGCTGGAATTTTATATTTTGTAAGGAAGTGTTGTTGGCTTCTCTGTGCAACATTGTATTGTTGGGTGATCTAAGCTTTTCATGAGGTGAAGAGGGCTTTCATGCTGGGAGGATGGTGCTGGGTCAAACCAATGGGTTGTAATCCTCTCTTCTACTACCTCTATCAATAAATATATTTGAGTTGTCCTCCATATTCTTATGTATCTCTGAATCTTGTATTGATATATGCATTTGTATGGTTAATATACATCTGATACTATATTGTTTATGGTTATAGATCTCTATGCTTTGATGGTATTATGTTGCTTTGACTCTGCAGGTGCTCTTTGAAGCGGGACAAGTAAGGAAAAAGTGGTGAAGTTCTGTCAAAGGGGAAAGGAAACAAGCAAGGAGCCAAGTGAAAGACTGAGGTTGGTACTCTCTAGTTCTTTCTCATCTTTCTCTCATAAAGGAAAACACAAGTGATTTTAGTTTGTTTGTTTCTAAGATAGCTACCCATCTTAGTGGGACTAGCAACTCTGAATGGACACTATTTTTCCTTATAACAAAATGGCGACTCTGCTAGGGAGTTATAGGTAAATGTTCTAACCATATCCCTGTTTGTTGTTTTTATAATGTTCTTATGTTTTTTAAATGTTTATGAAGACTAATCAAAACTCATGTGCTCATGCAAATATCAGGCTAGTACGACCAGCACTGCGCCTAACAGCAGCAGCTGCTGTTCCAGTAGGACAGGCTGTAGGTAGGTCCGTCCTTTGCGATCTGGATGTAGCTGAGACTCTTGCAGTGTTGCAGGATCAGATCGAGGGTCTCACTCTTGGTATTTCGGATGTGAGGACCGACGAACTGCCTCTGAGATTACAGCGCCATACCACTGGTGTGTTGAGCCGATGGACTAGGCTCTTACGCATGATTGCACAGGTGGTCAATTTTTATCACCAGCACCATTAGACTAGGGTGCCCCCTTGCATTTTGAGTTTTTGGGTCATATGATCGATTTTTTCCTGGACAGAAAACACTATGTACAAACTATAAACAGTTATATATATTTTTGATTTTCAGAGTTTTGTTTTGGTTAAGTTATATGATCCTAATGCAAATATTGAGGAAATTCTTTTCTTTTATTAATGTTGCAAAGTTCTATCCAACACATAATTTTCTATTGAATCAGTTAATGTGTTTAAGTTTCTGGAAATGTGTTGATATTGAATAGAATCAAACTGTCTTTCCAAAATCTTGACCCTTAGGAACATACGATAGATAGCTGGATTTCGAATGGAATAGAGGTTGGTAAACTGTAGAATGACGCATTGTGAGTCTAGCCTGATGACAAGGCAGTGTATGCCATGCATGATGGCATCAGAGAGGAGTTCTATCAACGCACTATATTCAGTGATGTTGTTCATCGATCGACTCATGAATACCCCTCTGAAACTCACTAACTTTCCACTTGGATCAAAGATGGCCCAGGCTACAGAAGATAGGTTCTGCATACTATGACTTGCTTCATTAGCGTATCCAACAAATCATTCCAATAGGTTCGACATCTGCAACAAAATGCAAAAGTGTATTACCTAACCAAAATGATCACTCTTAAAAAAAACAAAAATGTAACAAAATCATATGAAGAGGTTACTACGCTGAGTCAAGCATAATAACGCCTAAGGTACAACCCATTTTGGGGTTGCGACAGTGGAATCACATCGTAATCTACTAGCTCGTAGGCTCCTTTTGCTAATACCCGCTTAACAATATAGGGACCCATCCACAAAGACTGGAACTTACCTGCTCCCAATTTATCGGATTCCTGGTCGTAAAGTAAGACCAGGTCACCTTCTGAGAAGACACCGGGTTTGACATTCTTATCAAACTGCGCCTTGACTCATTTCTTATGTGCTTCATTAGCCAAGGTGACATCACGATGGGTTTCATCCAGTTGGATTAATTCCAAGAAACAAGCCTCCTCCTCTGAAGTTTCAGGCAGAAGGTCGATTGCGAGCTTGAGGGACGAAATTTCGCACTGAACTGGTAAGATCGCTTCCAGGCCATACACCAACTGAAAGGGTGTAAACCCGGTCATATTTCTCATCGATGTCTAGTTGGTCAACAAGGATGAGTATAGGATTAGGTGCCAACTCCGTTTATGTACTCCAATCATCCTTTGCAGCATGCGCTTCAGGACTTTGTTGATCTCTAAACTTGCCCGTTAGCTTGTGGATAATATGGAGTAGAGGTGTCATGGGATAGTCCTAATTTGGCAGCCAATTCAACCATCATGTGATTGCGGAAATTCAATCCATGATTTGTCACTATAGCTTTTGGAACACCAAATCTGGAGACTGCATGATTCAAAAAAAAAAGAGCAGTCATTTCACCGCTATTGTTTTAATGTAGGCATCGCCTCGGCCCATTTCGTAAAATAGTAAACTGCTACTATGATATACCCATGCTCCCTGGCTGAGGTGGGGTTACATGTCATGAAATATATGCCCCATTTAGAGAATGGCCCAACAACAACTACTGGCTGCAGAGGTGAGGTGGTATTCTGGTTTTGCGGTTGAAGATTTGACAAGCGTTGCAACTTCTGACTACGGTTATGCAATCCTTTAACATCGTTGGCCAGAAGTATCCTGCTCATAAAATATTTTTTGCCATATCATAACCAGATTGATGCCTCCCACATGCGCCTGAATGAAAATCATTCAGGACTTTTTCAGCCTCCTCATGGGTGAGGCACCTTCACAGAACTGTATCGGTACCACGACGCTAAAGTGTATCACCGACGATCATGTAGTCTTTTTCTTGGTATCAAGTACGTCATTACTCTGCGTGAGAGGTATTAGACATAAATGTTTGGGTTTGGAGATAGATGATTATATCTCCATACCATGGATCGCTTAAAGATATCATAAACAAAGATTTATCCATGATTGTTGCTTTGGATGTTGAATCGTTGGACGACGATGGGAAGTCACATAGTAAATCCACAAAAACAAGAGCTTTCTTTGATTTGGATTTTACAAATTCCAGATCAAACTCTTCCAAAATTGCTATCCACTTCGAATATTTTCCTCCAAGCAACTGTCGCAACAAGATGTAAGTCATGCGGTTGCAATATGACAAAATGGTAGTTTTTCGAAAGAGAACATAGTGTCGAAATCTCTGTATTGCTTGAACAGCTGCGAGAGCCAGCTTTTCAACATAAGAGTACTTGCATTCTATATCATTTAAGTTTCGACTTAAATAATGGATAGGATGTTCGATTCCATTGTCCTCTTCAACTAAAACCATTGCGATGGTCATATCTACCATAGCCAAATACTGGTTAAAGTCTCTTTGATAATCAAGAGCATACATTAATGATGCTTTTATTAGGGATTTGTTTAGAGCATCAAAGGAAGCTTGTGCATCCTGATCCCAGTTGAAGGGTGCTTCTTTTTCCAACAGACGCGTATAACCTTTAGCAAGTTCAGCGTAATTTGGAATGAACCTCCTCTGAAAGTTTGCTTTCCCTTGGAGTTTCTGAATCTAAAGAAAATTTGATGGTGGAGGCAGATCGATGATTGCCTAAATCTTACACGGGTCGAGGTGAATCCCATCCTTTGAAACTACAAAGCCAGGTAAAGGACCAGAACCGACACAAAACACACACTTGTGCAGATTATTTCCTATCTTCTAGTGTCAGCAACATAGAAATATTGCTCTCAAATGCTGCGGATGATCGGTCTGCTTTTGCAAATGAGCCGAAAGATCGTCGAGGTATGGTTGAAAAATGTTCTTGATGTCATGGAAGGCATAATTCATTGCCCTCTGAAAGGTTGCCCCTACGTTCTTTAAATCAAAAGGTAGCCTGTGGTATATGAATGTGCCCCACGGAAAAATAAATGCAGTCGTTGATTGGTCCTGTGGGCGGATATTTATTTGATTATACCTGGAAAATCCATTCATAAACGAAAGGATTTCGCATCCGGTGCATTCATCAATTATTTGGTTGATGAAGGGTGTAGGGTTGTTTTCCTTTGGACAAGCTTGATTTAAATCCACGTAATCGACGCACACTCTAATCGTTCCTCGCTTTTTCATCACAGGAACAATGTTTGATACCCAATCAGTTAGAGGAACCGGGTAAATGAAACTAGCACGGAGAAGTTTTTAAACTTCTGCCTTGATGGTAGCACTTTCCTCGGGTGCACCTACAAAAGCTGTTGTCGTACTGGTTTGACATCTAGATACATCTTAATTTTGTGTTCAACTATGCTCGAGTCAATGCCTGGAATTTCTTCATATGACCATGCAAAGACATCTCTGAACTCACGAAGGAGAGCATAATATACTTCCAGTTCTAAAGAAGAACAAGATTTTCCGACATGAATATTCTCTACAACATCTGGTTTGGTCGAGATATTTATGGTGATAGTTTCTTCAATATTCGGTAGATTTCGCTCAGAATCCACGATATTTACAATATTTGATAGAAATTCAAAAACTGAAGGATGATTAAGGTCGTTGGAACAATCTTTGTTGTAATCCAGAACATGGGAACGATGGTGGTAATATTCCCATGGCGTCCCCTCTATCATCATTGACTAAACAATTCCTTCGTCTGTAGAATGTACATGTGACCAAGGATATGAAGAGTTACCATATTCCTTAGACCTATCTACCCAAATGCTCGATGAGCATTTATTTGGGTTTGCCTCCCATGTTGAGAACATTGATTGTGACAATATTTCTATTGGGCTTGGAGGCAATAACTGGTGATGATCCATACTCACATCGTGTTCGGACATCTTCTAAATAGAAGATACCATATTGTAGGTTCCCACAGTGGCCACTTCCACCAGATTGTTTGGAGGTGGTAGGGCAAAACAACCCATCAATGTAGGGTCTTTTAGCAGGCCTACTCCAATATTTTGAGCCAACTGAGAGCTTCTGTGGATCATCGGGATGCTTCCCATAACCTGTGAACTATTGGGGAGAAAGGTTTGTTGGTCGACGATTGTAATTCCTCCTTCAAAAGGAAATGCAATCTTTCTGAAGTATGTTGACACAACAACGACCATGGCATAAATCCATGGCCTTCCTAGTGGGATGTTGTAATCAAGGTTTCCATCGATAACTTCAACATCAATTTCTACATTTTTGCCCCCCAGCTCAACTTCCAAGTTACTTAAAATCCCATACAGAGTGTATGTTCATCCATCAAATGCTTTTAACGTTGTTGACGATCATGACATGGGTGGTGATCCTAAAGTTTTCCAGCAACTCATTAACATAATACATGTAGATGCCCCCTCATCAATAATTGTTCGATAAACAGTTTTGTTGAGGGCTCTCACTTGAATGAGGAAAGTGAGTTGAGCTGGTAACTGAGGTTCATATCCTTTATGATTAAAGGCCACAAGATTGGAATCCACTGTTGGGCCGCCAAATTAACCTCAATTTTCACTCCATTTTCACCTTTATCCTCATTTTGTCACCTCATTTCATCATATTATCATTACATAACCGTATATTTCCATTACCATATGATTTTATATTTTCATTTTCCAAAGTT
Source organism: Pinus tabuliformis (assembly GCA_031772625.1). Taxonomy (NCBI): domain Eukaryota; kingdom Viridiplantae; phylum Streptophyta; class Pinopsida; order Pinales; family Pinaceae; genus Pinus; species Pinus tabuliformis. The sequence goes on from CM062807.1 coordinate 886,590,811, forward strand.
ATTAATTTCATGTATTTAGAGTGAATTTATGATTAAAAGTTAGAGAAATAACATGTATTTGATTATACCTAAAAGTGGCTTGAGTTTGATGACATGTGTAGATCATTTGGAAGTTTCCAAGGCACCCTTATGTGGCCTCCTAAGATCAAATTCGAATTTCAACTCAAGAGGTGGACCATATTCCAAGGAGAAAGATCATGGAGATTTTGATGTGTCATGGGATTTGTATCTAGTATTTAGGGATAAGTTGAGACAAGTATGGGTCTAGTAGATATTTAAGGGATCTACATTTATTGAGTAGATATCCCTAATTCATGTATAAATAAGAAGAGCATCCTCCCAATCATGTTATGAGGAGGAGGAGGAGGGAGAGAAAACAATTATCAGTTATTCATTAGCATTAGATTTATGTTCATTCAACATGAGTAATACCACTTTCTCCAAATCATGAGTTATGAGTGTTGTTTGATTCTTAAGGTGTGATAGTTGTTCATGTGTGCTCATTGAGGAATGGAAGGATCCCCATACTAAGATAAGTACACTTTGTTGTAAAGTAATGTTGTGAATATACTAATTTTAATTATGATGTTCATCTTATTTCTTTGTTGTAAATACTTGTAGATAATTTCAATATGAATTCATTTTATGGTCATGTTTTGTTGTGTGAAGGTTGATCTCCTTTCAGTAGCTAGTTTTGATGTGAGAAGGACAACCAGGAACTCCTAAGTTAGGAGTCTCTTCTCCATGAGCTAGATTAAATTGAAATAAGATTTACTTTCTCATATGCTTTCCGAGATTAGATTTATGTGAATATTGATTCCCTTTCAGTATATAGTTTTTATGTGAGAAGGGAAATCAAGTCCTGCTAAGTTAGGAGACTCTTCTCCATAAGCTAAGAATTGAATTGAAAACAATATTTACTTGCTTTCATTTACATGCTTTCTTTCTTGGTTTCTTAGGTGTTTGGCAATGTTATTATAGGAAGATTGTAGAAGGACAATCAGGACTCTTGAACAAGAGACTCTTCTCTATCTTCTAAAGTAAAATAATTCCATTAATCAAACATTCTTTATGCTTTCATAAAATAGATCTGATAGTTTAGATTTGTAATATGCATTTCCATTTCTAAACAAACTTCCTACACCTGTTTCATCTAAGGTCCCATATATTTTGGTTTGCTTCTAAGTTTACGATTCCCTGTATTGATAAATTAAATGACAGGGATTTAGCAAACAACTAAATCGCCCAACATTTTGGCGCCATTGCGGGGGAAGCAAACTTATATGTAAGCTAGTTAGGAAGATTGTTTAGGAAGAATTTGTATTTAGAATCATTTAGGGTTAGTTGCATTTAGAAATTTTCATTTAAGTTTATTCTCATATAGAAAACATAGAAATAGAACACAAATAAAAAAACCCTCATTCACTAAAAAAAAACAAAAACACAATGAAAATGATGAGTATAAGTTTGGAACAACTCGCTCAAATCCTAGCAAGTGTTAGGATCTCCTCTTCTTGCGAAGAAGAGATCTTGATAGCAGCCAAAAGCTTAACTACTCCTCTAGAAGAAAACAATGAATTAACATTTGAAGAATCATCCTGTATATCTAATGATGAACAATTATTTGAATAGGAAATTGAGGAGGACGAAGAGAAGTTGCAGCATGATCTAAATCAGAGTGGAAATCACACCTATGAAAGCCTTATCGAAAGGTGGTTTCATTGGTTTCAAACAAGTACGAGGTTAGATCGATTTTGTTTTTACTTCATTAAATCACATTCACAAAAACTAGATTCGATCATCCTTGTATATTTTCATTTTCAATTAGAAAAATTGAAAATGAATATATTTTTACTACTATTGCGTGAATGGTTACACTGGAAATTTAATTACGCGTAATAGTTTGTAATCTTCAATTAGCATAGAGTAGGTAGGATCATATTTTATGTTTCGAATAAGTATGCTCTCCTCCTGCGTCTTTGTACGATCTCGAGGATCAGAAAGTAGAATGTTTATAAATATTTTCAGAGTGGCAATACGCTTGTCTCCATTTGCTAAAAAATTATCCTAAATCAATAAAAAATCCTAGAATGTTTTAGGATTAGAATAATTTTAAAGACTTTTTATAAGATTTCGATTTTAAAACAATATAAAAAAAAAAAAAAAAAATTAGAATAAATTCAATTTCTTTTAAAAAAAAAAGATTTTGATTTTAACATAAAAATTCTTAGGAATAAATTCCTTTTTATTTATTTATTTAATTTTATTTTGGTAGTAACATAAACAAATCAAGAATAGAAATAGTTAACAAAAAAAAAATTGATTTATTTTAGTAGAAAATAAATTAATTAAAAAAAACAATATTAATTAAAAAAAAAAAAAAAAAAAACAAAATAAATCATTATTTTTTTTAGTTACAGAAAAAATAGAACATAAATCATTTTTTAAAAATTTTAGTTAAAAGAAAAAAAAAATTAAAAAAAAAATTCTTGAATTAGATGGGTGCAAGCTTCTGGTACTGGCTCCGCTTCACTGTTCCCATATAGAACTTTTTTCATTTATCTAATGTTTTTAGCTAGTTCTGCCATCTTTTATTCTCGCTTGGGCTCTCGAGCAGGCGCCTCAACGTACGCCAAAAGCTCCCTCGTCTGTCTAACGAGGTCAGTCGGAGTACGCGGCTTCGACTTGAACAAGCCCGTCATCTTTCAAATTATCTTGTCCAGGCCCAAATTTAGACAAGTAAGGTACCCAAAATGCCGCAAACCTACTACGAAGATAAATAATTTATACTGGCATTTCACTCTACTGGTACTGCGAACTCTGGGAACGACAACACAGTAAAACAGCTAGTGTTGTGGGGAAAAATGCCTATGCAGGACGATCCTATCCACCTAAGGTGTGACAGTGCCTTAGCAACAAACAGAGACAGCTATTCTAGTATTCTTCCTTTATGAATTAGAATGAAGAGAGATGGATGGACTAACCGGTGTCTTCCGTTTGTCCCTCGATCCAGTTTCCCTTCTCTTTGAGAGTTCTCAGCTACTTGCCTTCTCGCTCGCCCAGCTTCAACAGGTCTCTACAAGATCACAAGAAGAGAACACTACACAAGACATGGATTCATATTCATAACTAGTTCAGGATTAGAAATAAACTAAACATATTAATGCAATCATACATCAAAGATACATCAGTATACAGGAGAAACCAAGATAGCTTTATTGATGAATAACAAGGTTCAGGAAGAGATACAACCAAGAAGGCTCCAATCCAGCATCTCCTTCCCAGCGAATGGAATTCCTATCTTCACCTCCCTTCAAAGCATTAAGCACCCAATGATTCTGATCTCAAACCAACAGCAATTCTTTGCAATAACAAAATTCCAGCCTCTAGGTCTCATGGAGGAGAGATCCATATATAGATGTTTGGAGAGAGGATGAGTCAGCTTGAGATCTGACTAGTGTCCTCTCCCTCTGTCAGTTCTTGTATCCACTTGGAGGTTCTTGCTTCCACTTGGAGATTGAGAACCTCTTACTCATCACTAGTCGAATTCACTGAGGCAAGTGTCATTGAGGAAGATTTTGGAAGCTTCCTGGGTCTTGACACCTTTTTGAATGAACTTGCCACTTGTCAACTCTCGTTCAGCGCACCTGGGTAGTGCTTCTACCTGCATTGCAGTGCAGGTAACTAGTTCAAAGTTTGCATTTCAGCGCAGATAGCTAGTGGAGCCTCTGAACTGATCCTGAATTGACTTGTTTTTGAGCAGTTTCTGGTGGAGAACTTCTGTGAATTGTTGTGGTTTGTTAGCCTTGTTCCTCTAGGGGTAGGAACAACATGTTTAGGGACTTTGGATCCCTTAGATTATGGACATTTCATGCTTATAGCTGTAAGGCACAAAAATGTCTATAACAGTTTCCCCCTAAAGTATGAGGTCGTTTATCGGGTGAAATGCTTTATCAGGAGGATCTGAAGTTCATCCAATGCTGGGAGGAGACCTGTAATAAGATACAATACAATACATTATTTTTCATACTGCTATCATGATCTAGCTGAGGTGGGAATTCCCATGCTCAACTTTATAAATTCATTTTTCTGTACATAGAACAGACAATCGTCTGATGGTAGACTGATGATTTTTGATGAAATCATCATCCTTTATGGTAGGATGATTATTTGCTGCAAGGATGTACATGTCAATGTCTTTATCTTTCCTGAATATATATCACAACCCGGATGGATGAAACTAGATCCGAGGTCTTCAAACTCGTTCAATCTTCACTCTAAGTACAAGTCAATCCATGTGAGAAATGTTCTGAACTTGAACATGGAAAGACATCGCTTGATTACCAGTCAATGAGGTAAACCGTTAACAAGCGCGAGAGGAATCACCGATAATGATAATGACCCTCAAGGTACTTCAGTACAATTCACGTGGTGTGAATAAAGGACTTGGCGTTGAACACCACGCAAAATCTTTCGGTCGAAGGTCATTGATGTATACCTGTCGCCGGAAGTGAGAAACTTGCCATTAAGGCATGCAAGCTTCAAAGTACTGAAGGGGTTGTTCCTAGATCAACTTCTTGGATAATGAGCTGATGTCGACAAGACGCGATCCGTCAAAGGAGGTCCTTAATGAATCCCACATCAATGACACGGAACGGAGCTAATGATTTTGATGGAGGTGAAAATGATTTGTGACATATGATTTAGGGTGGCGGTCATGAAAGGATGAAGGATAATGTACGGCAGTGGATGGGACACGGTTGACTTCTCTGAATGACTTCTCTTGAAAATATGGCGACACTGATGCGATGGATCAGTAGCATTACCCCAAATATGGATGGTATGGTGAGACCATGGTGATGTGACCGGTGAATGAAACAACCCAACCCGATTGTGGTACGGAGGAAAAGTGTCATGTTCAAGAGCGACTTGCTACCATCAAAGTTTTCTTGAGTTTCTCCCAATTTTCGCCCAATCATTGCTGACCAGTACCTATTTATTTTTGTCAAGCTTGAGGAGGATAACATATGCTTGTTCTATAACCTGCCCTTCGGGCAAGCCCATCGCTATGTTTTAACGAGCCTAGCGATAGTGAAACTCGTTCTTGTCTAAAGACAAGTTTGTCGCTATTTAATGATTTAAACGAGTCTAACAACAAAGACAACTCGGTCCCTTTTCATTTTTAGAGAGTCTGAAAAGGTACGTAAAGATAACTCCAAAGTTCCATTTTCGTCATCTAATCCCTTAAGTCCGAAAAAGTATAAAACAATACAGAAGGGATGAGTTTTCGATAGTTTTAACGAGCCGAACAAAACAAGCGCTCGATCTTTTTGTGCAATAATCCCTCAGGTCCAAAAAGATTAAAATCTAGAGGAGGGATAGCACTTCCTGTCCCTTTAACGAGCTGGAAGGCCAAGGACTCGGCAATCTTTTCATTTTTTACGAGTCAGATGAAAAGAGCTTAAAGAAGACTCGTCTTTTGAGGAACGAGTGATGAAACGGGTTAGCAGCTGATTCCAGGTACAGGTTGGAATTTTCCAATCACGGCAGTGTCACAAGGATGGCTAGGTGAAATCACTCTTCGCAGCTGTTCCTCAAAAAGGGTAAACAACCATATGGAGGTGAACGATCGGCCAATGGAAAAGTGGAGGTGACGGTGCAAATACGACCAAGGCTTTAATGGCTGATAATGTTACATTCACAGTGGTTATTTACAGGGTAGTTCATTTTTTATTTTAAAATGAGCTTAAACGCTGGTGGAAACACTTGCTCATTGCTTATGTTTATTTTTTAACGAGCATGAAGTCCGTGTTAAAATTGCTCGGATCTTGCGTTTATTTTTTAACGAGCATGAACTGTGTGCTAAAACTGCTCGATTATCCAGTCATATGATAAGAATGTCTCATGTAAGATTCCATTTTTTATGGAGCTTCATCTCACTAAGCTTTGCTCCGCATCCTTTCTTTATGCAAGTTAGGAAACGGCTAACCCAAAAAACAGATAAATAACCGCTCTTTGCTTGCACTCCAAAAGGTTTGCATGCCCCCAGGTATAAAGTACAATTTCAAGGTTACCCCTACTTCTCTTCCACCAAAACATTTGTTTCACCGAGAGAGGCTTACCTCTTTCAGGTCACCCAAAGATTGCTCCATTCGCGGCCACGAATAAAACACTTTTTCGGGAATGTCTACCGAGATAAACAAAGGTGAGCGACGAAGACCGCCAACTCACATAACTTTGACAAAAGAATCTTATTCTAGAATAACCCCTCTTCCTAGACGGACGGGGTACAAACTAGTCATATCCTCCCGCGGAAACCTACTCTATACCCAAAGTTTTCCTGCCGAAGCAGACGAGGACGCATGCCCCCTGGGTTCCAGTCATATCCTCCCGGATTACTCGCGCTCATAAGGAGGATGGACCATGGGTTGAGACACTTCTTGCGTGAATAGACCATTTAGGGATGGTGTATGACTATTTGTGATGCGTGATCCAGGAAATGAAAGTTGGTCCACGAGCTTGACCACTCTTCCTTCGTGCGGAAAACACATTACTCTAAAGAGTGATGAGACGATGGCTCCCATGCAATATATATAGTCGCGTCCAAGGAGTAGGTTATAATCCAAGGGTCCTTGAACGACCATCACGTTCATTTGAACGGTCTTCCCTTTCAATGTTATGGGCACATTGGGGAGGATCCCTAAAGGTCGACTGGTTCCTTTATCAAAGCCTGATAGATTTCTCATTTCAGGCAAAAGCGCTGGCGAACCAAGCGCTTTCCAAGCAATAGAGGAAAGGATACTCACAGATGCCCCCTCATCAATGATGGTGCCAGCCATTACCATTCTATATATTTGAACGAGAATTCTGAATGGTATGCTGGCTGGCAAGCGGGGTCCGCCTAGTTGGTTCCAGTCGAAGGACACAACCAGGTTGCTTGGTGGTGGGACCGAATAGACGGCCGGATATCGCTCTGACGAACTTCCTTCCTGCGATAAAGGAATGGGTGCATTGCCCCCATGTTCGTCGGAGTCTGTGTAGATGAAGAGAATTTGAACGGTGACGTCTTTATTCTCCTCTGTGATGGTATCATTCGAAGATAGAGCCTCTGAAGGCAAAACCGGGTCAACTGCCGCCTCAACCTTTTTACTTTTGTCAGGTATGGATTCAGACGGTTCATCTTCAATGATAGGTGCTTCGGCTGACCACCTGAGCGGGCCAGCCGGGTTCTCAACTAGTGAAGGACTTGGCAGGAGTTTTTGATATCCAGGAGGAAGTTGCGCTCGTAAAATCGGGCGATCTTCCAAAACTCTTTTAGCCTCATCTAAGAAGGGACAACGGTGGATGGCATGGTCGCCTTCACACAGTTTGCAGGGAAATTTGGCTTTCCCTCTCTCTCCTGTGGCTTCACTTTCACTAGTTGATGGTGTGCTGTCAAGATGGTTATCAGAGGTTGACACCACCGAATTGTGCAAACGGGGAGACCAGTCCCTTAGTATCCGAGGGATGCAGGGACAATCTCTGTGGAAGTGGTCTCCCTTGCATATGACGCATGGCGATTTAGGCCTTGCCAGTGCTGTGTGTGGATTTTTGTCAGACGACACTTGTTTGCCCCCAGTCTCTTTTGCTTCCTTCTTCTTCTTGTCTTTCTTCTTCTTTTCCTTCTTCTCCTTAGGAACTCGGTTTTTTGTTTTACCAGTTCCGTCAAGCGAAGAGGAAGGAGGAGAGGAAGACTTAGATGAAGTAGAAGGCTGGTGGGCGACTCTGGTCTGGTCTAACTGTTGACTCGACTGTTCAGGAATAGTGGTGTTCTGAATGACATTGGTTGAAAAGAGCCAGACCGGCAGGCCAATTGTCAGTCCTGGAAGCGACAATGTGGCCGTATGGGGCACACCAACATCTCCCCAAGAGGAGAAGGGACTAGGATTTCCACCAAGGGGAATTCCTTGGTTGGTGGGCTCCATTTTTTCAACCTAAAGATCAACACAGGAATAAAGGGTGATTGTTCCGTTTAAAATAAATTTTTAACGACGCTTAGACACAACTTGCTTTTTCAATTTTAGAGAGTCGAGAAAAAGCTAAAGATGACTCTAGTCTCCTTCGATGTTTTAACAAGCCCGAAGTGACAAATGCTCGGATGAACTTTTTCCGTTATAGAGTCTGAAAAAGGCCAAAAGGAACTGCTATGGAGTTCTAGGCAGAGGGTGTGCCAAACTTTTCGCAAAACCGCAGAATACTTTTTAAGGTATGGGCGGTCGGTCTTCCTGAATGCTGTGTTCAGTGCATTACGATTAGTAGGGCGGCCGACACGACTTCCTAAGGATAAAGGTTTTATTCCTATAGGGGTCTCCCAATATATACGCGACGGTACGTGGGAGCACAATCCGTACTGGCGTTATCATCCCTCAGGAGGAATCACTCACCTTCAACGAGATCGATAGTCACCAGGCCTTACGATGCCGGAACACGTCTCTAGCCTAGACCTCTATGTTGTGCGTTATGTTGCAAAGCGTTGTTAAGTTCATTCAGTTTATTTTAGGTTGATCTTTTTAGAGGTTTGCCTTTCTGGATCACCACGAGATGTATGGTACAATTCCTAAATGGAGTCTAAAGATGATAAGCAAGCTTTATATCTTTTCAACTATGAAAATCCTAGCTACAAAGGGAAAAGAAAGACACCATCTTTTCTTAAAGAGCAATCAGCACACTCTAATGCACTTTTCCTAAATCAAGCATGCAAACTATCAAGATGCAAATGCACAATGCAGGTGTTTGTTTTCCACTTTCTTAGTATTGATGCCTACAAAGAAAGCTTTTTGTACAACTTTGAATTTGCTTTTAAATGAAAAATACAAACAAGTTTACTTTTTCAAAATCAGAAAGGGTAGAAGAGAATACAACACTTTACGACTTTCGAAATGAACACTTGTTTCGACACTTAAAAGAGACAAACCCAAACCAAAAGCAAAAGTAAATGTATAATCAACTGTAAACAGCCAATGAACTCTCTCCTAAGATCACAATCAACAGATCTGAATCAAGGGCTACAGGATGATTATTTCACTGATGCAAAGGAAAACTGTAAATGACGCCACAAACACATAAAAACATTCACAGTCTTTTTGTACAAAAGGAGGCGGAATTTAAGCAGAGAAAAGGAGTTATCAGACTGGTACCTATGCTGGTTACAGGCTGTAAAAATCAGAGATCAAAACAAGGAAAAACAGAGCAGAGAACCCCAGCTGCACAAGGCCTAACTAGATCAGCGCAATCTCAACACAGGGGTTTTGACATTCAGCGTAGGTGGCCTTCACGGGACCTGCATTGAAATGCAAAACCTCTTCACAGGGTTCGCGCTGAAGGAGAAATGAGAGTTTCTCACTGGTTCTGGGTCACAGTTTGCTGATTAATCTACGATTTCATGCCAAATAAAAGCAACAAGCAAGGTACAATCAAAGGGATGCTTTTAGGGAGTACTAAGATCTATCACAAAGGATCATCAAATCATTTGTGAGTCCATTGTTCAGATCATAGACAAATCCAGTGATTGGATGAAAGCAGCAACTGTCTACTTTGCTTCTGAGAATAGCAGATGCAGTTCGATTGTTGCTATTGAGTCTATGAAACAAACAATGATAGAGACACAAATAAAATGACTAAACAGATCTCCCCAGTGGAGTCGCCAATTTGTTGTGGGGAAAAATGCCTATGTAGGATGATCCTATCCACCTAAGGTGTGACAGTGCCTTAGAAACAAACAGAGACAGCTATTCTAGTATTCTTCCTTTATGAATTAGAATGAAGAGAGATGGATGGACTAACCGGTGTCTTCCGTTTGTCCCTCGATCCAGTTTCCCTTCTCTTGAGAGTTCTCAGCTACTTGCCTTCTCGCTCGCCCAGCTTCAACAGGTCTCTGCAAGATCACAAGAAGAGAACACTACACAAGACATGGATTCATATTCATAACTAGTTCAGGATTAGAAATAAACTAAACATACTAATGCAATCATACATCAAAGATACATCAGTATATAGGAGAAACCAAGATAGCTTTATTGATGAATAACAAGGTTCAGGAAGAGATACAACCAAGAAGGCTCCAATCCAGCATCTCCCTCCGAGCGAATGGAATTCCTATCTTCACCTCCCTTCAAAGCATTAAGCACCCAATGATTCTGATCTCAAACCAACAGCAATTCTTTGCAATAACAAAATTCCAGCCTCTAGATCTCATGGAGGAGAGATCCATATATAGATGTTTGGAGAGAGGATGAGTCAGCTTGAGATCTGACTAGTGTCCTCTCCCTCTGTCAGTTCTTGTATCCACTTGGAGGTTCTTGCTTCCACTTGGAGATTGAGAACCTCTTACTCATCACTACTCGAATTCACTGAGGCAAGTGTCATTGAGGAAGATTCTGGAAGCTTCCTGGGTCTTGACACCTTGTTGAATGAACTTGACACTTGTCAACTCTTGTTCAGCGCACCTAGGTAGTGCTTCTACCTGCGTTGCAGTGCAGGTAGCTAGTTCAGAGTTTGCATTTCAGCGCAGACAGCTAGTGGAGCCTCTGAACTGATCCTGAATTGACTTGTTTTTGAGCAGTTTCTAGTGGAGAACTTCTGTGAATTGTTGTGTTTTGTTAGCCTTGTTCCTCTAGGGGTAGGAACAACATGTTTAGGGACTTTGGATCCCTTAGATTATGGACATTTCATGCTTATAGTTGTAAGGCACAAAAATGTCTATAACAGCTAGGCAATCCAATTTGTCTCCCCCGATCTTGTGGCTGGCGGGCACGGCACCGTACAATGTCGTATGAATGCCCATTACAATCCACCGAAAGGGCTTCTCTAGGGATCAAACTCGGGCAGGTTCGGCTCCGTAAAGCCAAGCGCATAAGTCAATAATACCTCGACAAAATATACTTGTCCAGTTCCGCTCAAGCAGAGGAATATGATAGAGCCTTAATCACACCATAAATTTATGGATTGGAACCGCAAATCGGCCACGGATAATTGGGATCTCTGGGTAATGGTTTATTCTTTGGCCGACTGACTTCTCCCCCCACTACCTTATCAATTCGATAACGGTATTTCTAAATAAGGTACATTTTCCAAAAATTGTGTGCATTTTCTAAATTGAGAAAGAACAAAATCCTCCAAAATCAATGAGAAGAATCAGGTTTCAATTAGGGCTGGACATTTGTGCGGATACAGTATTTGGAGATGAGATGCACAGAGGGATTTCCGGAGGTCGGAAGAAACTTGTAACTACAGCCGAGATGCTGGTTGGTCCTGCCCGTGCTCTGTTCCTGGATGAGATATCGACCAGGTTAGACATCTCAACCACATTCCAAATTGTAAAATGCTTGCGCCAGAGTGTCAGTTTCCTTTATGAGCATTGTCTTGCTTCCATTAGTTGGGAATGCTGCAGAGCATGCAAGTGCAGTAATGTTTGCCATGAAAGATAAACTGGACATTTCTTTGGGAGTTGCAATTGGATCCTCAACACAAATATCAATGTTTATGATTCCATTTTGTGTTGTTGTTGGCTGGAATCCTGGAGATGTTGTGGTAATTCCAAAGCCGAAGAGGAGAGTTCCAATTCGATGCAGCAGCGGGTGAAGTTCCTGTACAGCTTTGGCAACAACATTTTGCCTTGGTTTTTTTTATGGGAAGCTCCAGTGCTTGAAGAATTGACATGGATGTCAGAGCAGGCACTCTACATGGAGGTCTTCAATACTCGAACGGGAAAGCCCCAATTCAAGTTCTAGGTCTCCACGAATTCTATGGTGGCATGCTGGTAGCTGCTACAAGGCTGCAATGGGATGCATTCCGGGTGTGATTTAAACCGCTTTGTAATTCCTATAGCAATTTGGTGGACAATTAAATATATTATGTGAAAATGGAATTCACCCAAACAGAGCAAAGTTTTATGCCTCAGAGCATCGAACACTTCAATGGAATTTTGGTGATTCGACATTTTGCACTGTTCAAACTAAACGTTCCACGTTGAAAGGCCTCAATTTGTTCCTGCCTTTTGTCAGTCAAATGTTGGTGATGTGAGCCCAAATGTCTTGGGTACATTTTGTATAGACACTGGATTGCCTTGTGATTTCAATCACAGCACTTGTAATGGGAAAAATGAGTTATGTTATGGTCAAGGCCCAGGATACCCAGATGAATTTGCAAGCACTCGCATAATTGGAGAGGGACAATTCAACAAAGCTACTGAATTATTCAACAGTGCAACTAAGCAGTTGTCAGGTAAAATCGATTATCATCATGTGCATCTTGAATTTTCCAATCTCAAGGTAAAAATTTTAGATGAAGATCGCAGCAAGGAAAGGATTGTTAAGATATGCCCTACTGCAATGGGCTTTGGCTTTGCTGCTGGAACAACTAATGGTCCTGGAGAATTCGATTTCACGCAAGGGGATGACAAAGGGAATCCATTTCGGAAGCTGGTTAGAAATTTATTGAAAACACCAAATGCAGAATAGGTTGAGTGTCAAAAGCCAAAACCCATCCTGCTCGGCACAGGGGAAATGAATCAACCTTATGCATGGGCGTCGTCTATTCTTTCGCTTTAGATTTTAAGGATTCGTCAGTTTGTCATCCTTTGTGTACCTGGAGAGTTCACAACAATGGCTGGAACACGTTCCAAGCGAGTTTCTGTGGATTATGAAAGAATAGCTAAATTTGGTATAATAGAAAAAACAGGTATGGGTAGTTCATCTGAGATACTTGGAACCAGATCCAGGTTGCTATTGTTGAAAAAAGAAAAAAACAATACAAAACAAATTTTAGTTTTACTAAAAAAAACAATTAAACACATAAAAAAAATCAAAACAAATAAAAACTAATAAAACAAATAAAAAATGAAAATAATTCAAAAAAAAAAAAAAAAAAATTAAAAAATTGCAAATGGAAATTTCATAACAGCTGAAATCATTTTATGCTAACTTGTCTTGTTGGAGTTAGGAACTAGCGCGCAAACACAACAAGTAAAAGAACTCATTTCATTTTATTTTGATTGCTGAGCATTCATACTCATTCTTGCATTTTATATCTTTCGAAGAGCTCTTAAACTTTTCATGCAAGATTTGTACTAAGCTTTTACAGGCGCGCGAAGATCCAAGTTCATGCAGATGTGATCTCAAGAAATCACATTCATCATTGAAAGCTTGAAGGAGTTAATTACAAATGTCGTGACATTTGTCACTACAGAGAAATGTTTTGTTGTCATGATTTGTTTCCCACACTTCTCCTTCGAAGCCTCATCAGTCATCGATGTTAAAGTCCATTGATTCATTGCCTTATCCATCATGACTTTATACATGTCTACTTTTCTGAGTCGCATACATTTTTTCCTACCATTCAGTTCATCTTTTTGCCTCATGAATAAACCATCCATCTCTCTACATTGCCTTGCTTTCCTTGCCATAAAAACTGTTTGACCATAACATCTTGTATCTATAGTCCTACCAATCATTTGTACGAACTCGCGTTGACTGATGTGGGATTCCTTAAGGCCCACCTTTCAACAAGTCTTGACCCATCGACCTCAGCACCTTATCTGGGATAAATACTAGAGTCATTATTAGTACCTTGAGGCTTGCATGCCTTAATGGCAAGTCTTCTCGCCAACGAACAATGGGAATACATTAATGTCCCTTGTTTGTTGGATCTTGCAAGTGGCTCGACATCAGCTCATTCATTCGCGCTTCGCAAGATGTACTTGGGTACCTTGGCACTCATTGACATTAATGATGAGTTTGCCTCGCATTGGTTAACGACATTCATCAATGGTTGGTAATCCAATGACTTCTTTCCATGTTCGACATCGACACATTCATTCACATGGAAAGAATTGTGCCACGATATGGGACGAGACGAAGACTATATGATTCAAGAGAAGATTCAATAGGTTCAATAATAGTAATAAAAGATCCACATTTGCAATTTCATCCATCATAAATGCAACCAAGACACAGATCACATTCTTGTATTCTTCATTCCATGATTCAACAGCAGGAGCTACACATTTCTACATATACACAGTTTGTCCACTCAGGTAAGTAAAGGTATGTTCTTTTCTAGATTTGTATCATACAATTCCTTTAATACTAAAATTGTAATCTTTGGAAAATGTTAAACCATGTTAATATTCACATCCATACTACATGATCACCTTCCATATGTCATATATGTCCTTTCTACACATATCATCCTAACCAACATACTTTTTCCAAACAACTACTATTGCATTATGATTAAAATGTTACATGTTTTGCAAATAATGATCAAAGAAAGAATGGTTGATTAAATGTTTTCAAAGTCTTTTGATGCAACACAAAAACAATGAAAGTATTGTTACACAAGAACTAACCAAAATAATATGTTGCAATCAAATGTTTTTAAGAGAGCAGACTTTGCAAAAAGGAACAAAGTTGTCAAAAAAAATTATGTGAAGTTAAAAAGCCGACATCAGCCAAAGTACATGTAAAAGCAAGACAATTCAAAAGATCAAATCATGATCAATGTAATAGATTGCATGAGGACATGCAATAACTTAAGGTGGGGGGTATGTTGGGCCGCCAAATTAACCTCAATTTTCACTCCATTTTCACCTTTATCCTCATTTTGTCACCTCATTTCATCATATTATCATTACATAACCCTATATTTCCATTACCATATGAGTTTATATTTTCATTTTCCAAAGTTATTAATTTCATGTATTTAGAGTGAATTTATGATTAAAAGTTAGAGAAATAACATGTATTTGCTTATACCTAAAAGTGGCTTGAGATTGATGACATGTGTAGATCATTTGGAAGTTTCCAAGGCACCCTTGTGTGGCCTCCTAAGATCAAATTCGAATTTCAACTCAAGAGGTGGACCATATTCCAAGGAGAAAGATCATGGAGATTTTGATGTGTCATGGGATTTGTATCTAGTATTTAGGGATAAGTTGAGACAAGTATGGGTCTAGTAGATATTTAGGGGATCTACATTTATTGAGTAGATATCCCTAATTCATGTATAAATAAGAAGTGCATCCTCCAAATCATGTTATGAGGAGGAGGAGGAGGGAGAGAAAACAATTATCAGTTATTCATTAGCATTAGATTTATGTTCATTCAACATGAGTAATACCACTTTCTCCAAATCATGAGTTATGAGTGTTGTTTGATTCTTAAGGTGTGATACTTGTTCATGTATGCTCATTGAGGAATGGAAGGATCCCCATACTAAGATAAGTACAATTTGTTGTAAAGTAATGTTGTGAATATACTAATTTTAATTATGATGTTCATCTTATTTCTTTGTTGTAAATACTTGTAGATAATTTCAATATGAATTCATTTTATGGCCATGTTTTGTTGTGTGAAGGTTGATCTCCTTTCAGTAGCTAGTTTTGATGTGAGAAGGACAACTGGGAACTCCTAAGTTAGGAGTCTCTTCTCCATGAGCTAGATTAAATTGAAATAAGATTTACTTTCTCATATGCTTTCCTAGATTACATTTATGTGAATATTGATTCCCTTTCAGTATATAGTTTGTATGTGAGAAGGGAAATCAAGTCCTCCTAAGTTAGGAGACTCTTCTCCATAAGCTAAGAATTGAATTGAAAACAATATTTACTTGCTTCATTTACATGCTTTCTTTCTTGCTTTCTTAGGTGTTTGGTAATGTTATTATAGGAAGATTGTAGAAGGACAATCAGGACTCTTGAACAAGAGACTCTTCTCTATCTTCTAAAGTAAAATAATTACATTAATCAAACATTCTTTATGCTTTCATAAAATAGATCTGATAGTTTAGATTTGTAATATGCATTTCATAGAAAATTTTAGGGGCGAATATTCGCCCTTTGGCGAAATTAAGGGGTTTTAAATTTTTAGTGGGCGAATATTTTGTATGATAGTACATTTTTACAAATCACCTCAAATAGCCCACCTTATTTTAAGGGAGAGGGTAAAAAAGGTAAATTTAGCCCTTGAAATTAGGATTTAAAACCTTCCATTCGCCCATTTTCAAGAATAGATTTTATTTAAGTGAATCCATTCGCCCATTTTCAAGAATAGGTTTTATTTAAGTGAATCCTATGGGCTAAATACCATATTTATAAAAGAGGTATAGTAAATTAATAAAAATATAAATAAAAGAGAGATATGGTAAATAAATAAAACATTTTTTATATTTACTCCATAAGTCATCTTATATACATGCAAGGGTGTAAACAAATAAAAATATAAGTAAAGTGGAGGTATGGTAAATAAATAAAACGTATTTTTATACCTACTCAAAATGTATGGTAAATAAATAAAAATATAAATAAACTAGACGTATGGTAAATAAATAAAAGCTCTTTTTATATTTTGTCCATAACCCTCATTCTATTTATGAAGGCTCAAGAAAGAGGTTTTATTTAAGTGAATCATATGGGCCAAATACCATATTTGTAAAAGAGGTATGGTAAATTAATAAAAATATAAATAAACGAGAGGTATGGTAAAGAAATAAAACATTTTTTTATATTTACTCCATAAGTCACCTTATATTTTTGAACACTCAAAAAATGCATTATATTTAGGTGAAATCTATGGGCAAAATACTATGGGACAAATACCATGGACTAGATTGTTATTAATACCATGCAAAAAAACATTATTAACCGTAATATTAGTATTAATAAAAATAAAAATAGCACATGGTATTGACCCATGGTATTCACCAAAATGGCACATGGTATTGACCCATGGTATTCACCTGGAATGTAGCCTATTTAAATGGGGGAATTAAACCAGCATAGATCCATCTTTACTCTAGATCTACTAACCCTCGAGAGGTATCAAATATCGTGATATGAAAACTAGCATAGAGTGAAAAAATATTTGATCCCTCTCGAAGTGGATCAAGAGTAAAAATGGATGTTGTAATTTAATATTTGTTAAACATTTTAGCTTGGTTAAAATAAAAAATAAAATAAAAATGAACTATTAATTTTATTATTTTTTATAAATTACTAATAATAATTTTTAAGCTCCAGGTTTATGATAACCCATGGTAATACCAAGATCTTACAAGATTTTATAATTGAGTAAAATATTCGCCATGCCTGGTGAGAGATTCGCCCAAAAGTTATATATACATATTATATTATTGATAAAATCGCCTTCCATTTTTCCTATATACCATGGAGATTTGCCCATTTATTATATATATAAATTTAGGGGGGGTTCTTAAAATTTTCCCTGATGCATTTCCATTTCTAAACAAACTTCCTACACCTGTTTCATCTAAGGTCCCATATATTTTGGTTTGCTTCTAAGTTTACGATTCCCCGGATTGATAAATTAAATGATAGGGATTTAGTAGACAGCTAAATCGCCCAACATCAGTTGGGTCAATCCCACCTATTGCTGATAATAGAGCCTACTTTTGGGAGGGGCAATTTTGTAGTACCTCAAGTGTCGACATAGCGAACAATGATTGGGCGAGGTCCTCTACTATATTATAATTCCGTGCTACTCTGGAATGAGGATTAAATGTCGATTTGTGTACTACCCCCTTTGGCAGATTTATCATTAGCTCAAGAATGATTGGTGGCACAACTTTTGTCAAAGTTGTTGTCGAACTACTAGGTTGATCAATATCCTTATTGTTCGATGACTGTGGATTCTCGTAATCTTTTTTCCTTGTCATTTTGAAATGGACAGCATAAGCACTTGGGATGGGGAAGCATTGTCGCTAGCAACCAGAATGGTTTCTGGGTTTAGAAACGGATCAGTCAATACCATTGAAGTTTTTGAATTCTTAAAGAATTTCTTAATTTCAGCTTTATGTGGACAATCTTTCGTGCAATGATCCTCATCGCATATCTGACATCCCGAAGGAGGTTTCCTTTGCCCAGAAGGGTTTGCAAAATATTTTTCAGGAGACGACTCATCCTACTTCTTATTTTTCCCTTTCTTTTTCTTCTTGCCTCTTGGTTGCTTCAATTCTTTCCCTTTGTCGGTTGACACGGCATTAACCTCTGAGGCAAGAAGTTCTTCATTTGCATTTTGACTAGAAACCGTACAGGCTTTCTTTGATGTATCCTTTGTGGTTTTTGTGCTAGTCGTACCTATCATGCCATCACCAGCATGAGAGTCTTTGTTTGGTTTAGGAGGAGGAGGAACGGAAAACTCTGGTTTAGGAGCATCAGGGATTTTGTCATAGAGTGTGCCAGACTGAGTATAGATAAAGTCTAGATATTGCGCACGAGCAATGACTTGCTCTTCAGTGACAACTCCTCCCTTTGCCACATCTTCTATAATAGAAGCTAAAAATGACTTAATAAACCATTCAGCTAGCACCTGGTCAGGAACATATGTTTTTACCATTCTACGACGATGTCACCACTCATGAATATGATCAGATGTGTCAGTGGTTGTCGTCTGCTTGAAATTGGTTGGAAGCTCTATTCCTATTTCATACCTTATTGGTAACTGAAAATGGGTTAAAAAGGTGGTGGCAAGGGTGCCGAAGTTATTGAATGAAGCTCTAGGCAATTTGATGTACCATTTTGCTACCGAACGAGTTAACGTTCACTGAAAAAGGTGAAGCCTAATCGAATCATCATTGGGAGTGTTGGACGAACACCATAGATGAAAGGTCATCACATGATTTAATGGATCTTCACCTTGATTTCCATTGAATTTAGGAATATCTAATAGAAGTTTATGAGGAATCATCGGCCACCAAGGGGCATAAGCAATTGGATCGTTTGTTAGCCGATTTAGATCTGGTAACTCCAAAGTCACCATAAGGGCAGCTGTTGATTCAGGTTCGGTGAAGCATACCCAGGATAAGTTGAGATCGCCTGAGCTGTGGGTCTTTACATACCAGCATAATGTATTTGGTGCTGATAACTTTGATAAGTTTGTTGGGCATAACCATTTTGATATTATTGATGATAACTGTTTTCAATATACGGCTGCCCATTACCGGCAAATTTTTGTTGCTTAGGTCCTCGGTAAGATTGCTGGAATTGCGGTTGTTGATGTTGCACTAGCCATCATTGTGAAACCATTTGTTGTTGCCCAATACTAGATGTTTGACCAAGATGAGGGGTAATACTACCCGTTTGAGCCAGAGTCGCTCCAGTTAAGGATCCACCAATCAGCGATTGTGGCTGTGTCGTGGAGACACGAGGATGTTGATTTACAACCTGAGAAACTTGAGGTTGGCATACAACAGGCAACGCTTGTACTTGCAACACCATCACAATAGCCAGTGTAGTGGGGATATTCAACACAGGTAGACTTGGTTGCATTGAGTATACAACTCTTGGTTGTTGAGGCAGTATTGGCACCCAACCACTGGATGTGATTCCAACTTGACCCAAATTCTATTGTGAACTCTCATATGGTTGTTCTCCCTGAGGGAACAATGAAAGGGCATACTTCCCCCCATACGGTAGCAATCCAGTGCTCAAAGGAAAGATTGGACTTTGGAGACCGGACTGCCCAAATTGATATTGTTGCAAAGGATCAATTTGCTGAGACTCAACATAAGAAATTCCAAATATTATTCGAGACAAAAAAACGAGAACAGACCATACTGTCGAAACATTTGTTGGGTGGACTTCCTCTAGCAGTTAAGAGCTAGTTGGGATAGATGGTATACCAATGAACATTTTCAGAGTGGCAACAGGAGGTTCTGTTGTCATTGTATCAGATGACATAGTCTTAGATGTCGATGGTTGTCCAGATATATCAAGTCTATCCAAAAGACTTCCTAGCAATTCTACAGGAACTTGCGATGAAGGGAGACTAACTTATGAAGTAGAAGGATATAGGTGGATCCTAGTTCCAAAATTCGATGGAGTACTGGATGGAAGATCCTCCCTAATCTCTTCTATAGCAATCATTCTCGGTGGAAGAGGTAGACCTTCAGGTCCATAAAATATTTTTGGTGCCGAAGAAGGTATAGACTCTGCAGCAACAGATGCTGGGGGGCTGACACCTTCCGAATCAGCCCTAGATGGAGCTAGTTCAGGAATAGAAGTGTTTATCACTACACTAGGATCAGTTATAATGTCCTCTTATGACTGCGGAACTTCTTATGTAGAGGCAAGGATACCAGAAATGGTTGGAGTAACTGGAGTCTCTGAGGATGTTGAAACACAAGTTTCAAACAAACCAGGAGACTTTGACCCAATTAAATGAGTGCGCTTGGCCCAGAAGGGTTTCGTTTCTGGAGTCAAAGATGGTTGACTCGTTAGTCTCCGCGAACGATGGGGTGTCGATTGAGTTTCTTCCATTATTGTGGATTACTTGATCAATTCAAAATAAAAAGGGGAAAAAGTGATTTCGAATTAAATGAATTTTAGACGCTTTGACACAACTTACTTTTTCAATTTTTAAGAGTCAAGAAAAAGCTAAAGATGACTCTAGTCGCCTTCGATTTTTTATGAGCGTGAAGTGACAAGTGCTCATATGGACCTTTTCATTTAAGGAGTCTGAAAAGGAATGAGAGAGACTACTCTAGAAATCTAGATAGAGGGATTACCAAGACAATCGAAAAACTACATAATACTTTTTATGGTACGGCAGTCAATCTTCCTGAATGCTATGTTCAGTTTATTGCAATCGATAGGGTGGCAGACACAGCTTCCTAAGGATAAAGGATGTAGCCTATTGTGGTCTCCCAATATATACTCGATGGTACGTGGGAGCACAAGTCCGTACTGGCACTTGTCATCTCAAAGAGGAGGAATCACCCAACCTACGATGAAAGTGATAGTTACCAGGCTTTACAATGCTAGAATACGTCTCTAGCCTAGACTTTTAAATGTTGTGTGTTAGGTTCCAAAGCGTTTTTATGTTCATTTAATTTATTTTATAGTTGATCTTTCTTAAGAAGTTTGCCTTTAAGGTTAACCACGTGATGTAGACATACAATTCCTAAATATGCAATCTAGGATGATAAACAGTCGTTTACTCTTCTTTTCACAATGAAAATCCTAGCTACTAAGGAAAGAGAAGCAAAATTCTTTCAACATAGAGCAGAGAGCACACACTAGATGCATTGTCCTAAATCAAAATCAACAAGCAGTCTAAATGCAAATGCACATGCATGTATTTGTTTTCTACTTTCTTAATGTGTGAGTGACAAAAAGAATGCTAAATACAAATCTGAACTATCTTTTCTCTCAAAGTGACAGTACTAACAATTTTCTCTTCAAAAGACGAAAGAAAGACGAAGACAACACTTTGCGATTTAAAATTCAAAAACGAGAGGAAGACCAAGAGGATACTTTACAATTTCGAATTCAAAAAATGAAAGGAAGACTACTTTGCTATTTCAAATTCAAAATATGAAAGGAAGGCTAAGACGACACTTTGCAATTTCGAATTTGAAAAACGAAAGGAAGGCTAAGATGACACTTTCATCTTCATTTTGAAAACTAATTTCAACACTTGAAATACTATTAATTCAAATCAAATACAAGAGTAACAGTGTAATCAACCATAAAAAATAGTAGGATTCTTTTCTTCGATTGAAAACAACACTTGCAACACTTCCAAATCAAAAGACGTCAGTTCGATTAAGCTACTTTTTGTAAAGGAGAACTGTAAATGGCAAAAAATACATAAAGACATTCACAATTCTCTATACAATGGAGGTTGAACAATGCAAAGGAATGGAGTTTCAACAGTGGTATACTGATCACAGACATCAAAACTCCTGAATAAAACTGAAGAGACTGAAGAAAAAACCAAAATCTGGAGGCAGAAACAGTCTTATCTGATCATTGCACCTGTAACATAGGGAAACAGGGATGCATCTCACCTATTTCACATGGGAGGTGCAATTCATCCAGACTGTCAAAAGGAGACAGTGCGATGGTACAAGGACGAGACTTTAACTTGGTTTTTGGTCACAGTTTGCAGCTTAGTTTAGGGATTTAGGCTTAGCTAATGATACTTAGAAAACAAAAAGTATAGGGGCTGATCTAATGAGGTTACTTGAGCTACCACCAGGGTATTTAGGATGTTTGCAAGTCATTTGTTCAGTTTATAAACAAAACCCAGAGATAGACTGAAGCAGAGTTTATCTACTTTGCACTTGCATAGCAAATGCAGTTCAAAGGCTAGTTGGCTTAACTTTAGCGCTCTTTGTAGTTTATAAAGTAAACAAATATAAACAAGCAAACAAGCTATTCTCTCCACAGTGGAGTCACCATTTTCCCAGCATGAAAGCCCTCTTAACCTCATGAAAAGCTTATATCACCCAACAATACAATGTTGCACAGAGAAACCAATAGCACTTCCTTACAAAATACAAAATTCTAGCCTTTGGATCTCTAGGATGAGGGATCCATATATAGATGTTTGTAGGTGGGTGAGTCAGCTTCTCGGATTTTGTTATCAAGAAAACTAGTGTCCATTTAGAGCTACTAGTCCCACTAAGACGGGTAGCTATCTTAGAAACAAACAAACTAAAGTCACTCGTGCTTTCCTTTATGAGAGATAGATTAGAAAGAAGTAGAGAGTACCAACCTCAGTCTTTTGCTTGGCTCCTTTCTTGTTTCATTTCCCCTTTGAAAGAACTTCACCACCTTTTCCTTACTTGTCCCACTTCAAAGAGAAACTGTACAATCAAAACAACATAATACAATCAAAGCATAGAGATCTATAACCATAAAAAATATAGGATCATATGTATATTAACCATACAAATGCATATATCAATACAAGATTCAGAGATACATAAGAATATGGAGGAAAACTCAAATAGCTTTATTGATAGAAGTAGTAGAAGAGAGGATTACAACCCATTGGTCTGACTGAGTGTCATCCTCCCAGCATGAAAGCCCTCTTCACCTCATGAAAAGCTTAGATCACCCAACAATACAATGTTGCACAGAGAAACCAACAACACTTCCTTACAAAATACAAAATTCCAGCCTCTGGATCTCTAAGATGAGGGATCCATATATAGGTGTTTGCAGGTGGATGAGTCAGCTTCTGGGATTTTGATTAGTGTCATCTCTCTGATAGTTCTTGATTCCATTTAGATATTTCATGATCTCTTACTCATCCGTGGGCGAATTCAGAGAGGAAAGTGTCAAATGAGCAACTTCTAGAGGATTCTCTGGGTTTCCACCTAGCAAACTGCTTCTGCCATTTGTCTACTCTCACTCATCACACCCTACAGAAGGTCTTTCTAGTATGCATTGCACTTTTTGCATGTGGCAGGTGAGATGCATCGCACCCTTAGCACTGGGCAGTTTGTATGGTCCAGTTTTGACTAGTTCTCAGTAGTTTTTCAGGGAGAACTTTTGGGAGATGATGTAATCAGTTGACCTTGCTCCTTTAGGGTATCAAACAACACTTTTAGAGACTTAGAAGACCTTGGTTTATGGACATATGTGATTGGGGTTGCAGTGCCTAAATATGTCTGTAACAACATGCATTCCATTTCTGAGGTTTAACGACCCGATAGTTCCCGAAATTGACAGTTTTGCCTAGACCAAATTTAGTGATGTGTCACCATTGCATCATTTCGCATCCCATCCAAATTTTAGCACCTTGCCCCCAAAAGTGTTGTGAAGAGGAGCAAAACCACCCTCTCAATACTAGTCACTGTTCATAACCATTTTCCCGCTTTTCCCATTTTTCACCCAATAAAGCCCCGCGAACGCAGTTTTTACATTTTTTCGACCATCTGCACATTGAAAGCCTGATCTTTCATGCACCCCTAAAATCTACAGCTGCCAACCAAATACTAGTCACCATCTTGCCTCCAGCACTTTTGTCATCTGTGACTTAAAACCTCGACCAAGTTCACACCACCAAGCTCGAGTTTCAGGTGTTCTACAAAATACACCAATTTTCCCCATTTTAATATAAAAGTTCAAGTAATTTAAGGTAGAATTAAATCAAGATTTGTACCCCTAAATTAATTTATTTGCACCCAGACCCTTAGAAAACGTGTAAAACCTAGACCACTGGTCGAACCCTACCAAGTCAATTTCTGACTTTTACCCCTGTTTTCCACACAATGTCTACCCACATTTCCCTAAATGTTAATCCTATTTCAACCCACCACCTTGACCAAGATCAGCTACCCTTGGCTAATAGGGATTTTCAGATTAAAGATACATCTTCAGCCTTTGAAAGAATGAAGATCCAATTTTGAAGCAAAGATAGATTTTTAAACCATGCTGATTACATTCACCTCTGGGAGTCAAATCTTCCCCTCTACTCATTTCCATATGTCCATAGTCTCCCAAACATTATCCATTATTTATAGACCTACTACATCCCCAACCGGAGAGTTGTAGTAGCCCCCAATCAACAACTACTCTTCACTATCACTCCAGAATCCATCAATCAGATGTTACAGGTCCAACCCAGCCCAAATTTAGCTCCTTTGTCCATTGGAGGACTACTAGAACTCTATAATTCTATTGATGAGGGCAAAGCCAAGCAAGTGTTCAAAGATTTCATTTTTGAAAAAGAACATACACCAGGTTTTACTCCTCCATACATAGCCTCAATATTTTCACAAACTGTCAGGCATATTATCAACATGATATCTTCCATCCTTGTATACAGGACATATGAACATATAGATGAAGTCACTTTTGCATTCCTATCCATTTTTACCCCTGGTAAACCTCTTGCCATCAAGTTTGACTATGCTCATTTCATTGTAGAAAAAATGCATGAACAACTCATCAGATTGCCCACTAAAAGGGTGTTTAATTTCTCTGAAATATTGTATTATTTATTTTTGTACTACCAAACTAATAAATTCCCCATGAATATCATAAAAGGTGACAATAGAGGAAAAGAGAGGCCTGTACTCCATTGGACACCTATTGTCCAGAAATATTCCACTGTTTCTGATTATAAGGACTTCATAGATTCCTTTGTCCACCCAGTGATGAATATGTTGACGGGAACTGTGCAACCTAGGATTAGTCCCCATATTGAAAGGGTACTTCAGTTGGCTAAAAAAAGTAAGAGAGGAGACTGGTACTTGTACTAGAATCACACAGAGATCAGAGTTTATTGCTGCCAACTGGATCCATATAAATTGTTGAAGTATCTTGCCTTAAGAATTTTTGCCTTGGAATATTTCAGGCAATCATCAACTTAGATGATGTCCACTTCATGGCTATGAAGAAGAAGGCCCAATTCAGAGTGAAAAGTGAACTAGGCCCCTTTATTTGCAATAATAAACAAGTTGGACTAGAGGCAGACAATATCTTACAGAAGTTGAAATTTGCCAAGAGTTTTATGTGGCAATATGACCCTCATGAAGTAATAACAAAAATTAGAACCAAGGTTAAACTAGCTCCTTATCCACATTATTCAGTGCCTGAAATTGAAAGATATTCCAACCAAACTGAATGGTTGGAAAACACTTTGGTAGATAAAGATAGCACAATTGTTGATGTTGAAAATGCTCTGTATGATATTGAGCAACAGATTAAACTGAGCAAGTTCCTGCAGGTCCCAGGTCCCAGATCAAGGTCAAAGGATGGATGCTCCCTTTGCATTCCAAAAACCCCTCAATAAGGAGAAAAACCCTAAAAATAGAGAAGAGACTTCTAGTTCCCAGATGGAAACAATGAACGAGCAAGCAGACCAAAGGAAAAGGATAAAACTGAATACTGTATCTGAAGAGGAGGAATAGAGTGAGGTAGTAGGAATAGAGTCAGAACCACAATCAAAACCACAGTCGGAATCTTAGCCAGACATAGCAGGTTAGAAAGGGAAAGATGTAGAGGAAACAAATGAACCCACCGCCTCTAACACACAGTTGATAGAAAAGCAGAAGTCAGTAGAGGTTTCTTCCTTTGTCAAACCAACTGACAAAGAAAAAACCATTAAGGATAGATATAAGGAGATTAAAATGAGAAATGAAAAATTGGAAGCTGAGACATATTCTCAGTATTTCGAACATTTAGCTCCTAGGTAGAGCATACTAATGTTTGCATTTGATATTGAAGAGGGAAAGATGCAAATGTAATATATGCATCCAACAGTGCCACAACCCAAATCTACAACAGATTATAAGAAGACCACATTTGAAGTATTGGAAAAGGACATCCATCCCGTGGACCAAATATAATTTCATAAACAATCTAGAGAAATGATATACTCCACCTTGACTAGTAAGGCCATGCATGCATACAGATTACAAGAGTCCTTAAATAATACTATTTGACATTTTAAAGTCAGTGCCACAACCCAAGTCTACAACAAATTATAAGAAGACAACATTTGAAGTATTGGGAAAGGACATCCATCCTATGGACCAAATAAAATTTCATAAACAAGCTGGAGAAATGATATACTCCACCTTGACTAGTAAGGCCATGCATGCATACAGATTACAAGAGTCCTTAAATAATACTATTTCACAGTTTAAAGTTGAAAAGACCTCCTCCAGTGCTAAAGACACAAGGATCAAATCATTAGAAGACCTGATAATTGAGCTTGGCCATGACCCAAAGGACATAAAGGCTACTAAGAAATTGATAAAAAAAAGAATGAAAACATTGCAGCCCTGGAAAAACAGCTCAAACCGCCTCAGTCACAGCACCCTCAAACAAAACAAGTCCTAGAGAGCCAAGCTGCCGATGAGGAAATGCTTGACTTGGTGTTGCAGTTGAACACCAAGTTGAAAGAAATGGAAAAAGAAATGGACAAGTTGACCAAGTTGGAAGAGATGTCCCTCAAACCTATATAAATGAGGAAAATGGAAGAGAACATAAATAGTCTGGAGACAGACTGTAAAATTGCTCAAATTATAAATAAGGAGGAACAACACAAGGTAACAAGATTAACTGAGAAGATAAAGAACCTAGAGAAAGAAATGACTCTAGGCGAGCCATTGGGACAGGAAAAATAAAAATTGTGGGCCTGTTGGAAATAATACTGAGAGGGGGGGTGAATCAGTATTATTAAGTCAAATATTTTTTATTTCACACCCAGATCATATACGATACTTCAGTTCGAGAAAACTGCGTATATACGCAACTTCAGATAAGAAAACCCGCGTATACCATGCAGACTTATAATTTAATGTGTTCTATATATGTTTATCATTAATCTATGCATCAGAGTCATATAAACAATAACGAGGAACAGTAAAAACAGAGCAGAAGACAATCACACACAAGAACATAAGATATAAGGTGGAAACCCAATGTGGGTGAAAACCACCTTCTGCAATTCGTCTCTATATTCTTTTAATTAGAAACTTCTTTTTACAATGATTCTGAACTAGTGCGGACTTATACCAGTATGCAGGCTGCAACCTACAGAGAGCTACAACCCTCTTTCGTTCTCTAGCTTCTCCTGGAAGGGAGCTACAACCCCCTTAGCTCTTGTACTAAATGAAATACTAGTATGTAGGTGCTGACCTACAGAACGCTACAACCTTCTATTTTCTTCCAGGGACCACGTTTCATAAATTTTCAGACTGGATCCATGAATATCAAACAACCATCAAGTATATGTGCATCAACCAATCTCCTTTCCACAAACAACTACTGAATCAACCAATCTTCTTTCCACAAACAACTACTGAATCAACCAATAAGTTCTCAGAATGTTGTAACCAGAAAACAATACTAGTAACCAGTCACCAATGCTAAACCCAGAATACTGCAGTAATCCACAGAAGCAGCTAAAACATATTTCAAGAGATGTACACTACTTCACTATGTAAAACCTGTGTACATACGCAACTGAATCAAGGTCAACCAGCGTATACGCATTCTTCTCTTGTTGAACCTGTGTGTATACGCGTCTTTGCAGAGTGGAACCTGCGTATAAATCTATAAAAGACAATTCACCCTTTACACTTAAACAGACTTTAGTTATACTCAGATTATCAGATTTGTAGATCTAATTTTGCGCCGATTATAACAGATCAAATCACAAAAGGATATTCCTATTCAAGCCTTGAGATCTCGACCCATCAATAGAACTTATCTATCTTGTAATGCTCAGGTTCCTCCTTTATTCAGATCCCACCACACAAACCAATCACTTGTACGTCTTCAGAAATTCAATACATCAGATGATCCTTGCCTAAAGATATCCTTCCTCTTTTATAGTCTTAGGCCTTTCACAATACCATGGTCCAAAACAATAACAAACCAATACCATGGACCCAAAACTTGGAATCAACACATCTGACGAGATACTATGGTCCAAAACCATAGGTTCAAATACCAAGGACTAAATAACACGGACCAAAAATAAGTTCTCCCATATGTAGGTGCTTTTCCTTGCGTGAAAGTGCATGTATATGCATATGCGTCTTTGGAACATCTAACCCACGTGTATATGCGGCTTGGTCAGGATGAACTCGTGTATATATATTTTTTCCTTCATTCTCAGAGCTTGAACTGAGATCTGTCACCAAAGTGAGTTGCCATCAAGGACAACACCTGTGCCATTGCGCCAAACCTGTGTCATAATGCCAATATGGCCAATACCATTGACTCTGTCAATGATATTTGGCCATCCATGCAGGTAATTTTTTAGTAGATTGATCTAGTTAGTGAGGCCACAAAGGAAATTCAAAAGGTTAAAACAGAGCTGGAAGGGATGCTAGAAGAGGCAACCAAGATCATTGAATCTTTAAATTCCAAAAACAAATATGAACTAGAAGAATTGGATATTAGTGATAGGACAGGGGCAATCCTATAAGTAAGAAGAGTCCTTACTAAAATGAATTTGATGCACAACTTGGAAGACAAGTGTCAAACTATGCAACTTTATATTGATAGATTTAAATTCAAATTTGACACTTTGATATAGAAAGGTTTACCAAGTCCTTTGGTAATTAATGACAAATTAATGACACAAGAGGACTACAACATAAAGCTCAGGGAAGTGGCTAAAACTCAAGTCAACAATGCAACCATCCACAATAAAGCAAAACAAGAGATGTCGTTTGGTAAAGTCCTTTACCAAGCTTTGGAGAAGTTGTTTTACCACCAGCATGAGGTAAAACACCTATTTGTAAATAAGCCTACATTTTTTAAATACACAGAGGCTGATGAGGTCTTCAGGAAGT
Source organism: Pinus tabuliformis (assembly GCA_031772625.1). Lineage (NCBI taxonomy): Eukaryota > Viridiplantae > Streptophyta > Pinopsida > Pinales > Pinaceae > Pinus > Pinus tabuliformis. The sequence goes on from CM062807.1 coordinate 886,619,914, forward strand.
TGAAGAATTCAGTTACCAACTAAAGAGAGATGGGAGCAACTAGCTGACATACTTTAATTCAAAGTAAGTTTAACACTTAAGACAATTTGGTAAGAACAGAATGGTGAAAGTAAATGGGAATATGTCCCAGTCAAAGAGTATCAGCGAAAGAAGATAGGTCGAAGAGCATCAGATGACAACTAAAAGATCAATCAGCTACCTGTTTGTAAATAAGCCTACATTTTTTAAATACACAGAGGCTGATGAGGTCTTCAGGAAGTTGAAGAACATTCAGTTACCAACTAAAGAGAGATGGGAGCAACTAGCTGACTTACTTTAATTCAAAGTAATTTTAACAATTAAGACAATTTGGTAAGAACAGAATGGTGAAAGTAAATGGGAAGATGTCCTAGTCAAAGAGTATCAGTGAAAGAAGAAAGTTCGAAGAGCATCAGATGACAACTAAAAGATCAATCAACTAAATATAAAAGGAAATTAGATATAATAGTGCCAGAAAGAAATTAGTTAGAAAGGTGGCATTACCTTTTCAAAATTAGACTTTTTTTCCGTAAAATAAATCCCAAGTCAATTTGGGATATTTTGTAAATAATTCTGTATAAATACTTCATAATTCGAAGTATGCAGGGTGGATTCTACTAGACATTTGTATAGACTTTTTGATTGAAAAACCTAGAGGGTTATTGTATCATTTGCTGAGCCAACAGGCTAGCTTAATAAATTAAGAGCAGATATTTCAAAGGATTAGTGTGTTGACAGAACTTCAGACAAGTATTTTCATGTGGTATTGTTATTTTTCTCAAGATATTCATAATCTTTAATGCTTTTCTCAATCTAAATGTTATAACTAGAATAATACTTCAGAACATGTCTAATTACACTCTATCTTAACAGTTATACATTTAAATGTTTTATGTTGATATCTAAGTTAAAGAATTCTTAATTTCTCTTTGGTTTATATTGATTTCTTGAATATCCAGGTTAAAGGATTCTTAATTTCCCTATGATCTTGATTATCCCTTCATTCATCATTTATTACTCAGTCTCAGAAACCTTAATTGCTCTCACATCCCTAGTGAAACCCTTTCACCCCTCTATCTCAAAAATATGAAAAACACTTTGTTATCTTTCCCTTTGAACATTCCCTTTAGTGAGATAATCCAGTTTTTCTTCCTTATTGTTCGACTCCATAGCCCAATGGTATAAAAGACATCATTCTATCCATCTATCTAAGTTATCCCACCACCCAATCTTAAATACAAATCTAAAACCCCTTGAACAATCATAACTAGCCTAAAAACATCTTAACCAAAACAAAGTTAAATTTTAAAGAGAGAGCCCTCTCTAAGCATCAAGAAGGCTAGGTCCTAATCTCCAAAAGTGGTTTGTGGTTACCTTTGGTTTTTCTTTCTTCTTACTTCAAAAGAATTATTAGAGTGATAACACACACTTCATGAGTGTAACAACACTATATGATAAAAAGTATATATGTTAGGATTCCATTGAAAGATTGTAACTACCTCCTCCCTTATCCATTAGGTTGAAGGTAGTTAGTTTTCTCATTAATGAGATCCACTCTCCCGAGCTCCTAAGACAACCTCTTGTTGTTTTGGAAGATATTTTGGTCAATATTTTTTTCATAGTGTAATAATGTAATCCTCAGTATAGACACCTAGGTCTTACAACATCCAAGGGTAAATAAATCCAACCACTAGATTGAAATCCATTATTTCTCTTTATACATTTGTATCCTAATTTTTTTTTTTTCTAGATTTTTAATAATAAAACATGATTACATAAAGTAATATATTAGCAAAAAAATACTTTATGTTGCCAATAAATCAGTAATATATTAGCAAAAAAATACTTTATGTTACTAATAAATCAGTTTCATTTACATATTAAAGTGAGAAAAACATCACACTTGACCTATACAAATTTATAAATGAAACAAAGTCAGGGATATCACATTCTAACCCAATTCATTTTTAAAATGTCTCAATGTCTTCTTTAGACATCAACCTAGTCTCTCAATAAATAGCGATATTCTTTTTTAAAAGCAACTTCTAATTCCCAAGTTGCCTCATCTGGGATAAAGTGTTTCCACTATGCATTTACTTGGGTTATGACTCTACTATAGAGCACGACTTCACTTTGGTCCATTATGCATAGAGGTTATGATAAGAACTCTTCCTTTGGTTCTACCTATACCACATTCTAATCGATAATGTGAGCTATATCATATACACACTTTTCTAATAAACACATGGAAAACACATCATGAGATTTTATGCCTGATCATAGAAACTTGATAAGAAACTGAACCTATCCTTGCTATCACTTCAAAGGGTCTCTAAAATATCAGTGACAACTTCAAAAAAATACCAACATTGAGTGTAATTTTCTCAGGTGTCACTTTTGGATAAACATGTTAATCAACATTAAATGCTTTGTGAACTCTCTCTAAATCTGCATAGCTTTTATGCGAGTTCAAAGCTATTTTCAGATTTTGTTTCACATATTTGATTATTTTATCGATTTCTTTTAGTATATCAGGCCATAAAAAAATATTTATTTAGGATGATGATCCCTAATTAAAGGAGCTTTACAAGATATCCCATACATTACCTCAAAAGGGTTCATGTTTAGGGAAGTGTGATAACCATTATTGCATGAAGAATGTGCCAAATGAAAAAAATATTGCCATTTGGTGGGTCTATCCCTTAAACACATTTGCAATATTTCCTTTAGGATTTGATTGGTCCTTTCTAGTTGACCATCAATCTGCGTATGGTAGGTTATGCTAAAATTTAACTCTGTAATGATTCCTTCAAATAAATCTTTCCAAAACTTAGAAGTAAATTTCACATCACAATATGAAATTACACTCTTAGGCATATCATGTAATCCAAACGAATCAATCATGAATATTTCTGCTATATTAATGGATTTAAAAGTAGACTTTATAGGTATGAAATGTGTTGCCTTACTAAGTTTGTCTACCATGGCCATTTTAGAGTCATGTTGTTTTCCTGTTTTGGGAAAACCAATCATGAAATCCTTGGCTTTTACCTCCCATTTTCATTATGGAACAAGTAAAGGTTGTAATCTAGTGGGATGTTGATGGAAGGCTTTAACATGTTAACATTCTAAAAATTTTGCTGCATATTATTATTGTTTTTGACTTTGTATTAGGCCAGTAGAAGTTCTTTCTTAACTTGGTTACCAGTTTTTGATATAGACGATGTCCAACTATAGTTATTTTATGTAAGTCATCGAGGATAAAAATATTTTTGTTTTGATCATTAGGTATACATATTCTATTCCTATACATCAATAAACCCTCTTGAATAAGTAAAAAATTAATTTCATTCCTCATCGTCAAGTTCTAAATTTTGAATTTTTTCTTTGATTTTAACATATTCCTTATCAAAATATGCAACTATATTTACTTTCTCATTCTAATATGTTTACCAACTGCTTGTTGGAAATAGAAAAAATATTATTTAGTTTCTTGCTAAGAGCATCTACTATTTTATTTTATTTTTCCCTTAATGTGTATTATTTTAAAATTGTACTCACTAAGGAATGTCAACCACCGAGCTTTCATAGCATCTAAATTTGGTTGGTCAAAGATATATTCATTGTTGATATAATTACTTTTCAATGGAAATATCCTCCCGATAAGGTAGTGCATCCACATTTTTAATGCATGAATAATAGCTACTAAATTCAAATCGTGGGTTCCACAGTTTTTCTCATGGTATTTAATTTTGTGAGTTTCTTAGCTTACCACGTGAACTTATAGAATTAGTGCTCCCTACAGACCTTCTTTACAAGTGTTAGTACTGACTACAAAGTATTTTTTGGTCTGTTCTATGTTTAGAATTCGGGTAGTAGTGAATAATTTCTTTAGTTTTCCAAAGTTGTCCTAACATTTCTAATTTTAATCAAATTTAGTTTCATTCTTTCACAAGGAAGTGATTAGGTAAGCTAACTTTGAAAACACCTCTACTAACCTCCTATAATAGCCAATGATCCATCTGAAGGGATTGATTTTAACCACATCCTTATGCACTAACCTTTCCATAATGGTATTATCTTCTGCAGATCTACAACAATCCCCTCTTTTGATATATCATGCCCCAAATAATGAGTTTGTGTTTGATAGAATGCACATTTTATAACCTTGGTATACAATTGATTTTCTTTAAGTGTTTGGAGAACCATTTGCGAATGTTGATCATGTTCATCTTTTTCCTTACAATAGAGTATCATGTAATCAATAAACACAATGAAAAATTTGTCAAAATAAGGTCTAAGTAAAGTATTCATCAGACACATAAAGGTGGCTAGTGTATTAGTGAGTCTGAAAGGAAGTAAGATGCACTCATATTGCCATACCATGTCCTAAAAGTTGTATTATGAATTTGTTCATTTTTTATTCTAATATAATGATAACTAGATCTTAAGTCAATCATTGAGAACATAGTAACTCTGTTGACCTGATCAAATAGGTCTTAAGTCCTAGGTAATGTACAATTATTCTTGATTTTCATTTTTCTATGTTGTGGGTAGTATAAGCTAAGTATTAGGGTTCCATCCTTATTCTTCACAAATAAGACCAATGCACCCCAAGGTGACACAATAGGTATAATATATTTCTTTTCTAATGGCTCTCGTAGCTAATTTTTTAGATTCATAAAATTTGAAACACTTATTCTATATCAAGCTTTATATATTACGATTTCTTGAGGGATATGATCTATAATGGAATATGTTATGAAACCAACTCACAAAATATAAGAAAAGACAGATCAGTGACTTAAGAAATAGCCTCTTCGAGGGGGAAACCTCCTTTACATCACATAAATGAAAAATTCTTCGATCATACAAATGATAAGGCCTTCTTGGTATATATAGGAGTCTAAGAGGCTACAATATAATCAGAGCCTACATAACAATAATAATGTAAGGGCACAACAATAACAATAGTGGGCTTCTATGGAGCACAACAATAACAACATGGGGGATACATGGGGACAACAATAACAATAGGGGGCTACACTAACAATAACAACAAGTGGAATACACTAATATTATAGGGGCCTAACATTCCCCTCTCCTTCAAAAATTTGTTTTCCTCAATGCTTGAGTAGTTATGAATGCTTCTATAAAAAATTCTCATCCTGCCATGAAAAATATTCAACGGGTAAGTTCTTCTAGTTAATGAGATACTCTGAAATTAATCGATTTTGTAGTTGTTGGGTTCTTTCTTCCATGAATGCTTTAGGATCAAATATGATTTTCCTTCTTAGTCAAGTTCTCGAAACACTGTTTGAACTAGGAGCTTTTCACCAATAACCTTATTTAAGAATGAAACATGGAGAAATGGGTGTACTCAGGAAGATGCATGTAGCTCCAATTTGTATGCCATAGTACCAATATTTTTCCACACCTTGTAAGCACCATAGTACTTGGTTGATAATTTATTTTCTTCTTAGCTTACTTGAGGGACAATTTCTTATATGGTTGCAGCCGTAAAAATAACTAATTACCTACATAAAAAATATTTCACTGTGATGTTGATGTGCCAGTTGTTTCACTTGATTTCATGCGAGAGTGAGGTTATCCTTTAAGAGTTGGAGAACTTGTTGTTTATGATCGATGTCATATTCCATTGCTTGACCTTATAATTTTCTATTAAAGATGATGTGATGGATGGTGCATGATATCCATAAAGTGCCATAAATGGGGTCATCTTTTCTATAGTATGGAAGGAAGTGTTATACCATGATTTAGCAAGAGGTAAACACTTGACCCATTATGTTTCTTTATTAGATACAAAGAAGCAAAGATATCATTCAAAAAATTTGTTCACACTGTCAATTTCCTTGTCAGATTGAGGATGATAAGATGAGTTGTGAGCTAATTGACTATGAAGACAAGAAAATAATTTGTCAAACAAATTCCAGTAAAAATGTGATCTCTATCACTTACAATAATATTTGGTTTTCCATGTATCTTTTGAATTATTTCCATAATGTAGTAGCAACTTATTGGATTTAAAATGATGAGATAATGCACAAAAGTGTGCATGCTTGGTAAGTCTATGAAAAACCACCATGATGACACTATTTGCTTTAGAGTTGGGTAAACATGTGATAAAATCCATTAATACCTCCTCCCAACACTCACCTAGAATGGCTGAAGGTTTTAATAGACCCAAGGTATTAATTGTCTCAACTTTATTTTGTTGGCAAACCAAGAATTTTGGCACAAACTGCTAAATATCAAATTTAAGGCCATCCCAAGAAGTTCCTTCTTGACATTGTAGTAAGTTTTTAAAAATAGTGGGTGCCATCCTAAGAGGAAGGTGTGCAATTCTAAAATATTTTCTTGCCTGAGTTCAGAATTTTCACAAAGGTATAAGAAATCTTTGTACCGTAATGAATCATTTTTCCAACTAAACGTATCAGATGTATTGGGATCTTGTTGTAAATTTTGAATGACTATCCATACTTATTCTTCATTCTTCCATTCATCCCTTACTTCATTTATCCCATTTGGTTGGATAATAGAAATGGCACAAAGAAATGCTTCCACATCCTAATCCTTTATTGAGAGTGCATCCAGAACAACCTTTTGCTTCCTTTTCTTGTAAATGGTTACAAAGTCAAAACTCGACATCTTTGTGACCCATTTTTGTTTCTCTTATGAAGATAACCTTTGTTCTAAAAAGTATTAAAGACTATCATGATCTCTTTTTACCTTGAAGTGTATTCCCATTAAATAAGGTCTTCATTTCTTTAGTGCATGTAGTATTGCCAACATTTATTTATCATAGATAGGGTTATGTAAATACTTTCCTTTGATTGGATTACCTTCAAAAGAAATCGGTGTTCCTTCTTGAAATAAAACAACACCAATTCAATTTCCTGAGGCATCACATTCCACAATAAAGGTTTTGTTGAAGTCTTACATAGCTAAGACAAGTGCTTGGCACATTGTCTCTAGATCTACCTTTGTCAATGTTGTTAGAGGTGTTTCTATTCTCTAATAATTCTCAGCAAACTTGTGATAGTACCCTGTCAAGTTGAGAAATCTTCGAAGATGCTTTATGGTTGTGAGGATTTTTCATTCCTTAATGGGTTTAAATTTGTTAAGGTCTACCTTAAATCCCTCATTAGATATAATATGACCCAAATATTACACCTCATGTACTCCAAATAAAAATTTGGAGTTATTTTCATATAATTATTTATCCTCGAATAGTTTGAGTACCATGTCAACATGTTGAACATGATCCTCCCAAGACTTGATGTAGATTCGTATATCATAAAAGAATACTAACACAAATTTTCTAAGGAAAGGTTTGAAAATGGAATTCATCAAACCTTGAAATGTGGGAGGTGCATTAGTAAGGCCAAAAGGCATGACCAAAAATTCATAATGACCCTCATGATTTTTCAATTATTTTTTTGGAATGTCTTCAGTCTTAATTCTAATTTGATCATATCGTGAATAAAGATCCAACTTGGTGAAGTAAATTGATTCATGTAATTCATCCAACAATTCATCAATGACAGGAATGGGAAATTTATATTTAATAGTGATAGTGTTGAGTTCCCTATAATATGGACACATATGCCATGATCCATATTTCTTGTGAACCAATACTACTAGAGCAGAGAAAAAAAATTGACTAGGTTGAATTATACCAACCACTAGCATTTCTGCAACCATACATTCAATTTCACTGTTTTGAGCATATGCATATCTATAAGGTTTGACTTTTGGAGGAAAAATTTGTGGAATAAAAGGAGAAACATGATCATGATCATGAATAGGTGGTAGGCCTTTCAGAGTCTCAAATACCTTGGAATGATTTTCTGATACTTTTTGAAGATCTCGAAAAATATATGATTTTGATGTTTGAACATCATGTGAGCACAATTGTGCAATTATGCCCCATTGTTCTTTCTTAAGAAGCTTTGTCATGGCATTAGAGTTGATTATCCTTACCGATTTCCCTAGGATACCCCTTAATTAAACTTCCTTTCCTTCCCAAATAAATTTCTAGAAAAAATAATGAAAATTAAAAGCTATCATCCACAAAGATTGTAACCATTGGACTCTTAGTACACCATCAATGCTACCCATTGGAATGGAAAGCATTATACTATTCAATAAATATTCCACCATGGTTAGCTTGATATTATGGAACTTTCTAGAGAATTTCATAGTTCCTCCGTTTGCAACCATCACTTGACACTCTCGTGTTGGACATAGGAAGCAATTCAATTCCTTGGCCATCTTACAATGAATAAAATTATGGGTACTACTCGAATCAATCAACACTATTACCTTTCCCTTCTTGATATATCCTTGTATCTTGACATTTTGAGGAGTGGTAATTCCTTCCAATGCATTACAATATCTGTTTGGATTCATTCCTTCTTTCTCCGAGGCTGGTTTGTGGTCTATATCCTCCACTTTTGATGTTTCTTGTTCCTTTTGTTCCTCCTTTTCACAATCTATGTAGAATAATTTGTTCTCAAAACACTTATGACCTTTAGCGTGTTTGTTATCACAACTATAACAAACCCCTTTTTCTCCTTTTTCCTCGAACTTTTTTGGTGTAAACCTTGTAGGTTGTGGAAGGCTAACAAGAGAAAAAATTCCATCTTTATAGTTGTGAGTGGTAGACTTCCTAGTTGCCATAGTTTTTCTTTCAACTTTTCTTACCACCTCGAATGCATTCTCCAATGAATCAGCTTTCCAAAGAAGAACCTCGTGTTGGATATTATCCTTTAAATTCCCTCTGAAGAAATCAATCCTATGCTCCTATGGAATATTCGTTACCCTCATATTCAATTTTTGGAAGTCCTCAATGTGCTCCACCATCGAATCCTTTTGCTTAATATTTATCAGCTGCCTAAAGAAGGTGTTGCTCTTTGTATCTTCATAATGTTATATCATTTGCTCTGAAAAAATTGACCAAGTGACAAGCGGTTTACTGAGAACATAGCCATCGATACCATACAAACTGACTTAGTTCTAAATATAAATATGGAATGCCCTGCCTTTGTGTGTGTTAAACGTCTTGGAGGTCAAAATATTGCTCCATCTCTAGTATCCATGTTACTAGATCTTTGCCATCAAAATTCCTCATATCGATCTTTGGAATGTGGTATATCTTAAACCCAATATTGGAGTCTCTAAAATCATAATTCATATTCCAGGTTACTAGGGTAATTATAGAGTTTAGATCCTAATCAAAATTCAGAGGTCTAATCATTTTACATTGACCCTGTAATTGGGATACAATTATTTTCTTCTTGGACACCGAAGTGCTACTCCCCAACTTTTGTTCTTCCAAGTTATCACAAAGCCTATTTGTTTATGTCTCACTAGAAGATATAGGTTTAGTTTTGTCTATAGACTTGCTTCTAAATCTTTTCTTCTGATTTCTTTCAGATTTTGTTTTGCCTTTATTTTCCTTTAACTATTTCAGTATCTACCCATTTATGTCTTATTTTTCTTGCCTTAAAAAATTTCTCTTGATTATATTTAAAACTTTATTAATATGTATTTAAACTATGGACCACTTGTAAAATCTCATATTCATGGTTATTTTGGTTTCCAATTTCTCCCTCATCATTCCCTACTTAGAATCATGCTCTCTAGCCCCTTCCCATGATTCTACAAAAGTATCTCTATTATTATCTTTATTCATTCCTTAGTTTTCTTTCTGGTGGTATTTTTTCTTTCTGTATGATACATAAAAAAATAATATTTTTAGTTAGGACCCATAATGACCTATTGTTGTAACCTATAGCTCTGATACCACATGTAATGAAGCCCATAACAAACCCTAATTTTGTTTCCTTTCTAACTAAATTATAGTACCCACATAGTACTCCACAATTCTATGACATAATGCCATGATACTGGTTTGATTGTTGATCAATTTTTCTTTTGTAATACTTGGATACAAATTGTTTTTTTTTTGTTTTAACATAAAACTTGTTCATCCTATCACTCATATATTTTAGTTTCACCTTCACTTTTGCAATCGCACCTTCCAGTCCATGCTTTCTGTTGGTGGTGAATTGAAATACAATTTCTAAGAATTTCACTAAGCGGTCTTTTAACCAACATATATTTCAACTTCAATTTCATCCTTATACATATACCACTAGGTTTAAACGTGATTTTTGTCTCTTATTAAAATCATACATATTTTAACACAAAGTTAGCTTTATAGCTATGACATATAAATCATACCATAAATATTTACCATTCTCTCTTCATTCTTCTATAATTAGTCCTAACTCAACATTATTTTCCAACCTTTTAAATGCACCATAAACATTTGATTATTAAAAAGTGTTTCCTTTATTGTACTAGCCTTCTGATCCTTCGCATAATAATTATTATAAAATCCAAATATATAAATATCCATATCCATAGGCTCATACATTATGAAAAAATTCAATTCTAAGTCTTGAGGCTACTCATTGAAGTCATCACTACTTATGTTTGAAAACTATATACGCATGTGAAGGTTACCCGACACTTGAATTAACTTGTGAATGTTAACGCGTGGGCTAGACATGATTACACGAGAATTTCTATCGATCCACTACGGAACTTCACACCCGACCTCACATGGCTCTGCATGGAAGGGCATGAATTCTAAATCAACAAATAAGATCGAGTGATGATAGATCAATTACGTAAAATTTTAGAGTTTAATAATTTGACATAAGGTCCTTCCCTTTGCTAGTTCACTTGGTCATTTCCTTTTATATATTCGAAAAAACACAATCTTCATTATGACCCATTTTTTTGATATATCATTCATTATTAGCCTACAAATACATGTAATCTGTTCCTCCTCTAGGATTAATTCCTTCACCTTCAATGGAGATACAAAATGAATCAATATGTATTTGGTAAGTAAAAACGTATGAGGTTTATTTTAGAAGATTTTTAATTTTCGTTTGTTATTGGATTGCATCATTAATTAAACCAATTATTTATTCTTATTGCAATTTGCACGATTAGTAGAGAGTATTTCCCTAAGTGTGTCAAGTCTCCTCTTCGTCTTTATCAAAGGAAAGAAGCCTTGTTAATTGGCTTGCAGATTAAATTTAACTTATTGCATGGAATTATCTTCCTTCCTACCTTTCACACTTGGAAATCTCTTGTTCTTTATTCATTGTCATTATATACAACAAAATTTGGTCTATTATACAAACCGAGGCTTTGAACTAACCCTCCTTCCCTTTTGTATGAAGGTTTAATGTTGAAATGCAGAGTCATTTCCAATCTCCTCTTAGTAGGGGTTTTCTTTCAAAAGGTAAATTTTGTATTATTACATTGAAAGGGAAAAACCCTTTCTATTTTCCTTGTGTTACCCTGTTCTTGCTTGGTCATTTTTCAAAATTAGGGTTTCAAAATTGAAACCCTAGAATGCCATGGTTTTTTTTAGCAATGGGTAAACTTTGGCATGGATATTCTTTCTATGGTTGTAGTTGTAGATACTATGTAGTGGTTATTTTTGCTCATATGGAATTTTGTTTCATTCATTGGGTTTTTAAACCTACCTAAACTTGTTAACTCGGTGTTAATTTCCAAATATTTTTGAAAAAAAATTATATTATGTTGCAGGTGTTTCCAGGAAAACTATTGTCTTTTTGATCTACTAGTCCCACTAGGATTGGTAGCTATCCTAGGAACAAACAATCAAAACAATTTGTGATTTCCTTTATGTATGATAGATAAGAGAGGAGCAAAGGGACCAACATGGATCTTCTGCTTGACTCCTTGCTTGATTTCTCTCTCCCTTAATAGAGCTTGCACCTCTTCTCCAACTTATCCCGCTCAACGAATACCTATAGAGACAAAGTGACAAAACACCATCAAAACATCTTGATCTATTATATCATAAACAATGTAGAATCAGAAATACATTGATCATACAATGCCATTCACAAATAACAACTTTCACAAATACACGATTTTATGGAGGAAAACTCAAAGAACTTTATTAATAGTAGAATGGAGAAATACAACCTAGCTGTCTGATCCAGCATCATCCTCCTAGCATCAAAGCCCTCTTCACCTCATGAAAAGCAAGATCACCCAACAATACAATGCCTTTTCTCAAAGACAAACTATCAACACTTCCTTGCAAATTACCAAATTCCAGCCTCTAGATCTCTCAAATGAGGGATCCATTTATAGATGTTTGCAAGGGTGTGAGTCATATTTGGGTTTTTGATTAGTGTCATTCCACTTGTTGTTCTTGGTTCCACTTGGAGATTTCTTGGATCTCTTACTCATCCTTGGGTGAATTCAAAGTGGCAAGTGTCATAGGAGAAGTTTCTGGAATATTCGATGAGCATCCACTTAGAAAATTGTCTCTAACATTTGTCCATTCTCACTCATCACACCCCAAATAAGACCTCTTCAGTATGAATCACACCTGGCTAGTGTAGGAGTCAGTATGCATCGCACCTTGACAGTGGAGCAGTCAGTATGGTCCAGTTTTAGCCACTTCTGAGTGGTTTTTCAGGTGGAACTTTTGGGGAATGATGTAATCAGTTGACCATGATCCTTTAGGGTATAAAACAACACTTTTAGGGGTTAAAGAGCCCTTGGTTTATTGACATATAAGATTGGGATTGCAATTCCCAAATATATCTATAACAGTTGCCACCTAAAGCATGAAGTCATAAATCTTTTGATGTCGAGTGAAATGATTTAACAGGAGGATCCAAGGTATTCGAACTGGAAGGTGACCTGTATAAGATACAATACAATAAATCATCATCATATTATTTTCATGCTCTAGCTGAGGCAGGCATTCCCATGCTCAGCTTTATAAATTCATTTTCATGTACATAGGACAGATAATTGTCTGCAGTTGCAGATTGGTTCTTCTTCTGAAGAGTCATCTTCCTTGGCTTAGATGACTATCTATGCAACTTCTGTGTACATTTGATGTTTTTATATGCCTGAATATATCGCAGCCTGGATGGATGAAACTAGAGCCGGGGTCTTCAAACTTGCTCAATATTTTCCTGATGTACAAGTCGATCCATCTGAAAAGATGTCCTGAAGTTGAACATGGAATGACATCGCCTGATTACCAACCAATAAGGTAAGTTGTTAACAGGCATGAGAGGAATCACCGATAATGATAATGACCCTCAAGGTACTACAGTATAATTCACGTGGTGTGAATATATGATCCAATGTCGAACACCACCCAAAATCGTTCGGTCGAAGGCCATTAATGTAAACCTATCGCTGGAAGTGAGAAACTTGTCATTGAGGCATGCAAGCTTCAAAGTACTGAAAGGGTTGTTTCTAAGTCAACTTCTTGGATAATGATCTGATGTCGACAAGAAGTGACCCATCGTAGGAGGGCCTTGATGAATCCCACATCTACGACAGGAAATGAAGCAAATGATTTTTTGGAGGTGAAAAATGATTTGACGATACAAGGTTCAGGAATGGCGGTCATGAAAAATAGAGGGTGAAGGTATTGCAGTTGATGAGACATTAACCGGATGGTGAATTCTCGGAATGACTTCTCTTGAACATATCAACGACATTGAGATGGATTGGTAGCATTAACCCCAAAAAAGGATGGTGTGGAGTACCAATGGTGATATGACCGGTGAATGGAATAACCCAACCCGATTCAATCATGGTGATGGAGTGAAAGTATCATGTTCAAGAGAGACTTGCTACCATAAAATTCTTCTAGTTTTCTTCCCTTTTTTCCCCAGTCATTACTGACCAGTGCCTCTTTATTTTTCTCAAGCTTGAGGAGGATAACATTTGTTTGTTCTATATAATTTTCCCTTCGGGCAAACCTATCGCTATGTTTTAGCGAGTCTAGCGACAATGAAACTCTTTCTTGTCTGGGAGGACAAGTTTGTCGCTATTGTTTTAACGAGTTTAACGACAAAGACAACTCGGTCCTTTTCATATTTAGATAGTTTGAAAAGGGACGAAAAGAGAACTCTAGTAGTTCTTTTTTGTAGCATAATCCCTTAAGTCTGAAAAAGATTAAAATAATACAAAAGGGATGACTTTTCCGATCACTGTAGCGAGCCGAAAAAGACAAGAACTCAAACTTTTTCATGAGATAATCCCTCAGGTGGGAAAAGTTTAAAATATATAGGATGGATGGCACTTCCAATCACTTTAGCGAGCTGGAGAGGCCAATTGCTCAACAATCGTTTCATATTTAACGAGTCTGAAAAGGGTTTAAAGTGGACTCGTCCTTTGATGAACAAGTGGTATCCGAGGTAGCAACTGGTTCTGGGTAATCTTGGAACTTCCCAAAACATGGTGATGTGAAGAGGGTGGCTAACAAGACCGCTCATCGCAGCTGTTCCTCAAAATGGTAAACAATCAAGTGGAAGTGTATGATTGGCCAAACGAATGGAGGTGATGGGGGGAACACAATCAAGGTTCAAAAAGATGATATAATTGCAATCGCAAGGGTTATTTATCGAAAGTGGGTTAATTTTTTAACGAGCTTGAACTCTGGGGGAACATATGCTCAGTTGGCAGGTTCATTTTTTAACGAGCTTGAACCTTGTGGAAACATTTCTCATTTCGCGGGTTCATTTTTTAATGAGCTTGAACCTTACGGAAACATTTCTCATTTGGTAGGTTCATTTTTTAACGTGCTTGAACCTTGCAGAAACATTGCTCATTTGGTAGGTTTATTTTTTAACGAGCTTGAAACTTGCGGAAACATTGCTCATTTGGCACGTTTACTTTTTAACGAGCTTGAACCTTGCAGAAACATTGCTTATTTGGCAGGTTTATTTTTTAACAAGCTTGAACCTTACGGAAACATTACTCATAGCCTTTTTATGTAGGCTAGAAACAACCAAACTAAAAAGCTAACAAAGCTAGAAAAACTAGAACTACTGAGGTTAGGTAGGATGGTTTTGTCAGTAGTTTAGACAAGACAATTCCTTTGCATCGTTGGCAACATAGTGGAAGGTGAATGGTGGATCAGACCAATCACCTAAGCTAAAAAGTTGAAATACTAGAAAACTAAAAACCTAAAAAGCTAAAAAACTAAAAAATGAAATTGGTCATTTTTCGCTTGGGTAAAAGGGTTTGCATGCCCCCAGGCATCGAGAAACCGAGAGTCTCCAATAGCCATATGGGAATCATTGTGGTTAAGCAGGACTATTTTTGTCAATGGCTAGACAAAAACACTTCCTTGGCTTTGTCCACCGATTAGACAAACGTGAGTGGTGTGTCAGACCAATCACTTAACTTATAGGGACATTCATATGGTAGGATGGTTTTGTCCACAGAATAGACAAAACACTTCCTTGGCTTCATCCGAATCATAGACAAAATTGAATGGTGTTTTAGGCCAATCACATAACCTACATGGAAACCTATCTTTTCAGCTGGGTTCTTCTGCCAAAATAGACAAGGGTACATGCCCCCTAAGATTCGTTACATTCACCAGACTACTCGCTCTAATTATGTGGATGGTATGAAGGCTAAATAGACACTCTTAATGCAAAAGGACCATTTAGAGATGATATTTGACTGTAAGCTGTGTTTGAACCGAGAAATGAAAGCTAGTCAATAGTGACAATTTTGCCTTCATGCAGGAAACACATCACTCAAAAGAGAGTTGAAATAATAGCTTCCATGTTGTAAACATAGTCACATGCGAGGAGCAGATTGTAATCTAACAGTCTTTGGACTACCATCACATTCAAGTGAATGGTTTTCATTCTCAAAGTTATCGACAACTTAGGAAGGATCCCTAACGGTCGAGTGGTTCCTTTGTTAAAGCTTGACGAATTCTATGTAACAGGCATAAGCGATGGTGAACCAAGCGTTTTCCAAGAAGTTGAGGAAAGGATACTCACTGAAGCCTCTTCATCTATGATAGTGCCATACACGATCATTTTGTAAACTTATACTATGATCCGAAATTGTACATTAGAAGGAAGGCGATATCTTGCTAGTTGATTCCAATCAAAGGGAGCGATTAGACTGCTTGGAGGGGGTACTGAATAAACAGTTGAATTAACCTGTTTGAGTCACGAGAATTGGGAGATTCTCTTCTTGTTGAAGAGGAAAGGTCAGATTGTCCTCAAGTTCATCCGACTCTGAAGTAACAAAAAGAATTTGAATAGTATTGTTCTCACTATATTTGGGAATGGTGTCATCTGAAGGTGGACCTTCTGAAAGTATAACTAGGCCGACTGCCATCTCGCCCTATTGAATTTGGCTTGGTATGGACTCAGAAGATTCACTTTCAACGATAGGTGTTTTTACCGACAATTGAGTTATGTCAGTTGGATTTTCAACTAGTAAAGGATTAAGGGAGAGTTTCCTGTATCCAGGTGGAAGTCGTTGTGGTGAAGCAGGATGGTTATGCAAGACTCCTTTGGCTTCATCCAAAAAAGGAAAATGGGGAAGAGTATGCTTCCCTTCACATAACTTACATGGAAATTTTACCTTTCCTTTCTGCCCATTGACTTCATTATTACTAGTTGATGGTGTGCTGTCAACATGATCACTAGAGGTTGAAGAAACTGGATGGTGCAAATGGGGAGACCATTCTCTCAAGATCCGAGGAATGCACGGAAATTCTCGATGTAAATGGTATCCTCTACAAATTATGCATGGATCTTTAGGTTTGAAAAGTTTAGTGTGCGGATTTTCACCAGATGCTGCATGGTTTCCCCCTTGCTTAACTGACTTCTTCTTCTTCTCCTTCCCTTTCTTCTTCTTCTCAGGCACTTGGTTACTAGCATCACTATTTTCACCAAGCAAAGATGAAGAAGGGGAGGGATAAACAAACGAAGAGGAAGGTGAAGGGTCAACTTCAGTATCAACTAGATGGTGATTCAATTGCTGAGGAATCACGTTATTTTGAACTATAGAGGTTGAGAATAGCCATACTGGTAGGCCAATAGTAAGTCCCGGAAGGGACAAAGTGGCCATATGAGGTGCACCAATATTTCCACAAGATGTAAAAGAATTAGGAATCCCCTCCAAAGGGATTTTTCGATTGGTGGACTCCATTATCTCAACCTAAGACCAACAAAGGAATAGGGATGTTATTCCAAATTTAAATAAATTTTAATGATGCTTTGACACAACTTTTTCTTTTTCAATTTTTGAGAGTCGAGAAAAAGCTAAAGATGACTCTAGTTCCCTTTGATTTTTAATGAGCTTGAAGTGACAAGTGCTCAGATGGACCTTTTCTTTTAAGGAGTCGAAAAGGAACGAAAGTGACTACTCAGGAGATCTAGACAGAGGGATTACCAAACCAATCACAAAACTGCAAAATACACCTTGGTGATAAATTATAGAGAAATTACCAAGGATCTGTGTACGACAGTCAATCTTCTCGAATGTTGTGTTCAGTGCATTGTGATCAATAGGGTGACAGACACGATTTCCTATGGATAAAGGATATAAGACTATTATGGTATCCCAATATATACTCGACGATACGGGGAGCACATGTCTGTGCTAGCACTTGTCGTATCAAAGTGGAGGAATTACCCAACCTTCAATGAAAACAATAGTTACAAATATTTTATGATGCGGAACATGTTTCTAGCCTAGACCTCTAGATGTGTTGCACTAGGTTCCAAAGCGTTGTTAAGTTCATTGAAATTTATTTTAGAGTTGATCTTGCTTAGAATTTTGTTTTTCGATGTTCACCACATGATGTAGATGTAAAATTCCTAAATATGCAATCTAAAATGATAAAGAATCTTTATTTATTTTTATCAATGAAAATCCTATCTACTAAGGAAAGAAGATTACAACTCTTTCAAACAAAGAGCAAAGAGCATACACTAAAAACATTTTTTCTAAATCATTTTTCGCACACAGTCTAAATGCAAATGCAAATGCATGTATTTGTTTTTCGTTCCCTTTAATGCGAAGAATGCTAGAAAGGAAAACTAAGTATAGATCTGAAATATTTTCTTCAAAGCGACACTTTGACAATTTCTCTTCAAAATAAAAAGGAAGACTTAAATGACACTTTTCAATTTCGAATAGAGAATGCTTTCGACACTTCAAAATATCAACAAATCAAACCGAATACATGACAAAAAGTTCAATTGACTATCCAAGGAAGGAATACTCAACGACGCTTCTATTTTTGACACAAAACGATAGTTACGACACTTTTTTGCACCAAAACGACAGTTCGATTTAAACAACTTTTTGACAAAGGATTGAAAATGAAGGACAAATACATAAAAACATTTGCTAATCCTAATCAATGGAGGCTAAAATATGTAATGCAAGGAGGCTTCAACAATGAGATACTGTTCATAAGCAACAAAACAATTGAACAGAGCTGAAAACAAGGACAAAAAACCCAAATTTCAAGGAGAGAAATAAAACTCCTCAGTCATCGCACCTGTGCTTCACAGAAACAGGGACGCATCTCACCTATTACACTCGGGAAGTGCGATGCATACTGGATTCTAGTGACAGAAAGTGCGATGGGCCAGGGAGTGCAACTGAGGTGGGTTTTGGCTTAAATTTGCTACTGAATTCAGTGAGTTAAGCTAAGCTATTATGGACAGCAAAGAAAAAAGTACAAGAGTATGATCTTGCAAGGTTATTGAGCTAAAAATAGGGCATTTAGAATGTTTGTAAGTCAGATGTTCACATCATAAACTAAATCAGAGATTGACTGAAGTAGCATTCATCTACTTTGCAATTGCAGAGCAAAAGTAGTTTGAAGGCTATCTGGCTATCTTCAGACTCCTTGCTTGATTTCTCTCTCCCTTGATAGAGCTTGAACCTCTTCTCCCACTTATCTCCTTCAATGAATACCTGTAGAGACAAAATGTAAAAACACCATCAAAGCATCTCGATCTATTATATCATAAACAATTCAAAATCAGAAATACATTGATCATACAATGGCATTCACAAATAAAAACATTAACAAATACATGATCGTATGGAGGAAAACTCAAAGAACTTTATTAATATTAGAATGGGGAATTACAACCCAGCTGTCTGATCTAGCATCATCCTCCCAGCATCAAAGCCCTCTTCACCTCATGAAAAGCAAGATCACCCAACAATACAATGCCTTTTCTCAAAGACAAACTATTAGCACTTCCTTGTAAATTACCAAATTTCAGCCTCCATATCTCTGAGATGAGGGATCCATTTATAGATGTTTGCAAGGGTGTCAGTCATCCCTGGATTTTCTATTAGTGTCATTCCACTTGTTTTTCTTGGTTCCACTTGGAGATTTATTGGATCTCTTGTTCATTCCTTGGCGAATTCAAAGAAGCAAGGGTCATAGGAGAAGTTTTTGGAAGATTCCATGAGCATCCATTTAGCAAACAGTCTTTGACATTTGTTCATTCCCGCTCATTACACCCCACAGAAGGCCTCTTTAGTATGCATCGCACCTGGCTAGTGTAGGAGTCAGTATGCATCACACCTTGATAGTGGAGCAGTTAGTATGGTGCAGTTTTGGACAATTCTGTGTGGTTTCTCACGTGGAACTTTTGGGGAATGATGTAATGAGTTGAACATGATCCTTTAGGGTATGAAACAACACTTTTAGGGGTTAAAGAGCCCTTGGTTTATCAACATATAATATTGGGGTTGTAGTGCCCAAATATGTCTATAATAGGAGGTAAGAACATGGGTCCTCAAACATGGGTTTTTCCTCAAGTATAATGCATACCAATTATTTTATTGTTTCTTTATTGTTAATGTTTTCTGTATATACACCAAAAGTTATATGTTGGTACTAATGGAAATTCATAGGTACACTTATTCTTTGGCATTTTTAAAATGTTTTTCTTTGTACTCATTATAAAACTCTTCCAGTCCTTTAATGACTTTGACTTCATCCTTTACATGTTAGATGCTTTTGAACTCCTCGGTTGCTTCTTAAAAATGTGGTTATTCTCTAATCGAGGATAGAGACATCGAGGTTATAATTTAAATTAGTTACCATGGAAGCTATGTAGAACAATACTATGAGGGGAAATTTAATGTTAATTGAAAACACGCCTTTTCTATATTTGTTTAAAATGGCCACAGCTAGAAGCCTTGAGCCAATGGGCATTTTTTTTACATTTTCCGCATAGACTATTTTCTTAAAAATCACATTGTATGTTGAATCTTTGTTTGATAATTCAAAATCAATTATTACATAAAATGCAGTTTTGTTTCAGAATTTGACCATATTTGTTATTGATACCTTTTAGTGTTTACTACCTTATTGAAATCATATTATAAATGGTATACCAATTTTTACAACTAAATGGTTTCTTTCTTTCTTGGCTACAACTGCTCATTTACACACTAGATTTATTATATTGGATTTTTCATAGATTAAGTGTACAACACATTGCCATTTTCTAATGGTTTACTATGTCTATATATTTTTTGATTAAGATTATCTTTGACCTAATTTTGTGACTTGAATTTCATTATTTTCTAATATTTTAGGCCAATTCCATTGTAACTTTTGCCTTAACCTTATTAGACAGTTAATATCTTGTTCTAACCTGAATTACATATGAGGAAAAGGCTCTTTCAGCATGCCATATGTATATTGTCTTGGAATCTTACTCGGATATAACATTCTTTGTTCGAACATACTTATATGTATAATAAGCTTTAAACTAAAGTATTGTCTCTACATTCAAAGATAATTATTTCTCACATGATACTCCATACTCCAAAAGATCATGAAAAGGTAAAATAAAACACATGTTCTATTTAAATATTTGTATCACGACTTTTAATATTATATCTATATAAAAAATACATAACATACTGCAAATACTTGAAATGTATAAATTCTATTTTTTTCCTTCCATTTGAAAGCATATTAAAAAAAGCTACAAATTATAACAATAATACATCTACACAAATTTTCACTAATAAAACACTTAACATGTAATAAGTACTTCAAATACAAGTTATTTAATGTACCTATTTGTAAAATTATTTTTGGAAAATAATGTTGGAACTGCAATGTTCCTCGCAACCTTGACTCTTCATACTAGATTACTCCCCCCAAGCTTCAATGGACAACATGTTAAAAATAATTTTAATGAGTGATTGAAGATTTATGTGGTGATCCTCTTTAGAATGAGTATTCGGAGTATTAACCATAGTAGTCATTTTTAATGTCAAGGAAGGAAGAGCAGAGAAATGGCCAACCACATAACCCTAAATTATTAATTGTAGGAATAAAGAGAAAAAGTTATAAAAATCGTAAGGTATAAAAATGATAAGGGAAATTAGAAATGAGAATTATAAATGATAATAATAATTATTAATAAATATTTATTTAGGATAATTGTTAATTAATAAATTTAATAACTGTGTTATTATTATGGGAACTAATTATCATCATTATTGGTAATAATAATTATTACTAATAATGAAGTTCAATTAATCACATAATAGTTATTTGCTCCATAGATTAATAAACATGATACTAAATTAAACCTATACTACTAATAATTATTAAAAACTTTAGAAAGGATAATAATAATTATGGGAACTAATTATCATCATTATTATTAATAATAATTATTATATAAAATTAATACTAATGATTTATATTAAGGGGTGGGGGGATAAATGGGGAGGAAGAGATTAATTATAAATGATGAAAGATAATATTATTATAAAGGTTTAATAGTTATTATTAAAGAAATATAAACTAATCTTATATTACGATATTGGTATATTATTATTAAAGGGAATGATTAGTTTATATTAGTTAGGGAAATTTAAGGGAGGAAAGGAAGGGTTATGGGAAGGGAGGGAAGGGAGAGATTTATGAGGGAAGGATGAATATGAAAGGTAAATAGGGAAGTTTATATATGAGACTAGTCATGGTTGAGAGCTCTAGTGTTTTGAGTGAGGGAAGGAATCCAACTTCTAGTTACATTCAAACCCCATATCTATTAAGATTTTGAGGATGCTTTATAATTTCAAGAGCTTCCCAAATTTTCCATTTATATTGATGCTTCTATTTAGCGATTATTTTGGAGTCTTCAATGCATATGTAGTGACATGTCTTAGCTCAGTGTTCTGTAAGTGGAGAAGAATTAGTTCTGTTATTCTTGAAGTCAGCACCATGCTCTTTGAGCCTTATTTTGAAGGACCTTTTTGTCTCTACAATGTAACAATTCCCACATGAACGCATGATTTTGTAAAAACCTTTTTGATGGAGGTGATGACTATCCTTAACAAATCTCATCTTATCTCTAATGGTAGTTAAATGTTTGAAAGAGGTTTCAATACCATTCTTTTTTAGAACTTTGGCAAACTTGTCAGTGACTCCTTGAATGCAAGGTAGATAAACTTTACTGCTAGAAGTTTGAGAGTTTGTCGCAAGGGGCCTTACCTGCTCTTTTGTCTTAGCTCTTTTGATGGTCTTAAGGATATATTTATGTTTATACCCAGTGCTTAAAAAGAAATTTCTTAAATATTCAATTTCTTTTCCAACATGATTGGCATCAAATATTCTTAAAGCCCTAGTGAAGAAGGTTTTCAGCATTCCCAACTTTTTAGTTGGGTGATGGTGAGATTTCGCATAAAGGTAGTTCTCATTGTGTGCTTTCTTTCTAAACACCTTGTAAACACCTTCTATCGAAGTTATCCATCTTTATTTCTAAGTAGGAGAATGTTGAGGAATGAAATGTTGTTGTTTTCTTTAACTTCCATTGTGAATTTGATGTCATTCGATAAATTGTTAAGGTGGTCTAGGAAGTTACTCAACTCCTTGTATCCATGAGGCCAATTTACACTAGTGTCATCAACAAACCTAATCCATAATGTCAGTTTTAGCGGGAAGGTATCAAGCACATTCTTTTCAAATTTCTCCATAAAGAGGTTGGCTACTATAGGGGAAAGTGGAGATCCCATAGCCACTCATGATTTCTGCTCAAAGAGTTCACCTTGGAAGGTGAAGAAAGTAAAATGAAGACATATTTCTACAAGCTTTGAAGTCTGGGGGTTCGTGACTTCTTTTACCATAAGTATAGCTTCATCTAAAGGAGTATTTGTGAAGAGCTCGACAATATCAAAACTAACAATCTTATCCCCATGTTTTGATTTCTCCTTATTCATAAGTTCTATATAATGATTAGATTCTTTTATGTAAGAATTTGTCTTGCAAATGAGGGGAGCAAGTTTGCTATCAACATACTTTGCTAATTCATATGTGGATGCTCCAATAGTGTTAACAATAGGCCCGAGGGGGGCACATGCTTTATGGATTTTTGGGGGTCTGTAAATCCACACAATTTCACTCTCAAGGAAAAGGCATTTCTTTATTCCTTCGTCAAGGTTGGAGTCTTTGATGGCCTTTTTGACCATCGCAGAAATCTTGGAAATAGCGTTCTCCTTAAGCTTCTTGTAGTGGCATATTGTACAAGTGGTCAAAAATATTTAATAATTATTAGTAGTATAGGCTTAATTTAGTATAATGTTTATTAATCTAGTTAATAAAATAATTATTATGTGATTAACTCAACTTCATTACTAGTAATAATTATTATTACCAATAATGATGATAATCAATTCCTTTAATAATAACATGGTTATTAACTTTATTAATTAACCATTATCCTAAATAAAGCTTTATTAATAATTATTATTATCATTTCTAGTTTTCATTTCTAATTTCCCTTATGATTTTTATACCTTTTTTCTGTTTATTCATACAATTAATAATTTAGGGTTATGTCGTCTTCCATTTATGTGCTCTCCTTTCACTATTTATTCGCTTCTTCTCTTCCTTACTCTTCTCTGTGGATTTGTCCTAACAATGAAATTTGTTGTAGACTTGAAACATTGACATTAAAAATGACTACCTTGGTTAATATTCCAAATACTCATTCTAAATAATTCTATTTTGTGAAATTTTTGTCTACTATAGCTACTCACTCTAGCTCCACATTATGTGAGTCTAATTGCACTATAAGACAAAAAGTCTAGTTTTTAGTATTTTGTTGACTACCTCCACCCTTATCCACTAGGTGGTATGTAGCTACCTTTCTCATTAATAAGCTCCACTCTCCCTATAAAATGTCATATATTTGTTGGATAAATTTTCCATGGCTTGATAATCTAAACCTAAGATTAGACGCCTAGGTATTACATCATCCAAGGGTAAATAAATCCAACCACTATCTTTCAATCCATAATTTAGCTTTAGCCATTTGTAGCCTCAAAATTATTTTGGAGATTTTATTAATAGCTGAATAAAACATATTTACATAAAGTATTTTATGAGCAACAAAATACTTTAAGTATTTGATAATTAAGTTTCATTTGTGTCTTAAAGTCACTACATCATCACAATTGACATATAAAAATTTACAAATAAAATTAAGTGAGGGGATATAAAAAATATTGCCCCATCATCTAAGTATTCTTTAGTAGCAAACTTTTGTGTATCCTACATGTAGTAGTACCTCCATCCTAGCATTGACATTAGTTTGCATTCCTTCCAAACCTATAGTTTTTCAAAATAGACATCAATCCTTCATATACCAATAGCTTTATGGTAGGGTTAAAACTGGTTTTCCTTACTTCCAAACTTGTAGTTTTTCAAAATAGTAGGACCGTAAAAGTCTAGGAGTGCCCATGCTAAATGGTTGCATGCAGCATAATAAGTTGCAACTAAAGCTTCAACCCTCCATCCTTTCTCACCATTACTCCATCCTATGTCATGATATCTTATATCCGTCCCATTAATTGCAATAAGTACTCCTTGGGTGCTTTTGTATATGAATTGTCCTTGACTCCTCCCAAGTACTAACCTAATTACCATGTAGGTACAAATGTACATCATGCCATGTAGAGCACCATTTGTCAAGTGTTCAACCTCCCTATGTTAAATAGATGGCTATCATGTCAATGTTAGGAGGTCACCCTATGATATGTGCACTTACCTAGGGATCCAAAATTTATTTGTATAGGAGAGTTCTATTTATAAAAGTTGGTATTTAAAGATTTTTGCCAATATTAAGATGATTAGATTATCATTTTTTAAAATAACCATAATACATTAAAATTATAAATATAAATTATAAAAAAATCAAAACATATGAAAAATATAATTATCTAGATACTCTTTATGAAACGTAGTATAAATATGATGTGTTTTTTTACTGTGCTCTGCAAAAACAAAACCTATATGTATGATGAATAGTGTACGAAAACCTATATGTATGATGAATAGTGTACGAAGTAAATAAGGATAAACAAACCGTCTAGTAAAATTGGTAATTAGATGACAGTCTCTTATTCAACTATGGGCGCTATGGTAAATGTGATAATACCAGAGTGATGTACTTACTACTTCTTTCGTATCGTATTTCTAGGCCCGTATGAATGCATTTTATAAGACGAGAAAACATACAAATATCAATAAAGTCACTTCCTATAATGTTTGATACCAATGGATGTCCCTTGTCATAAAGTTGATAACAGTTGAATAATAAGAACACACCAGGGTTTTAAGTATATCTTATGGCCTGAATTTCAATGTTATAATTGAGAGTGCATTATTAATATTTAACTAAATAATTGACATACTTTTAATTCAACGTATTCACATAACTCTTTTCTATACTGCACGCCGCAATTATTTGAAGCATTACCAGTCATAAACCATATGTTGATTGAATGGGATTAGCGCACCGCATCAACCATCCATAGTCCAACAAAATGGAGCCATGAAAAAGGAGGTATTTGATTAAATCTGTTAAAGCTCATCTACATGCGCGAGTTGCTTTGTCAAAGACAGGTGTTTATTCAGTGATAACTGGATGACGAGGAGAGATACGAGTGGCTACCAGCTTTCAATAAAGCGATCAAATAATTAAGGAGGACGTCACTTAAATGTTATATCTGAAATTATAGATTCCAACAACGTCCGAATCAAGCACAGTGATAGTATTCAATAATCATTTCTTGAAAATGCATCCATGGACAGCAAACATATTCTGCGTATTGGCCCCACCAAAATATGCGCCGTTAAGGAGACGACGTGCCAATAGGAATATAGTCTGTCAGTATCGTCTGTATTTTATTGCAAATTACGAGAGTTTTGAGCAAATAATATGTCAAGGAACATGGCCAGCGGATCCGTGCTTTCTCGCTTACTGTACCATGGAAAGTTGCAGGCTGACAGCGAAGCATTTCTAACACAGCTACTTCAATTGAGGCTGAAAGACACATGTACTTTTTGGGGGTTGGAGGATTATGTAATTTTTGCGAATTAAGGCTGTGAGTGAAAGAAGAAATATTGAAATAATGGAGGGACGTTTGTGGATTTCTGGCTTAGCAGCATTTCCCATATTTGTTATTACAGTAATCGTTGAAGTTATAAGATTTGTATGGTGGAAGCCTCCGATAATATAGAAGCACTTAGAACCACAGGAAATAAGAGTTCAGGCTCCTTATAACTATTTATTTGAAATGACCCGGAAATGCTGAAAATGGTGCATGAAGCGAGATTTCAAAATATGGGCTTCTCTCACAAATTCTCACCCGAGTTCTGTCATTCTACCATGAGTGGAGTAAGTCCAACGCCTAACATTTTATATTTCCGATTTTCCATTATTTTGGAAGATTGAAATTATAGTTGGTTCGGTAATCTTGATTGGGTTTCTATTATTATTATATTGTTTTTTATATATTAGCACTGTGTTGTTTTCTGTAGGGTGGTTTGGTTGCATGTTTATTTAGAAGTAGGATTTCTAAAATATTAATAATTATTTCAGCAAAATTCTAAGAGTTAAATTTTCAAATTTGAATAGACATTTTAAATATTATATATAAGAAAAATATTATATTTTTAAAAAATAGCCTGTAATTATTAGAGGAATGATAGTGATTTAACTTTCTTAAAATATACTTGAAATTTATATACAAATCAAATGCTAATATTATTATCTTTTAATTAAATAAGTTATGGTTATGGTTTTTCACCTTATGAGATTTAAGTGTCATATGCTTTATATTTTTTGAGGGATGATATTGTTACAAAACTTATTTTGATATTAAAAATTCCTATAATAAATTTCCATAGTTAAAAATTTTTTAAATATTTTTCTAAAAAATTATGTTTAACTTATATATTGATTACTTTTATTATTTAAAATAATAATTAAATTGTTTGTAACCATTCATAATTAATTTAAGCAATTTTATATATTAATTTTTTTAACTATTATGGTTTTAAATAAAACTATAATTAAATAATTTGCGATGACTTTTTATTTTAACTTCAAATTATAATGTAATAGGTATAGGTGCTTTGATGCTTCTTATAGATTTATTTGTATAAGTATTTAATAAACCTTACTAATATAATATAGAGATTGACAATGATATATCTCGTGAATAATTTGGGTGAACTAACACGATGATACAGCAGTAGACCACTGAATATAGACACCGACGAAGATAATACATTGGTGACGTGCAGACTAGGTGTACTATCACTGTGCCATACTGACAAATGTGAAACACATCAATGTCTCACGCTCACCGACGAGGCCCTGAGATTGTGATGGTGGAAAAGTTCGATTGAAGCAGGTGTAAATGAGATAGATGTTTGCGTACAGCATGTGAACCGTAGCATCGATATCATTTCATGAACACTTTTGGCACACACTACGAGGAAGGAAAATGCATATTTCATATTTACCCTCAACAATTCATCGGGGATGCAGAAACCTTACGAAATTATCTGTTCGATATTTCGGAAGTCAAATGTTCATCCGTTGATCTTGAATTTTTCATGTTTCATGCCCATATCAAATCTTACTTTATGGGTTATTTATCATTCTCAAATCTTTGGCCACTCTCCTATTATATTGCAATACACACTAGCCTCAAAAAATTTCCTTTGGTCTATGATTGAATGCCTTTGTGAAATTCTTCTTTCCGAAATTCAAAACTAACGCTTATGTCTGTCATGCAATTCTTTCAATTTGGCCCTTTCGTCTATGATTGAATGCCTTTGTGAAATTCTTCTTTCCGAAATTCAAAACTAACGCTTACGTCTATCATGCGATTCTTTCAATTTGGCCGTTTTGATGCAATAAAAGGATTCCACAATAGCTAGCTAATTGGATAGTTGTCTAACTTTGAAGAGAAGGCCCTAAATGTGTTTTATGTTTTTGACTACCATAGAAACCTGCACCAATGGAAACTTGTCAAGGAAATTAAATCATCAGTGATAAAGCTAACGGAGAGGCGAGGAAACGACAGGGCGTTGAAAGGCTTGTTTCAGCTTATTTGCTAGGGCTTATGATAAATGACAAAGCCAACAGCAATGTAGGACACGACGCTAACATTGGTGCATGTGCTATTAGAATGAGAGATATAATATAGGAATGCAAGACCATTTTTTCCTTTGCTGGCAAGCGGACCACTTCAAATATGCTAACATACGCAGTAGTGCTTCTGGCCATTCATCAAGACTGGCAGAAAAAGGCTCGGGGGCAAGTTCTACGCATGTGTGAGAAAGATGATCCCAACGGAAATACATTCAACCAACTTAGAATCGTAAGATCTACAATTTTTTTATTAATCGGGTGATAGCCAGCTAACTAGGTGGCATTCTTATATATATATATATATGATCTTCATTTTATTGTTGTAGGTGGATGTTATTGGTGTATAACATTTTTATGTGTTTTCCTTATTTAGTCATTCTTAGTTATGTCATGTATGATTCATGAAATAGTGAACTTATGGTTGTATGTTGTTTTCCTAATTAACTAGGACTGGTGTCAATTGACTTTAGTAAAATTTCACTTAAGCATGTCATCTTCTAGTTGAGTTGACTAATTAACTAGTTTACCTAATTACTTAATTAGGCTTATATTAGATGTTATCCATGCACTATGACACCTGACCAAGGTGCATGTCTTCATGGAGGCTATATATCATTGTATTATACTTCATTTTTTGATACGAAGATATAGAGAGAAATTGAATTTTGATGTCTTTTGCAATCCTTAGTTTTTAGCTTGCAATTATTAGTGAAGAAAATTACAATCATATTTGGAGGTATAGTTGGACAACTATCCAATTAGCTAGTTAGACCACCATCCAATTAGCTAGCTATTGTGAAGAGAAGACAATTGCAAGCTAATACAAAACTTCACATAGTATGAGAGCAAAGTTAGTAGTGAAGAAAAGTACAATCATATTTGGAGGTATTGAAGATTGAACATTAAAAAAGATGAACTAGTCTCTATAGTTTCAACAACAAGCGATTCTCATGACATTCAACTAGCATGAATGAAAGCCAAGAATCCTTCTTCTTCTCAAAAGTAACCAACTCTTTATAATCACTAAGGGTAATGAAGATGATCGAAATGTAGTTGTCTAAAAGATCAAATTATTTAATAAAATGGATGAAGCATATGGGCTTCTCTGCTCATTCTTTTCTCCATATCTACTCTTTCAAATAGAATCTGCCACCACTCCCATTGAATTTTGGACAACCCTTGATGGTCTCTTCACTAAGTAGGACATGATGTATGGACATGAGCTAGAGAATGAGCCCATATCTTTGAGCTTGAGAAATTTTGAAACCTTATAGGACTTCTTCATGATGTTGAAGTTGTTTCTTCGAGAGCTGAAGGCATGCAGTATTGGAAGGAAAGAGGAACAACCTATTCTCTCGATTCTCTCCAAGCTTGTATCACAATACTCCATTTTTGTTTCTTCGTTCCATGCTTCAAGAATAATAATTAGTGCAGCTTAGAAAATGCCATCCATGGACTCTTTCATTGTATGTTATACAAGAACAAGAAAAATTTATCTAAATGAGAACCTTGAAAAAATCCAAACCTTTTATTCAAGGAATTAACAAGATAATATAGAAGTAGAAGGGAAAGGAGGAGCATGATAATACAAAAGGACCAAATTCTAGATCCAATGTATAGTATTCCAACTCAAAAAATGGGATATCAAAAAAAGAAAAGAAAAAATTCACTTACTAAAATAAAGGCTTTCATCTAAACCTCCATGCATGAAGAAGCAAGTTGACATGATAGCATAGACACTCCGACAATAGGATCTTGCTGATTGGATTCTCGATGGTGACAAAACAAAGGATAAAACACCCAATGATCAAGGTAAATCTCACACACTTGCAACACTTTCTTCTTCTTCTTATTCTTGGATTATTGATAGTAAAGCATCACACCATATGGGTGCCTTATGAGATTCTTTTTCGACCATGTAAACATGTTCTAGTGATGGCACATAATAACCCTAAGTACATATAAAAGGAAGAGTAGATATGGACAATGAATGCTTTCAATATGTATTGCATGTCCCACAACTATCCATAAACCTACTATTAGTCTACCAAATAACACATTTCGATATGGGAAAGTGGGTGGAATTAACACCTCAAAATATTACCATCATTTAGATGACATATGGCTCTAAAATTGTTGTAGGTAAAGAAGACGATTCCACAAGGTTGTATTCTTTTTCAAAATTTTCTTATGAATCTTTTTCGTTTATGTTACTAATGCATGCAATCTAAGAGAGTGCATTGTGGCATGAAAGACTCAGCCATTTGAATTACAAGTACCTCCAACATCTCAGTAGAGAATAAATGGTTACAAGGCATGGTTACAAGGCTTCCAAAACTCAATTTCCTAAAGGAATTTGTCATGGTTGCATTATGGGTAAACATGCAGAGTAAAAATTAGAGAAAGGAAAGGAAATAAAGATATCATCAATCCCCAAGCTTGTGCATAGCAATATCACTAGACCTTCTTGCCAACCATCTATGTGTAAGGGGAGTTATTTTCCTACATTTACAGATGATTGGTCATGCTATACTTGGGTCTATTTTATTAAATCCAAATTAGAATTCTTGGCATGGTTCAACAACTTTAAAGCACACACAAGAAAAATAATCAAAATATTATGCATAGAAAATGAGGAGGAATATGTGAAAAAGTTCATTGAAACAATTTGTTTTGATGTAGGTATTTAGTTAAAATATAGTGTCATAAGCTTCGCAGAAAAACAATGTCGAAAAAAAGGAAGAATATGACATTAAAAGAAATGGCCAACTACATGTTGCATGCAAGTTCATTACCTTCAAAGTTATGGGTTGAAGAAAATAGTGTACCACAAAAAATTATCAAGGGGGGGACTCTTTATGAGGCTTGGTACATTAAGAAATCACAATTCACCCACCTCTGTATATTTGGATCATGAACACGGGCTCGAATTCCATTTGATAAACGAAAGGATATAGATCTAGAGAGAAAGGACAACATGTTTGTTGGATATTTATATGGAGTCAAAGGGTACCAGTTGCTAGATCTTGCCATAAAACAACTCATTATTAAGAGTGTAAAGTTTGAGAAATATCATGTACATGAAACTCTACCAGAACCTGCTACGGAACTGCCACCTCTTCTAAATGTCGAT
The DNA here is from genome assembly GCA_031772625.1 of Pinus tabuliformis. Taxonomy (NCBI): domain Eukaryota; kingdom Viridiplantae; phylum Streptophyta; class Pinopsida; order Pinales; family Pinaceae; genus Pinus; species Pinus tabuliformis. The sequence continues at coordinate 886,651,447 of CM062807.1, forward strand.
ATTTAGGATGATGGTTATTCATGCTAATTCTCTGCACCTAATGAGCACATCATAGAAGATTCATATTTTACACCACCTTTGGCACGTAAGTGGTGCATCATGAATGATCTCTTAGATGATCCTACCATAAGATGTAAAGTGGAAGAAGCTCAACATGCACTTATAATGATAGAAACATGCATGCTGATGCACTGCTACATGGTAATAGATTATGGTCCTCAATCTTATCAGGATGTTGAAGGCAATCCAAACTAGAGAGTAGTAGAGAACTAGGAATACAATTCTCTCATTTTGAGCCACACATGGGATTTGGTTCCACTTCCAATAGGTTAAAATCTTTTCCATTGTAAATGGATCTATAGAAACAAAAAATAACAAATGGAAGGATCACAAAGTATAAATCCATGCTAGTAGCCAAAGGTATTTCATAGGTACTTGGGTTGATTATGATGAGACATTTTCATTGATGGAAAAAATGGACTCCATTAGGATGGCTTTCGCAATTCTAGTAGCAACTAAGTAGTAGGCACACCACATTGACATGAAGAACATATTTCTTCATGGTGATATTAGTTAAGATATCTCTATTGAGAAACCAAAATTATATGTTCATAACCCATCACTAGTGTGCAAATTGAAGCTATCTTTGTATGGCCTCAAATATGCACCTCATGCATGGTACATGAAGATGGACTTCTACATTCTCTCCAAGGGTTCTTAAAGTTGTATGTCTGATCCAAATGTTTATATGTTGAGGTAATGTGGTTCATTACTGTTGATAGTATTGTACGTAGACAACTTACTTATCATAGGTAGCTCACCCTCAAGAATTATTTTTTTCAAGTATACTCTACATGACAAATTCTCCATGGCTCACATGGGGCTTCTCAAGGACTTTCCTAAAAATTGGATTATAGAAATCATGCATGGGTCATACTTAGTAGATACAAGATGAATAATTTCAAGCCAACAACCACACCTTTATTTTCCATAACTAATCTAGAAAATGAAAGTACAACATCGTTGGTTGATTGTACACTTTATTGGAAGTTGATGTGTAGTCCTTTGTACCTCACCCAATCAGGGCCATACATCTCATATGCCACTGGAGTAGTATCCAGGTACATGGAGGAGTCCCATGAGCTCCACCGGAAAATAGCCAAGAGGAATCTTCGGTATGTTAAGGGGACCACAAATTACGGTATCCAGTATGCACGAGGATGCTTATTAGATATCACTATGTACACAAATTTATATTCAATAGGTGATGGCATAGATTGCAAGTCCACCTCATACTATGTTTTTAGCCTTGGATGAGGGCCTATCTATTGGTTGAGCAAAATGCATTGAACAATTATTTTATCTTCAATAGAGGCAGAGTATAGGAGTGTGAATGGAACCACACAAGTTATCATGTTCCAACACTTTCTCGTTTGACATATAGTCCCATCGCTCGATGGTAATATAGTGTGACAATGAGACTAATTTAAAGTTTTGTAGAAATTTAGTCTAGCTACAACATACCAAACACATCAAAGTTCACACACACTTCATTTGAGGCTTGATCCATAGTGGTATAATTCATATACAATATTGTTCTCCATTGAACAAATTGTGGATATCTTCACCAAGCACTTCAAAGAACAAGGATTTGCAACATTGTCATATATTCTTGCTGTGAAAGCAAGAATAACTCATGTCCTTATGGGGGTCTATATCATTGTATTATACTTCATTGTTTGATATATAAATATAGAGAGATTGAATTTTAATATGTTTTTAATCTTTAGTTATTAGTTTGTAATTGTTACTTTTGTTTCAACATAGATTCTGTGGAAGTGTATCCAAAAATTGTTACTTTAGTTTCAACATAGATTATGTACAAGCGTAAAAAAGTCTCTTAGACTTAATTGTAAAAAAGTCTCACATACTAACAAAAAAATGTAGTCAATCTTGAGAGTGTTGATATTCCACAAGGAATGGAGCTATTGATACCAACCTTGGCCATTCACCATGATGACCATTTATGGGGAAATTATGCGGATGAATTCAATCCTAGAGTATTTTGTATTGGATATGCAGTTGCTGCAAAACTTCCATCAATATTTATTCTATTTGGCATTGGACCGGGGGCTTGCATAGTGCAAAACTTTAGTTTGCTTAACTGCTACACAAAGGGAACTTTTGAGACAATTTCTTAAGGCAAAAGAAACATTCCGTCTTAAAAAGTCACATTTTATTTTAGTTATTTACTTTGAAATTTAATATTAATTGAATTATGTGAAATATTATATTTATGACAAAAACAATTTGAGACAAAACTTTGTATTTAAGACAAAAAAGTTTGAGAGAAAAATAATTTCAGACAAAACTTTATATTTAAGACAAAAGTAGTTTAAGACAAAACTTTATATTTAAGACAAAAATAGTTTTAGACAAAAGTATTTTAAGACAAAACTTTATATTTAAGACAATGATCACTTAAGGCAATAACAATTAAGACGAAACCAATTTCAGACAATTAAAAATTAAGATAAAATCATATCAAATTAAGACAATATTACCTAACACCTGCAAAATTGACTCAGAGAGTCTGCCCTAAGTTTGCCAACTTGCACGCTACTATTGTCTTGCATCTACACCAAGGCTGCTATTTCACTTACCATTCATGTTATCTTATATGAAGACAACGATTTGTTGGGATCTTCGTTTTGTGGGGGTAGACGAATTTGAAGAATGTGACAACTTTACTTGGAAATATTTCCTAGACTTCCATTCTTCTTTCCCTTTGATCTTTTCTCATACGATTAGAGAAAACTTGTATGTCGTTTCATTCGAGAAGTTTTCACAGCGATTTCATGAGTGAATAGGGGGTAATTATATATTTATTTTTGAAAATAGATATTTAAACCACATGAAATTTAATCATATCAATTTCTTTCTTTTATACTATATTTTTATTTTTTATTAATCCATTTTAATTAAATATAAAATTAGAATATGCTAATTATATTATTTTTTTTAATTAATTATAAAATTAAAATATAACATTTTGAAAAGTTAGAATATTTTTAACTAATTTTTAAGTATTTAGTTTAATGTATATTTATTTGAAAATTATATTAAAAATTACATGAAAGTAATAAATTAAAGATAATTTGATTTCAAAACAATTACAATATACATACCACATTCTAAAAATACAATAAATAAATAGATAAAAAATATAATTTTTTTGTTCGCCTACCATACAGGGATTTGAACTTTGAGTCTCATACTTATACTTAATACTTCATAACAAGATGATTGTCAATTGAGTTACACTTCATGAGCTGAAATTATTTATTTTTTTAAAATGTGAAAAATTTTAAATTACTTCAACTAAAACTTTCATATAAATTTGCAAGAAATTAGATACAATATAACAATAGAAAATAAATAAATACTCTCTCTCTCTCTCTCTCTGTCTCTCTCTCTCTCTCTCTCTCTCTATATATATATATATATATATATATATATATATATATATATATATATATATATATATATATATATATATATATATATATATATATATATATATATATATATTTCAAAATTATACGTAAAGAAATCTAGGGAAATTAAAATACAAATTCATCAATATATGCATTCTAAACCCTCATTTTTTCTTTCTAAATGCAAAGTCGCAAATTTGATTCTTGCGTATATCTTATACTCACAGCTCAATTTTCTTTTCATTATTGAACAAATATATCAAAGACATAAATAACAACAATTTAATTATTTCTTAGATAATATTTTACTATTTAAATTATTTCTTATTGTAAAAAACTTTCTACTAATATTGTAAACAATATATGTATACAAAATGCAGTTTAGTATTTTCTGATGTTAATTTAGTGTTAGGTATTAAGATTTTGGTAAAGATTTTCATCTAGTAATTAGAAAGCCATGAATGCATTATTAAGAAACCAAGTAATATTAGCAATTGGTATCATTTCAAACTAGGGAATAATGACTAGATGATTATCTTCCTCACATAATCGAGATATATATAAATAAATTATGAAGGGGGTTGAAAAGGTGCCTCTAGCATAATCTGTAATTTAACCTAAAAATTCATTGTCATGCCCTTATAGTCACCCATATCAGAGGCTCACTTAGTGCACCTAGATGTCCCATCACTATAGGTTTGTGGTGCATCATGACTCATTTCATCTCATCGGTTTTCTCAATTTGCAACGATGTGATTCCGTACTACACCTCACTTTTTATGTTTCACGATTATTAAAATACATAAGCTTAACACTTATTGAAGTATGTAGATAATCATTCCATATAATTATTCCTTAAGGTAACCAATATGAAAGTGATATAAATGAAAGTAATCTTATAGAATAGACAACCCAACTGGCCTAACAATTTTCAAATATTGAAAGGTGTTAAAACTAAGTGAACTCTAGTGTTGTATAGCAAATTAAAAATTATAAGAGCACACAATTCATACAAACCTATCCCCAAGTTTCCTATTTGATTTACTGAGATTGATTGCAACTTTGTCATAGATCAAAATCATTTCACTCAATAGAAATAGTAAGTACTCTCATATGCATGCAATGTATGAAGAGTTAAGTTAACTGAAGGAAAGCAAGTTAGGCATAATATTAGATGTCAAGTGAATCGGAGTTAAAAATTTAATGCCTTGTCAAGAAAAGCTAAGTTAAGGAAAAGAAAAATGTTGATTTATGCTAAATTGAAGTTAAAAAGGTTTAGTTAAAGCATCAAGTCATAGTTTGCATGAGGAAAAGAAAGTTAGAGTTTGCATGATTTTATATTTAGAAAGTTTAGTCCTAATATGCTCACAGTTGGCCCATTGTATTGTGAGGTAATAAGAGAGAATAATAGCAAACCACTCGATGTATATCAGAGAATAATTAATTGTTGTCTTGATGGGGCCTTACCTAGGTTTAGCTTTAACTGCACCAACCAACAAAACCCTAATTCTTGGCCCTTTTGGCAACAACCTGCATAGTATAGGCTGCAGTGTCACTCGAAGCAGTATTCGGGGATGCTAGAACCAGGTTTCTGCATCCAGAGGCCTATGTGATGGTTTCCTGAGGCTCTTATACCTTACCCTTATCCCTTCTTAACAAACAACTGTTGCAACTCTATATAAATTACTTTCAGATCTTTGCGAATGTACTTAATTTTACTTATCATGCATAAATATTATAGATCTACTAGTTTCTCACAGTGAACAAGCACTAATTCGTATAAAACATATCACAGAGAGAAGATACATAAACTTTAGCAGAAGTAAATCACAAGGCATAAATGCATCACAATCATCTGAAAAAATCTTTATTAAGTATAAAAGTTCAACTAATACTTCTTATCCCTGTGCACTCAACTACAGAGTCGCACAAACTTAGCCTACAGACTTACCAAGGTCTCTGCGCACTCAGCTGCAAGATCCTTCCTCTTTCGCCTAAGTACAAGAAAGAGACTTTTCCTGCCTTAGCACCTTTCCCTTACAATGACTCTTCCTTTATTGATTACCTCTTATACTCAATATGACTCATCTCTTTATAGCATCTACTTTACAATACCATGGTCTGCAGACTATGGGCACGTCTCGAAAAAACTCTATCATCTACCCAACTAAGGGTATAAAGCCCCTTCCAATTCTACTAGCTTCATGCTCTGCTTCCAAATTTTGCAGAGAATTTATATTCATTCCAAAAAGAAATTACACAATTTATCCAAAATTGACTCAATTGACCCAAGGGATGCCTTCCCAACGAGCCCCCAACACAAATTGGGTGACTCACCATCTAGTCACTCAGCTGGCGCATTGATTGATCTAGGTGGATATTGGTGGCCACACTCCTATTTGAATTGGACCCCCACCGTTGTTTCCTTCATTTTTTTCAGTTTCTTTATTTGTAGCACAATTTACTATTTTTGGCAGTTTTTCGGGTCTTGAACTTCCAGAACCATTTTAAGGCCCTGAACGACGTTTTTTGGGAAACATGGGACCATAATGGGTTGCCACCCAATGTTGGTCATTCAAAAGTTGTAGTCCTCAAATAGATATTTCTAACAAGGTATTTTTCACCTCAAACAAAGATCGTATTCCAAAGTTATGACCTCGGGAACTTGATGTACCAATTTACCCAAACGGGGCCCATAGTTTGTTGCTTCATCTCCTAGGGTTAGGTTTTTTTATTTTTATGGTGTTCCATTGTTTCTAAATAATAAATAGGCCTTTAGGGCTCATTGTAACATAGTTCATAGGCATGTAGCCACCACATCTCTTCTTAGAGATAAGCTACCATCGCCTGAGCTAGTCTTATTTCCATTCTGTTTGTAAGGATATTTCAATATTTGATATTAATGAAATAAAGTGTTGTTTCTATTGCATATGTAATTTTTTGCATTCCTGTTTAAATCTCGGTCAGTGGTATGAGAGCGGTTTGCTCTTTCTCTGTTTTTCTTTGCATATCCCAATGAGGTCAAGATATAAGGAGTTAGGGCTCAATCTAGTTGAACCTTTGCAAGTTCAGCCTCACAAACCCCGACATCCACCCATGGGAGAAGAAAATAAAGATGAGGCGGCATGATATCTTATCAAAATATTGCTCAAGGAGGCCCTCGAGAAACAAAGGAACGCGATGATGGATAACTTTGCCCAAATGCTTCAACGATTGCCCACCGACAGCGCATCCACATCCAGCAGCTACTCTGTAGGCTCCACTCCTTTTAAGGTACAAGTAAACTTTGACATTCCCATATTTCAGGTCCAAATAGATGCAAATGTTGTAGATAAATGGTTAAATTTGCTAGAAGGATATTTTTCTATTCATGAATTTTCTAGCCGAGAAAAGGTTACTTTTTCTCTTCTCAAAGTCGACCCCATGTGAACGACTGGTGGGAAACTATGAGAAGAAGGATGAAAGTATGACCTCACTTCTTTTAGCCGCACCCACATGGAATTAATTCTAAGATACCATCAAGGAGAATCACTACCCTATTAGGAGCTATGAGGATAAATACGTAAATTAGACAATGTTGCGGCAATGAAGGGACTAAGATGTATCAGATTTTACCAATGCTTTTTCACTTCTTTGAGTCGCACCCACATGGAATTCATTCTGTGATACCATCAGGGAGAATTACTACCCTATCAGGAGCTAAGAGGATAAATACGTAAATTAGACAATGCTACAACAATGAAGGGACTAAGATGTGCCAGATTTTACCAATGCTTTTCATACCCTTCACATGAAGTTGGGTATCAAGGACTTTGAGAAACATTTGGTCCTCAAGTACCGCAACTACCTACATAGGTACATCCAGATGAGATGGAGTTCTTGGACATCTCCTCGTTGGGCACAACGTACCGATACACTTTCAAGGTCGAGTATAAGTTTAAACAAAAGAAGTGAGACTTGGGATCTGCGAAGCTGAAGCTGGGGAAAGGTGCCCCCAAACCATAGAACAAAGGACAAAGCCAAGGCGGGGTGGCCCAGGAAAACCCACCAAAGTTGTAAGCAAAGAACAACATCGGGAAGTTGAAGAAGGACACTGGAAAGTGGTGTGAGTTCCATAAGAGCTCCATTCACAATAGAGGTGAGTGTCGAGCCAAGTAGTCACTGGTGGCTAAGCTGAAGACTTCGGGATCATATGCATGTTCTGACTCTACGTCAGAACCTGACAAGGGGAATGGCAAACGGAAGAAGATTATCGATGTAGAGCCTAATGCCACTGTTGCCACCACGAAGATCTAGAAGGAGGAACTTGAAGATCCAAAGGAGGAGGAGGACCTCTTCCACTCCTAGATGTGGGTAAAGGGCTCCCCGCTACAGTTCATTGTCAATAGAAGGAGTGACAAGAACCTCATTTCGGTAGATATTGTGAAGCGGTTGGGCTTACTGACCTCAACACACCCACAACCATACACAATTGAGTGGCTCCACCAAGGATGGGATCTTTGCATGAGCTAGCAGTGATCCCTCCAATAGAACATCAAGCCCTTCACAGATGAGGTATTGTATGACGGTTTTCTGCTTGATGTTTATGATGTGTTATTAGGCCAACCATACTTATGGAAGTGACATGTTGTGCATGAGTCAAGGCCTCATGTTGTTATTGTTACTTTGGGAAATAAGTTGTACAGGATACTGCAGGTAGCACCACCTACCATCATCTCTTTGGTTACTGCAAAACAATGCAGTAAGCTCATTTCCAAAACAAGGAAATTCATTTTCTTGATGATACACCCTTAGGGAAAGAAGAAGATGGTGGTCATGACCTCTAGACAAGGCCCCTCCACACGACAACAATTGATGAAAAAGGTCATGGAGGAGTACAAGAATATCTTCACCTTCCCTGTAGGGGTGCCTTTGCACTATCAGGTTAAGCACTCTGTTGATCTGACCCTAGGTGTGTCGCTACCCAATGGATGAATCTATCAACACTCCATTCTAGAGAATGACAAAATCAAGAGGTAGATTCAGGAGCTGCTACAGAAAGGTCACCTTCATCCAACTTCTTCGCCATGTGGGAGCCCGATCATGTTGGGACAGAAGAAGGATAGGACTTGGAGACTCTATATTAACTATCAGGCACTAAACAAGATCACTATCTGGAATAGATACCTGATCCCATAGATTGATGACCTTCTGGACCAACTCAATGGGGAAAAATATTTCAGCAAGATTTATTTGAAGTCTTGATATCATCAAGTACCAATCAAACCCTCTGATGTGTGGAACAGTGCCTTCAAAGCCAAGGAGGGCCTTTTTGAATGGTTGGTTATGCCTTTTGGGTTGACAAATGCTCCTGCAACCTTCATGAGGCTGATGGATGTCATTTTATGGCCATTCACCAACTAATTTGTAGTGGTATACTTGGATGACATCCTTATATTCAGCCAGGGTGGGGAAGATCACCTCCACCACATCCGATAGGTTCTCCAAACACTGTGTAACACAAGATGTGTGGGAATTTGGAGAAATGCACTTTTGGCATGACCCAGGTTTAGTATCTAGGATACATTATTGATGAACGGGGGGTGCATGTGGATCCAGCCAAGATCCAAGTCATTCGGGATTGGCGGGCCCCAATATCTCGAACAAAGCTCCGTACTTTTCTGGGTCTTACCAATTTCTACCATCGCTTCGTGTTGGGATTCTCTTATATCATTTGGACCTTGAGTCGAGTCACCATGGGAGGAGTGAAATAAAAATTCTTTTGGTCTGAATCTCAATAGAATTCATTCGCAGAGTTGAAACATCGCCTCTGCTTTGCACCAATTCTCACTTTATCAGACTTGTAAAAGCCATTTGAGATCGAGAAAGATGCCTTTGACTATGCTATTGGGGCAGTCCTTACTCAACAGGGACATCTAATGGCATATCAGAGTTAGACACTTTCAAACACAGTCCGGAAGTATCCCACTTATAACAAAGAAATGTATTCCATTGTGCAGGCCTTCCAACAATGGAAGTGTTACATTTTGGGGAAGGAAACAATCATCCACATAGACCACCGACCCCTGTAGCTCATACAGACGTAAGGGAAGTTGCACAATGATCACCATCAGAAGTGGTCCACATACCTGCAACAGTTCCATTTGAATATCAAGTATAATAAGGGCAGCACAAATAATGTTGTAGACTACCTCAACTGACCACCGATCATGGTGTTAACCACCGTGCTCAACTCTTATGGCCACGAGACTTCTGATTGGCCAATTCTCTACAAAAGTGACCCAGAATTTGGCCACACATACCAAAAACTCTTAGAGGGTCAGTAAGTTCCATATTTTCACCTCCAAAATGCCTTGTTATGCCACCTGAGACACCTTTGTGTTCCTTCAAGCAAGCGTACGAAGATGATTTGGGAAGCGCACTACAGTCAGGCCACTGGGAATTTCGAGGTTGAGAAAACGGTGGCAGTAGTGCATAAGTATTTCTATTGGCTGAATCTTTGACAGGATGTCGAGAAGCACATCAGATCCTGCACTTCTTATGTCATTTCGAAACCAACCATCAAGAAGTAAGGCCTCTATACTCCGCTTCCTACCCCTAGTCGACCTTAGGAATCAATCTCCATGGATTACATGTTGAGCTTTCCTTCTACTAAGCATGGAAATGACAGTGTTTTTTTGGTCGTCAGCAAATTCTCAAAGATGGCAATTATGGAGGTTTGTAAGAAGAATATCACAACAGAAGCCACTGTTAAACTCTTCTTTGAATGAGTGTGGGTACACTTTGGGACCCCATAGTATATCATCTCAAATCGGGACAATAGGTTCCTCAGTACATTTTGGTCCAGTCTCTGGTCGATGTTGGACACCAAGCTCACTAAATCCACAACTTTCCATCCCCAAACTAATGGTCAGATAGAGGTCATCAACAAGATGATTGTATAGATTCTATGCATGTACAACTCAAAAAATCCACAAACACGGGTTGAGAGCCTGCCTTATGTCCCGCATAGCTATAATCGGTCTCTCCACAGCTCGACTGGCCACAACCCTTTTTAGGTGGGCTTGGGATTCCAACCACTATGTCCCATTGATGTGGTCATGTCATTTGCAGCTACTCAGGTAGATTTTTCTCATGTCCAGTTTGAAGTCGATAAGGAAAACAACTTCATGAAGCACATCCAACATATATGCTAGCAGGTATATGACATTCTGGAGAAATCAAATGCCAAGTACAAGGAGTGACATGATCAACATTGCGTGCCACACAAGTTTCAGGTGGGTGACAAAGTCTGGTTGCATTTGCAGAAGCAACACCTTACTAAAGCCTATCAGAAACTCATACCACTTTGATGTGGTCCCTACACCATTAGCAAGGCTATGGGAGACAATTCATTTGAGCTCAGCATTTCCCCATTCCTTTGCCTACACCCAGTGTTCAATGTGGACCGCCTTTGACCATACCTCCCACCATTGTTGGACACATCAGACATAGGAGAACAATTCACACCAATAGAGTTAAAGCCATATTGCATGGAACAAGAAGAAATTGATTGGATCATGGACACGTAGATCAAGAACACGTGACAGCAAACGATCCAACTATATCGATGTGTCAAATCAGGCCAACTCCTTCACCAAGACAAGTGGCTCACCGAGGACCAAGTTCAGCTAAAGTTCTCTCATCTCATTGAGGAAATCAATGCAATGGGGACCATTGCATCCTAAGGGGGGAGGAGTGATCTAGGTGGATATTGGTGGCCACCTACTTATTCCACTTGGACCCCCACCATTGTTTCCTTCAATTTTTTAGTTTCCTTATTTGTAGCACAATTTACTATTTTTGATAGCTTTTCGGGTCTTGAACTTCTGGAGCCATTTTGAGGCCCTAAACAACATGTTTTTGGAAAACTACGATTAGCATGGGTTGTGGACCCATGTTGGTCACTCAAAAGTTGTAGTCCTCGAATATATCTTCCTAACTGGTGTTTTGCGTGTCAAATAGAGATCGTATGCCAAAGTTATGACCTTGAGAAGTTGATGTACCAATTTACTCAAACGGGGCCCATAGTTTGGCATTTCATCTCCTAGGGTTAGGTTTTTGGATGTTTAGACTTTTCTATTGTTTATCAATAATAAATAGGCCTTTGAGCCTCATTGTAACACAATTCAGAGGCATGTAGCCACCACGTCTCTTCTCAGAGATAAGCCACCATCACCCGAGCTAGTTTTATTTCCATTATGTTTGTAAGCATATTTCAGTATTTGATATTAATGAAATGAAGTGTTGTTTTTATTGCATATTTTTATTTATGGTTATATCTGTAATTTGTTGTGTTCCTGTTTAAATCCAGATCAGTGATCTTGTTGCATAGGTCACTAAACTCTTTCTTCAGCACTTGAAAGGTACCAGAACCCTACATCGCGGCCTGCTGCACTTCCTCTACCAAATTTTCTATAGTTGGGCCTTCCATCGTGAGGCACATCATCCTTTTTGTCTGTTGGAGTTTCTTCAACTTCTCTAGGACTGACAAAGTAAGCTAGCTGGCTTCCTCTATCCATAGTTGTATTCTGCCCTTTAAGATAGCCTCTTTCCTTAGGAGCTCCTCAATCTGCGTTTGAAGTTGTTTTCCTTCTATCAAGAGGGCGAAGCACTAGACTGGTGCCAAAGTGCACACAACCGTGCTGAGTTCATCAAACATCCATTTTATCTCTCGGGTATCTATGCCAAGTTTCTGAAGGTTTGGGTTCCCCTGTAGAGTCGTCCATAGTTCCATTTCCTGCTCGAAGATCAATGTACAACATGTGATTGTTGCATCCAATGTAGCCATGCTCTCCTTGATGGCTACTCCATGTTGCTCCTAGACTTCTTGCAGAGTGGTTGGCTGCAATTTCAACTACAGCTCTGAGATCTTCATTTGGAACTCAAATGTCACTCGGCCGACCTCATCCTTCAATTCTCTGACTGCATCATCCAACTTTTGAATCTTCGTAGTTGCTTCTGCATCCTCAAGAATGTGAATTTCTAGCAACGTCTTGTATGCCTGTGCAATTGTTTCCTCGAAGCTCTAGTGTTGCGCAGCCAGATCTTCCTATTCCTTCAACGCCTAAGTCCTTTCTGTGAAAATAAGCTCATTTTCCATGTTTGCCTCATTGATAACTGATAGCCCATGTTTCTCCCTAATCCTAGGCTCGTCTGATACCCCTTAATGAAGCGTGTGGATGGTTTGAATAGGTAGCGCGACTTGACACTGATATCCTTGATCTATTCAAGATGGGTGTTCTCTTGATCGGCCTTTGTGCGTAGTGATCCTTTCGGTAATGGTATTACTATGAGGTCCAGAGTCATATATGTGTCCAACACTGTCACACTAGCTTCTGGCAGCCTCACTTGAAAGCCACTCACTTATCCTATGCTCACCTATATCCGACCTATTTGAATATGAAAATCACGCAGATCCTTCTGCACATTCTAAGTGGCTGCTAGTACTATTTTTCAAACTGTTGCCACAATTTTGTTGTTGTATCACGGACCTTGTCTCATATTTCATCCAAGTCTCCCTCAGTGAGGACCATTGGATCTACATGGATGTGCTTATCTGATTTCTACTTCTTTCTTGGTCTTGAAGTGGCCTCTTTGGTTCACTTTTGCAACTTAAAGGGGGAGCTCTTCTCCTCACCACCACCTCCTTCCTCTCCTTGGACCATTCCTTTTCTGCACTATGTTGAGAAGTATACTCCTCAACCTCCAATGTGGCCTGATTCGCGGTGCGCTCCTTCTCAATAGCTGCCTTGGCAACAACTTCCTTCTTTTACTGTGTCGCTTTCTGTCGAGCTATAGCCTACTCAACCTCTTTCTTTCTCTATGCTGTTGTGGCCTATGTGGAGGAACTTTCCCTAGAATTACTTGTTCCTGCACTAATATCTGAGAACTATCGCCACTCACTTGACCATTTTCCCAAAACTTCCTATACATCTGGATCGGTGACTAGGTATGGCAAATTGTACCATACATTCTTAGTATCTCACCTCACACCGATGGATATGTTGTGAAAATCTATTTTAAATTCCGTGTAGGCTTCCAACCGCTCAAACAGGGTAGGTGACAACCTCGTCCTGTGGTTGATCATCGTGAAAAGGTCCATCTTAACCAACACCCAAAATATCTTCATTTCCATGAAACGTTCAGGGTTCTCTATTACCAATAGTGAATTGAACCTCGCTTCCTCTGGTATATCGACCTCCTGTGGAGGGAACTGACTGTCTTCTTGCAGTCTCCATGCAACTAGGGCAATTAAGAATAGAAACCAAGCATAGTGGAATGGCTTGCTGTCATCCTGTGCTTCGCGACAATTCAATAGAAACTCTTTGTAGAGGTATTGTGCCTAGTTGTACTACACCCCATTCATGCATTCTACAACTAATGAAATGACTAGCGCTAACACCTCATTCACGTGACACATTCTCATGACCTTGCAAGCCAAGATTTGGGCAGAAAACTGCATCGCCTTGATGTCATGGAACATATAGAGTATCCGCATGACTTCTTCACTAAGCCAAACTCATTCTTCATTCGATCCATGAGTTATTTTTCTTTACTCTTGCTGCCAAAATCCTTGGCTACATCCAACCCTTGATAGGGTAACATTGTGGTGCGGTGGATCAACATATCTTTAATGGTGATGGGTTCTCCGAGCTAGAGACAACCATCATGAACTAGTGTAAGAAATTGGTGTACGCACACTATGTTGATAGTGGTTCTACTAAAATGTGGTACCCATAGCATATTTAGCAACATAGCCTTCTCAACCCCTGCAATCCACTTCATATTCTCTAGTCGCATGACTCCGGTCTCCTCATACTATATATCTCTTCCAAATATTTGTTTGTCACTAAATGCGAGAATTTCTTGTGATCAGCTAGATCCCAATCCTCTATTTTGAGTGCGAGAATGTGCCCTAAGAGTGTCCCTTCAAATGGAACTTTCTCTAGCAACAGCGATGTAGAGACTATAAATTTAGCCTTATTAGGATCCTTGGGTACATTCGCTTCGCCCTTTGCCAAAGGGATATACATTGGGAGCCTAGTGATAGGCTCTCCCTCCTCAGCATCCAACTATTCAACCCCTTTGTGAAGCTCCTCTTCATCAACATCCAGGTGTTTGTGTGGGTGTTTATACTTTTCCATCTTTGCTTTCTATTGAACTTTGGTAGGGATCTTCCTCAGTGATTGCCTCACCGGTAAAACCTATGGTTTCTTCTGCTTTCCCTTAGCCGTGGATGGTTTAGGCTGAGCTAACCTCGGCGCCGTAGGAAAACATAGTGTAGCCTCCATTGCCGACGAAATTTCAGGCGCTGCAGTGCCAGAGATAGTGACTTCAGAGACAACAGCTTTAGAGACAATGGCTTCTCCTGGATCAATCATTTTCTCAAGGATGATTTGACAGCTCCAACCAGGAAATTTTTCCCACTCCAGTTGTGAAAGACGTTCCTACAAACCCTCTTGGTTCATATACTAAAGGAAATAAAATTTACAAGTGATTTTCAGAAGGAAAAGTGTTCTATTGCAGGCCATCATGCCAGATTTATAGGAAATTTCAAATTCAAATCCCACTGTTCCCTCCAATTTTTTATCATAAATGCATATTTGGTGAAAGATTTCCAAATATTTGTGCCATCATTGCAACCTACCCACTCATGCTAACGATATTATTTCCATCCAATCAGCTATAATGCACACAACAACTATTTTTTCACCCATCTTCGCGGCACCACTTTCCATGGCACAACTCTCTTCGCACAACTCCTCCTGGTGCACTTCCGACTTCCCTCACACAACCCCCTTACTTTATTTTCCCAGTATTTGGGTAGTGTAGTTTATAGTCTTGTACTTCCTTGCAGCTGCCTGGAGTAGGAAGATTCTCCTACTATTATGTAGTCAGTGCACAGGGGTATGATCCCCTTGATATAACTTCAATCGGCTTCCATTGACATTTCCTACAAATAATTCCCCATTCAACTTTGCGAGTTGAACTGTGCCACCATCTGTAATTTCCTTGACTACATAAGGTCCCAACCAGTTCATGTCAAACTTCTCGGGGAACTTTGTGAACTTGCTATCATATAGTAGGACCAATTCTTTCACCTTGAAGTTCTGCAACTTAATATGTCGATTGTGCAAGGCCATGTCGTGCTCCTTTTGCACCTGTTAGTGAAATCCTACTAGAAATCAGTCTTCTTCTAATTCCAATGACTGAGCAAGTCATTCCTCTATAGTCTCACGATCCTCCATATCAGTCAATGCTGCAATCTGCAGACTCAACACAAACTATTCCATGGCCTTTACAACCTCGATCCCATAGACCAACATGAACGGAGTTTGGCCTATCAACATTTTACACGTCGTCCTATATGCCCATAGGACTATTGGTATGCACACATCCTAGTCGTTCCTCTGCACATTGCAAACCTTCGTCAATGCATTTTCCTGAATCTTATTGAATGCTTCAACTATACCATTTGCCTTAGGATGATAGGGCATACTCTTTTGATGATAAACTTGAAATTCTTTGAGCATCGTGAAAATAGTTTCATTTAGAAAATGCATAACCCTATCACTCATCAGTATAATAGGACAAAAAAACCTTTTCAAGACATACTCAAATAGGAACTTCATGACTGTAGCAACACTATAGTCCTTTACTGGTTGTGCTTCAGCCCATCTTTTCAAATACTCCATTGCGATAATAATGTACTGCGTGCTCATATTTTTCCCTAGTTGTTGTATTGGACCCACAAAGTCAATCGCCCATTTTTCAAACACCTATAATGAAGTATGAAGATTTAAGAGGAATTCATCCCTTTGCGAGGGGCTTCCCTGTCCTTTGACAAGCATCACAATCCCTACAATACTCCTTAGAATCCTTATGTATTGTTGGCCACCACAATATTGCGTGCATAATATTCTACATGGTTGCTCTGCGTGCGTAGTATCCTCCTGCCACTCCTCCATGTGCTTCGGTGAGGATGCTAGAGCGTTCAAACTTCGATACATATCATCGCAGTATTTCATCAATACCCATCTTATAAAAGTTTCTAACAATTATAGAAATGTCAGTTGCGTGGACAACCAATTCCTTCTTCTGTTGAGTAGAATATCCTTCCGGTGTCATTTTAGTAGTCAAAACCTGGATTATGTCCACAAAATGATCATCAACGACGCGTACAAAAGAGTTGCACATCTGGAAACCCTTTCTCTAAATTAGTTGGTTCTTCACCTGTCTCAATCTTGGATAGATGATCTGGTCCCACATTCAACCATCCAGGCTTCACAATGACCATGAAGTCATATCCTTGAAACAACAGTAACCATTTACAGATCCCCACTCGAAAAATAGGCTTGTTGAGTAGATATTTGAGAGCAGAGTGATCCACGTACATTTTGAAATGTGCACCTAACTAGTAATGTTGAAATTTCTGTAGTGTGTAGACCATCACCAATCCTTCATGTTTCGTAGTTGAATAGTTATTCTCAGCCTTTGACAATTTCTGACTTGCGAAGGCTATGGGTTGGTCTATCTCTCCTTTGCCTGGTTAATTCAATACCACACCCAACACAATATGGGAGGAATCCACATGAACATAAAATTCTTTCTTCTAGACCGGGAATACAAAAATTGGCGTAGTCAACATCTTTTCCTTTAACACATACATGTTGTCCCGACACTTCTCATCCCAACAGAAAGTCATGTCCTTCTTCAGTAATTTCTCCATTGGCAAAGTTATCTGTGTAAGCTGTGATAAAATTCCTATAGTAGCCAGTGGGCCCCAGCATTGCGCCAGTTGCTTTACATACTTTGGAGCTTCTAAATTAAAAATCACAGCTGTCTTCTCAGGGTCTACCATTAGTCCTTGATTTCGTACCACATGGCCTAGAAATATCGCATAAGGCATGCAAAATACAAATTTCTTCAAGTTTAGAGAAATTTGGTATCTGCAACAAGTATCCAACATAAATTGCAGAATTTCAATGTGGCACTTTACTAATCCAAATATAGTCCAATCATCAAAATAAACTCCTAAGAATATATGGATGAATTCCTTGAATGTTGCAATTACAACCTTTGAAAACATCACAGGTGTATTCTTTAGTCCGAAGGGTGTCACTGTGTAATGGAGGCATCCCCACTTTGTCGTGAAGGTCGTCTTGCTACGATCCTCTTCCACGATCTTAATTTCATGGTACCCTAAGAACCCATCAGTGAACGAATAAGATTCATTTTTGCCAACATTCTCCAAAACTTCGTCTCTCAATAGTGTTGAAAATGGGTCATGAACGCATGCATCATTGAGATTTCTCAGGCCTACGCATATTTTGATTTCATCCTACTGTTTCTTCTGTTGAACCACCATATGGCTCACCCAATCAGATTCTTCTACTGGCTCAATGATTCCAACTTCCATCATTTTTTCCAACTCTTTGCGCACCTTCTCCTTATATTTCAGATTTAGTCAGTAGGGTCTCTATTTTATAGTCTTCACATTGGTATTTAAGGTGATCTTCATCACTCCCAGATCCCCTATTATTCCTTCCAGGTCCAAGAACTTGGTGGGAAACAAGACCTAGTACTCACGCAGGAGCTCCACAACTTTATCAACTATATCTTCAACCCAATAATTGCTTGGTATTAGAAAGTTTTGTTATATCGGGGTTCACTACTTGAGGACCTTCAACCTCGTGTTTTCCTTTAGCCTCTAGAATGTTGATTTTGCATGGATCTTCTTCTTCTTCTACAGTCACATTGTAGCATTCCAACACATGGTGCAACTATGTACTCCAGCCTAGTTGAATCCATTCTACCGATTCTTTAGGAGTTCTAAAGATAGCAACCTTAATTTCCTGGAGTTCTTCATCAATGCACTCAAGTCGATCCTCAAAGCTGAAAGTTAATAAGAAACTCTCCCTAAAGATATCCCATTCAACCTTTCCATGTTGTAGATCCTTTTCCAAGTACCAATTCATTGGGATAGTATCTAAGCTGTGACAAAAGATATGCACCCATTCTAGTTGTGGCTCTTCTCCACAAGCTTTAGTCCACTGCGCCAATTGTTCACACATATCATCCTTTCTGCTATACTTTTTAGTCATACGGGCATTAGTGTATCCAAATTTTAGCTTCATCATTTGCTCGGTTTCCCTCCAGTCAGTGAAGCTATCCTTATGCGTACCTTAGAAACAGGCAGGCATAACATGCAGTGCCAATTCTAAGGCCTATAAATGAAGCTCCTCCGGCACCTCCCTTTCAAACTTATTCGAAAAGAGATTAACATCATTCAAACCATCATAATGTGAGAGATTCCTTTCCTCCATAGATACGCACCGTAGTGATTTTGTCATCATATTGCAACGTAACGTAGATACTTCATGCAACCTATTCTGTTATTGTTTGAGTTCTTCATGTCTGCCTGAGGTACAAGAGTTATCTCTATACCACATGATCCATCCATCTGTAGTGGGATTTATGTAATATTCGTCGCGTAGAGTAATCTTGTAGATTTGATCCAAGTCATCAACCTCCTCATAGTCATGGACTGGTTTAGTGTAGCGCACTCCTTCAACGGGGTCCAGTGGCACGATAACCCTCAGTGCCTTCTATTCAAATGTCATTCTTTGCTTCTTTAGATTAATTACTACATCCATCTCAAAGCCCCAATCAATCCCTAGTAGGCTACAATAAGGATCGTTATCATCCACTATTTATATTACATCAAAATCAGCCAAAGCACTTGCTCCTTCAATATCAACTGTTACCCCATACAAGTGCCGAATGGGAATGATATTTTGTTGATTTGCCATGCATATCTATATAGGAGACCATTGTCACACAGGTCTCCGCATCCTTTCCCATGTCTACTTCGGTAGTACGTTTGCATTAGATCCTAGATCTAAGATGACTTGATCCATTTCATATTCTCCAACCTACGCAGTCATCCCCATCTCGCGCCATGTTTTCTTCTTATGTTCACTGAGATTCCTTATAGCACACTTTTATGAAGGAATCTTAATTTTTCCCATGCAATTAATGATTATCTCCTATAGCCCTTCCATCACCTTCTTATCCCGCAACAACTTCATACAAGTTTTCAGAAAAGTAGCCAATAGCAAGGGATCCATGTCTTATATTTCCTTGTTTCTAACTGGGTTTTCCTGACTCCCTGACGTAGAAGCCTCAGAAAAGTTCTTCTTAGCTTCCATGAATGTTTCTCTACCCTGGTTGAGGTCAAACCTGACTTCCTTTTTAGCATCCTTACACACCCATCCCTTGGTCTTTGGCTACTTTCCTTTATCTTCTCTTGTGGCCATACCACTACACATTATGATATTAATATTATGATCCTCTTCGTGAGGCTCCTCCCTCATCACTTGGATGTTCTGTGTATGTTGTTCCATCTTCTTTTCCTGCATCTTGGCAATCAACACTGGGCAATATTGTATCACATTATCAAACTATATGCAATATTAACATGACAGATGCGTTGGATTTTGATAGTAGCATGCAAAATTTCCTACTTTGCCACAATTATAACAAATGATTTGTCCACGACCTCCATTAGTCGCTCCTCCCCTTCCTCTTCCATGACCTTGAAATCCCCCGCACGTTGCACCTGTGCCTTGATCCTTAAGATGATTTTCCACCTACATTCGATAGGTAGGTGTCCTTTCCAACATCATTTCATAACCTCTATAGTTTCTCTCATCATGTCCAACAGATGAATAGAAAGTGAAAAACAATTGTTCCAGTGTTTGAATAAACTTCTGGAAGAGGTGACAATTATCCGTCACATGCTTCCCAACTATCTGACTGACAGTGCACCATAATGGTACTCCCATGCTCAGCCCCAGAATGTTCCAAAGGTTCAGAGGCACAGGACCTTCTCCAATCAAATAATCTTTATAAACATAGCAGTGATCCTTATGATGCCCTTTGTCTTTACATTTTATACACCAGACTTCAGTGTGCACCTCTGATTGAGCATCCTTTCCTATCTTCAAACTCTGCAACTCCATGTGTCAACTTGCTAGCTTCAATTGTACACCAATGTTCGTATCCTGCACTGGTGAAGCTTCTAACCTCATCACGATCTCCACAACATCTTCTTGCATTGCTATATTCTATTGTGATAATGTTAATCTCACATGATTCAATAGTGAAGCAATGTACCAGCTTCTGTGTTGATCATCCTTGATCTTCATATTAGCCTTTTGGATCAAGCATTTTAGCCTCTGATTGAAATCTGATGAGGACTCATTTACCCTCTATTGTATTTCCTTAAACTCAGTTATAGACTACCCCTGAGACTTAAGCTTAGTAAACTCATTATTCGACACTTTCTGAGTCTCTGCCAATGTCACGACAGGGCTATCTTGGTAGAATTTAATATACCAACTCAGTTCCCTATCCTACAATTCTGTGACAAGTTGCACTATCTTTATACTATGATTAGTAATCTATTGCGCTATCCACACAACATTTGCAAAAAACCATAATTGTTTGAGGTCTTCACTTCCCACCCCTTTGAAGATTATCATCTTCATTGCATTTGCCATGTTGAATGGTTGGTTTGGACGTGGAGATGGAGGTGAGGGTGTAGGTGGAGGTGGAGTGGATGTCTGAGGTACCCTCTAGATTCCCTGACTTACTATCTGCAATGCACTTCACAGTGTATTCAGAATAGTTCCCTTGTCATCGCTGGAAGAGGATCCTAACAATGGGTTATATTCAGAGGCTGATTCTCCATTCCTTCTAAAGGATTTTCCACTTTGTGTAGTTCCAAACATCGATGTAATGGCATAACCCTTTTTTCACACAACAACATATTAATCCAAGCTTTTATGGATTTTAAATACTAACTTCATGGCCCCTTGAAGAACCTACGCTCTACTTCATTATAAATGACAATCATATCAATTGTGAGATCAATTACGAATCTTCCTCAGATACAATCAATAAAGTGATCAACATCCCGCGTGATGTTATTTTATGAAGCTTCCAGGTGCTTCACCAGCTCTGGAGTCCACACAATAGGCTTGTCAAGCCTTCACGTGCCCTTACTGTTGAATAATTTAGACAGCCACTCATGCAATTCGCAAGGGAATGAATAGAAAAAGGCTTTGGTTTCATCAGTGTACATGTATCTATTCAACCACTATTCCTTCTTAGTAGCGAACCACTTATTTGACATCACACATTGCTCAAATAAATCCTAGTCCCAGCAAGGGAACCATTTGTTGGATTGATGGGGCCTGACCCAGGTTCAACTTTAACTGCGCCAAACAACAAAAACCTAACTACTCACCGTTTCGGCAACAACCTAGATAGCGCAGGATGCAGTCTCACCTGAAGCAGTATTGTGGGATGGTAAAACCATGTTTCTACATCCAGAGGCCTATGTGATGCTTTCCTAAGGTTATTGCGGCTTAGATCTACCTTCGTGCAACCTTATCCCTTCTGAACAGACAATTGCTACAACTCTATCTAGACAAATTTTAGATCTTCACGAAGGTACTTAATTCTACTTATCATGCATAAAGATTAAAGATCTATTAGTTTCACATAGTAAATGAGCATTAATTCATATAAATCATATCACATAGTGAAGATACATAAACTTTAGCATAAGTAAATAACAAGGAAAATATGCATCATAATCATCTCATACAATCTTTATTAAGTATAAACATTCAATTACAGACTTCTTATCCCTACGCACTCAGTTGCAGGAGCCTTCCCCTTTTGCCTAAGCATGGGAAACAAGTCTTTCATGCCTTAGCACCTTGCCCTTAAAATGACTCTTCCTTTATTTATTCCCTCTTAGACTCGCTATGACTCATCTATTTATAGCATCTTCTTTACAATACCATGGTCCGCGGACCATGGGCGAGTCTCAAAACAACTATATAACCTACCCAACTTAGGGACTAAAACCCCTTTGACTTCTACTAGCTTCACGCTCCTCTTCCACATTTCACGGAGACTTTACATTCGTTACAAAAAGAAACTACAAAATTTATCCAAAATTCACTCAATTGACCCTAGGGACACCTTCCCAACATTAATGAATACAACTTATTTATTCAAGCAAAAGCTTGTGTACTTATCTATCTTGTGCTTTCATGTTTATATCTGCCTCTAAATAAGAAGTGTTATTAGCGCAATGTTTAATAAGCTTTCGAAGAAACAAATGAGTTAAGAAGGTCATGAGGTACTTCCACTAATAGCCTTGGCTATTGTTAGTAGCCCACAAATCGAAGTTTTCATCCATTGGTCCATAAGTAGAAATTAGAGCTTGTTGAGAGTTTGTATACCCAACTACTAAAATATTAGGGTGAGTAGCCTACAAAGCCACCACCATACCAAGAGGAAAGAGCCATTTCCATTCATGAAAGAAGGAGTCTCCATCGTAATTTGTAGCCATGAGCCTCCATAAGAGTGCACGTAGAAGAGCCTAGAAAAGTTGCTAGTAGATGTTGGGAGCCACAGTTAAAGTGAAGGTTAAAATGTTTACTTTTAAAGATAATCAAGTGTATGCGATGTTCATTTCTATAAGGCTAACACAATAAGGAAGACAATCTAAAAAAGAAATATAACAGTGATGGGTCACAAAGAAATACTGAAGCAAGTCGAAGAAAATAAATTGAAAGGAAGAGCCAAAGTATTTCGAAGAGCTCATAGCGGTTCTCACAATAGTGAAGGAATTTAAAAGACAATTAGATTAAGTAAAAAAATTTAATGATGAATGGATTAGGATAGATATGGTAAGACTTCCAAAATTTACTTGTAAAAAAATAAATTTTTGGGAACTCTCAAAATGAAAACTTTTATTCGATGTAAAGAGTTGATTGAGTATTGGTCTTATAACCCATATTATGAAGTATGTGATTATTTAGTACTGGATGTTATAAAGCATGCATTGGATTAGAAGTAGTTGTGCAAGGTTGCAAAATCTACATCCTCCTAGGAAGCATTAAAGACCCTAGATATAGGATTTGGTATAAAGGAATGTCACATAAACCAAGAAATTTTGTTATATTTTGTTGAAGAATCGAGAGAAAGTCAACTATAGGTTTGAGAGTAAATGAGAAAGACTATAGGAGGAAAACCTAGTTTGGAGAATCCCACTCAAATGTGGATGATGGTCATAAATATTATAAAACTGAAATCCATCATGCAAACATGCATATGGATGAAGAAGACACAAAGAAAATTATAGAGTGAGAAGTTGAAGACTCTACGTGTGAAGTAGAGAAAGATCGTATAGATGCTTCAGAACCCCACTTTAACATGGATGGTGAATGATCCCAAATGGATTCAGTTTTGTCTCCATATCAAATTCTTCAAGTGCAGTCGAAAGTAGAATCAAGTCGAAGTGCTTGTCGATACGATTCCAACGGTGCAAATGATGTGTAAATCTGACTCCGGATGAAGAAGTTAGGGCCAATCAAAGTTTTTGGGAAAATTAGGGCAAAAGTCGAAAAGTCAAAGGTCAACGGTCAGTCAACAATCAACAATTAGTCAACAGTCAACCAAGTCAACGCTTACGTTAGAAAGGACATGTGTCAACCTAAGAATGAGCCATGGGTCCTGGATGATGTCAACAGAGGATGTGACGTGGCAGATTCTGATTGGTTGATATGGGCCAATCCAGTGCTAACACGTGGTAGCCCGAATTTTGCCCAATATCACCTATTTACCAAAATTTTGGGGATCAATGTGGATCAATCCCCTGACCTCCTAGAAGACTTAGTTTTTGTCAGAGGGGCCACATCGGATGGGCTACGATGGATCTTATTAAGATTGCGGATGACTTTGTATTTATGGTTGTGGGATTAGAGGCGCTGAAAAAAAGGGCCGACTGCCGGGGTCAACCCCATAGTCGCCACACCACTTAGTTGTTTTTGGAATTATCCCACATCAATCAAAACAAACAACCACATATGGTATATATAACCATATATCCCATATATAAGTCAACGAAACAGAGATATATGCCACCAAAGTTCAATGCGAATATATGTTGCTATGTATGAATATTAACCTGTATCAAAACACCAGAATGTCGGGCAAGCGTTTCGACCCGACGACCTCCAAAATTATATACCATTGCCTTCACATCTTCAGGCTAACCACAATGCCAAGGGCAAATCTTGGTAAACCAAGACACCAAAACATTGTTTAAGGTTTATGCAGGTGCAGAACCAGTCAAACCACCAGCGTGTAGACCGAGGTGGTATTGTGCAGACAGAAGTGGTTTTGCAGAGGGCAGAGGTGGTTTTGGATTTCTCTAGGGGGTTTAGAGGTTGCAGAGGCCAAATATGGGCAAGTCTATACTCGTTTGACTCAAAATTTCTAGCTGAATGCAATGGTGAGATCCTTTTTCTCATTTGAGTCTCTATTTTGGAGCTCATGTCTGTAAAATCATTTTGAGGACCAATAAAGCAGTCACACTAGAAGCTAAGGACCTAGAGAGGTAACCCGGAAGTCTAGTGAACTCCGTTACCAAATTGTTGTTGTGTTGATAAGTTTGATTATGTTTCAATTTTCTTATGTGTTTATGTTCTTTTCAATCTTTTTGATCCATTGCACTAAGTAACATAAGGAAACTTCATATAAAGTCTATAATACCTTTTTCATTAACGGATCAAGTGGTACCAGAGCAACAAGGTTTCTAAGGTCTAACAAGATTATGTAAAGATTTGAATGATTACTAGGTTAAGGCTCGACCGAGGTGAAGGTGAACTTGTTGAGGCGAATCCAGAGATTGGAAGGGTCTTTTCACAATGAAGGATGATGGATGAAACCCCACTTGGGTCAGAATTTGAATTTCTGGATAGTTTCATGACGATACGTGCAATGGTGGAAGAGATGTATCACGAGTTTAAGAAGAACAAAGAAGAAGGCACTTCATCACCTAAAGATCAAGAAGATAAGGGAAAGGGATAAATGCTTCCTCCACCATCTCCTCCATCATCACCATCATCACCATCATCGTCATCATCATCATCATCTTCTCATAAATCTAGTCCTTATAAGAAGAAAAAGAAGAAATCCTCTTTGATAAAATTAGATGTAAAATTTGATTTGCCAATTTATGATGGAGAACTTAACACTGAAAAGATTGATAATTGGATAAGACAAATTGAAGTGTATTGTAGGGTGTAGAAAATTGTTTTAGAAAGGAAGAAGATCCAGCTTGCTAGCCTTCGACTTGGAGGAACCAAACTTGTATGGTGGGAAGGAAAGACACAAGAAGATCTCAAAAAGCATGGTAAAATCATTTCAACTTTGAATGAATTTGTTTCTACTATTAAAAATCAATTTTATCCTTTGGATTATATGCAACAAGCAATGATGACTTCACAAACACTACGTCAGTTAAAAGGTCAAAGTGTCCAAGCATATACTCAAGAATTCCATAAGAGAGCTTTAACATTAGGCATATCATTGGAATCACCAGATACATTGTTGAAATACATAGGCGGCCTACATAGTTATTTGAGGCATACTATACTTATGTTTAATCCAACTAGCTTAGATGGTGTATCAGTCCAAGCAACTCATTTAGAAGCTACAGGAAAAAATGTAACCCATGATGTTGGAAAATCCTCCAAACCTATTTGGAGCAAGAATAAAGACAAGAAGAAGCTTAAATGGAAGGAGAAGAAAACAAATACTCTAAAGAAAGACAAACCTTCATGCACCCATTGTAGGAAGGAGGCCATGATAATGCACACTGCTGGTCATTGCATCCAGAATTGAAGCCTAAGAAGTTTAGGAATAAGAAGTGGAAGAATGTTGTTGTTATTCAAAAGGACTTGGGATTAGATTCAGGTGACGAGACAATGGTTATAGCTACAGGTATAGAAGGTAAAGATTCTAAAGCATCTACAAATAATTCTTCACATTCTATTGATAATGATAATGATGAGAGGAAAGTAAATGAGCTCTTTCACATTAGAGTCATTTCCAAGCATACTAAAATTGATACTTTATTTGATAGTGGTTCACAAGTTAATTTGAATGTGAAGCAATTGTAAAGAAGTTGGGTCTACAAAAAAACATCATAAAAATCCATATCCATTAGGTTGGGTGTGTGATAAAAGTAAGCTACAAGTTACGAAACAATGTAAACATCATTTTGCTATTGGGTCAAAGTTTGTAGATGAGGTTGAGTTAGACATAGTCCCATTGGACATATGTGGAATTGTATTAGGAAGTCCATACTTGTACGATAGAAATGATATCTTCTATCGATTTGAAAATAAGTATCAACTCACTAAGGATGGAATTGAAAATAGAGCTCATAAACTCAAAGATAACTTCTCTCTCATAAATTCAGAACAGATGAAAAGAATTGTAAATTCAAGTAAACAATTTTTACTTATGATTGTAAAAGCAAAGGATATTGATAAATCCAATGCTTTCCAAGGCTGTAATCCTAAACATGAAGTAGGTCTAGTTAAATTTGTTTCCGATTATGATATTCTATTTCAAGAGCCTAAAGGGCTTCCACCCAAGCGAGAGATAGAACATGAGATTTACTTGCAGCAAGATGCTCCACTACCTAACACTGGAATGTATCGGTTATCAGCTCTAGAGAATGCAAAGATAAAGAAGAAGGTACATGAGTTGCTCGATGAAGGGTTTATTTGACCAAGCACATCACCGTACAGATCACCTATTGTGTTAGTGTGAAAGAAAGATGGTTCATGCAAAATGTGCACTGATTTTAGAGCATTAAATAAAATCACAATAAAGAATTGTTATCCTTTTCTTTGTATTGATGATTTGTTAGATAAGTTAAAAGATGCAATTTACTTCTCTAAATTGGACTTGCGAAGTGGCTACCATCAGATTAGAGTTGTAGAACAGGATGTATGGAAGACTAATTTCAAAACAAAGAAAGGACTCTATGAATGGATGGTTATGCCTTTTGGCTTAACTAATGCTCCAGCTATATTCATGTGAGTCATGAATGATGTATTTAGACCATTCATTGATGATTTAGTAAGAGTCTATTTAGATGATATTCTCGTTTTCCTTAGAACATGGTATGAACATGTAAAGCATTTAAAGTAGGTTTTAGATGTTTTGAAAAGAGAAAATCTCTATGTAAAACTATGAAAATGTGAATTTGGCAGAACATATTTGAATTATTTGGGTTATATTGTAGGGGGTTGTGAATTGAAGATAGATCCCTCTAAGGTCGAAGTCATTGTAAATTGGCCTAAGTTCAATACTACTACAGAAGTTAGAAGTTTCTTAGGGGAAGCATAATATTGGGGAAATTTTTTTGCTAACTTTTCTTTGATTGCAGCTCATTTACATTCTTTGACAATTGTGAAACAAGTGCTTCAGTGGGGAGGAAAATAATAGAAACCCTTTGACACATTCAAAGAAAGGATTAGTACAACGCAAGTACTAGCACTGCTAGATCTTCAACATCCATTTGAGATCATGTTAGGCCCCTATACTACTAGTGTAACCCCTTATTGTTATTAGTACAACCCACTTGTTATATTGATGTACCAATGTAGTGCCCATATTGTTACTATTGTGCCCCATAGAAGCCCACTATTGTTATTATTGTGCCCTTACATTATTATTGTTATGTCAGCTCTGATTATGTTATGACCCCTTAGACTCCTATATATAGAAAGGAGGTCTTTTCATTTGTATCATCCAAGAATTGTTCATTTATGTAATGTAAAGGAGGTTGCCCCCTCGAAGAGGCTGAATTCTAAGGAGTTGATCTATCTTTTCTATCTTTTCTTGAGCTGGTTTCATAACATTTGGTATTAGAGCTTTGTATTCTAGGGTTTCGCTGCTCCAAACAGGTCATGGTGGAATTTGCGCCATAACTTTTTTCTGTGATGTTTCAGAAGCTAAAAAATAAACCCATTTGAGAAGACATCACGCTGAAGCTGAGGTCCAAGTTTTAGAGCTTTTCACACTATATTTGCGTAGATATGATCTGAGGAAGTTGGTCTTTTTGCAGACTCCTGAATTACATTCCAAATAGGTGACCTGGGGAAAATCATTAGAACTTTATCTCTGAGCATCAGATTGAAATTTTGTAAGAAGGTACAAAAAGAGGATGGATTGTAGTTTCTTTTATATATTTTTCAGAGCCAAAGGTCAAAACAGGGACACATGGCATGTCGTACAAGTTCGCTCTACTGAATTAGTCTATAATCAGGTCATTGTGGGAGATTTGGCATAACTTTTCTTTGGAGAATCCAATTGGGGTCAGACTGGTGGATTTGGAAAGAGGACGCAGAGGGCTACTATAGGTCGCAATTTTAGAACTTAAAGATCCAAAAGTACAAAGTTAAAGTCATTTCAATATCGAGCTCCTAAAATCAAGAAAAAGCAAGATGAGGAAGTTTGATGGCAAGGATCCAGTAAATTGGATACTTCAGATGGAGCAATATTTTGATCTACATGGTGTAACACTGTTACAAAAGGTATGTATTTCATCTTCATATTTAGAACCGGATCAATTTTTATGGTATGAAGGGCTTTGTTCATGTAAACAACTTGTTATGTGGTCAATTTTCATGGAGGAAATGATAGCACATTATGAGGATACAAAGAGAAACACCTTCTTTAGAGCAACACCACAACAATTGGAAAGAGTGAAAGGGCTTTGTAACATAGTGGAAAGGAAAATTATGGAAACCAGGAAGCATACCCCTCACAACTATAAAGATGGAAGTGTTGTTTCTCCTAGCCTTCGACAACCTACAAGGGTTACACCACAACAATTGGAAGAAAAAAGAAAAAAGAGCTTTGTTACAATTGTGATACCAAATGCACTAAAGGTCATAAGTGTGCTGAGAAGAAATTATTTTACATAGAATATGAAGAGGAGGAAGAAAAGGATCAAGAAACATCAAAAGAAGAAGATATAAGCCAGGACCCCACCCCAGAGAAAGAAGAAATGAATCAGACCATATCTTGTAAACTATTGGCAAGAATTACCACTCCTCAAACTCTCAAGATAGAAGGACATAACAAGAAGAAAAAGGTGCAAGAAGTGAAATATCACATTGAGAAAGAAGAAATGAATCCAACCATATCTTGTAATTCATTGGTCGAAATTACCACTACTCATACTATCAAGATAGAAGGACATATCAAGAAGAAAAATGTTCAAGAAGTGAAAGATCACATCAAGCATCAAGAAATGAATCCAACCATATCTTGTAAAGGATTGGAAGAAATTACCACTCCTCAAACTCTAGAGATAGAAGGACATATCAAGAAGAAAAAGGTTCAAGCAATGAAAGATCACATCGAACATCAACAACAAGTTCTCCATATTTTAAAGGATAACGCAACTTCGGTGCAAAATCAAATGAAACAACAGGAAGATCAACATCGTAGTGAAAAATGTTTTGGTGTAGGTGATTGGGTATTTTTACTGCTACATCTCAAGCAATATATTTATGAGAAGGAAATGTTGGCAATACTACATTCACTTAAAAATGGCGACCTTACCGAATGGGAAGAGTCTTCAAGGATGAGGATGTTGAAGCATTGTTTTGCGGTATTCTATTATCCAAATAGATTGGATAAACGAATCAAGGGATGAATGGAAGAAGGATGAAGAAGTATGACCACTTATTCAATAGTTGCAAAAGATCCCAATTCAAACAATATTGCCAGAAATTGAAGAGGAAGGAAAAATCATATTGGAACCTGGAGTAGTCATAGAAACAAGAACTCAACAGCTACGAGATCGATCACTTTCAGAGTATCTAATCAAGTGGAAGAACTTACTCGCTGAAGATTCCACGCGGGAGGACAAGAATTTTATACAGAAGAATCAAGAACTACTCAAGCATTGAGGACAATGCTTTTTGAAGGAGAGGGGCATGTTAGGCCCCTATACTACTAGTGTAAACCCTTATTTTTATTAATACAACCCACTTGTTGTATTGATGTACCCATGTAGTGCCCATATTGTTACTATTGTGCCCCATAGAAGCCCACTATTGTTATTATCGTGCCCTTACATTATTATTGTTATGTCAGCTCTGATTATGTTATGACCTCTTAGACTCCTATATATAGAAAGGAGGTCTTTTCATTTGTATCATCCAAGAATTGTTCATTTATGTAATGTAAAGGAGGTTTCCCTCTCGAAGAGGCTGAATTCTAAGGAGTTGATCTATCTTTTCTATCTTTTCTTGAGCTGGTTTCATAACAGATCAAGACAAATGCAAGTGAATATGCCATGGGGGCAGTGTCGATGCAGCACAAAATGCCTATATGCTTTCATTTTGAGACATTCACATAAGCAGTAGTTAACTATCCTACATATGATAAAGAATTTTCTGCATTAGTTAAAAGTGTTAAAAAGTGGAAACATTACATAATGCGTAAAGAAACAATCATACACATAGATCATCAACCACTTCAATATTTACACTCACAAAGTAAATTGCAACAATCAAGACACTTTCGTTGGATGGGTCTTCTACATCAATTTCATCTTGTTCTCAAATATAAGAAGGGCATAGATAATAAGGTTGCAGACATGTTCTCAAGACCAATTATAAATGCATCCACAATACTTAAGCATAATTCAGTAATTCATGAAACTTACATTGAACAATATGCTCAAGACATAGATTTTAAGGATGTATATGAAACTTTAAGTCATAGCAAGCAGGTAGAAGAATTGGATTATTTCATAAAGGAAAAAATCTTATATCATTTGGGAAAGTTATCCATTTCAAAAATTGAAAGAGCTAATATAATTCAAGAAGCACATACTTCTCTCATATCAGGTCGTTTTGGTGTAAGTAAAACAGTTGCACAATTACAAAGATTCTGCTATTGGCCATGAGTGAATGAGACAATTTCTAGATATATTAGGGGATGTACTATGTGTGCTACAAGCAAGCCAAGTAATAGAAAATTAGGCTTGTATACTCCACTTCCAATTCCTTCTCGTCCTTGGGAAAGTGCTTCCATGGATTTTGTTGGGGGATTGCCAAAAGTCTAGAAAGGGTCATGATTATTTGTATGTAGTTGTGGATAGGTTCAGTAAGATGTGTATTATTACACCATGTAATAAACAGGTCACGACTGAAAAAACTGCAAGGTTGTTCTCTCATAATGTATGGGTTCATTTTGGGTTACCCACTTCTATTGTATCCAATCTAGATTCTCGATTAGTTGGGAAATTTTGGTCAAGTCTATGGGAGTTAATGGACAAAAAGTTAAAGAAGAGCACGACATTTCATCCACAAACAGATGGTCAAACAGAAGTGCTAAACATGACAGTGATACAGTTGCTTCGAGGATATTGCAGCAAGCATCCCAAACTTTGGGATGAGCATTTGTGTTATGTGCAACATGCTTACAACCATGCAAAACATTCTTCTACTCAGATATCTCCTTACAAAACTTGTTTTGGTTTTATACCAAAGTCTCCCATGGATTTTGTCTTTGGTAAAGACATAACAGTTGATGGACACAGTGATGTGGACAAAGCAACCAAGTTCATTGAACAAGTCTAGGAAATTCACCAAGCAGTACAGGAACAGCTAGAGAAAAGCCAAGAAAGTATAAGGTGTGACATGACAGGCATCGAGTTGAGCATAGTTTTCAAGTTGGTGATCAAGGCTGGTTGTACATCAGCAAAGAAAGACTGCAAGGGGAAGGTAAGAAGTTGAAACCAATTAGATATGGTCCTTCCATAATACTTGGCAAAACTGGTGAAAATGCTTTCGACCTAGATCTACCAGCTTATATGCAGATTTATTCCGTCGTGAATGTTGGAATACAGTTCTTGACAGGAGGATAAGAAATTCGTGACGAGGAAGTGTTGAGTATCTTCAAGTGGTATTGAAAGGTATAAATCCATGTAAATCATGATTGATAGAGATTGGAAAAGTGAGGGAAGCATATCCTCACTTGTTCAACAACTAAAACCAACTTTTGGTTGTCCAAAAGCTTCTAGTGGGGAGGAGTGATCCAAAATGGATCTAGTTTTGCCTTGAGATCAAAGTCATCAAATGCAGTTGAAAGTGGAATCAATTTGAAGTGCTCATTGATACGATTCCAACGGTGTGAACAACACGTAAATCCGAGTCCAGATGAAGAAGTTAGGGCCAGTCAAAGTTTTCGGGAAAATTAGGGCAAAAACTCAAAATGTCAAAGGTCAACAGTCAACAGTCAGTCAACAGTCAATAGTCAACCAAGTCAACGCTTACATCAGTGAGGACATGTGTCAATCTGAGAATGAGTCATGGGTCTTGGATGATGTCAACAGAGGAGGTGACGTGGCAGATTCTGATTGGTTGATATGGGCCAATCTGGTGCTCACACATGGCACCCCAGATTTTGCCCAATATCACCTATTTTCCAACATTTCACAGATTAAGGAGGATCAAACCCCTGACCTACCAGAATACTAAGTTTTCGCTAGAGGGGCTGCACTAGACGGGCTACGATGGTTCTTGTTAAGATTACGGATTACTTTGTATTTATGGTTGCAGGATTGGACGTGCCAGAGAAAAGGGCCGACGGCCGAGGTCAACCCCACAACAATTGGACCCCTTAGTTTGTTTTGGAATTATCCCACATCCAACACAACATACAACCACATATGGTACATATAACCATATATCCCATGTATAAGCCGACGGAGCGCAGAGATATACGCCATCAAAGTTTCATGCGAATATATGTTGCTATGTGTGAATATTAATCCATATCAAAATGCCAGAGTGTCAGGGGGGGTTTCAGCCCGCTGACCTCCAACATTATATACCAATGCCTCCACACCTTCGAGCTAACCACAATGCCAAGGGTGGATCTTGGTAAACCAAGCCACCAAAACTTTGTTTAAGGTTTATGCAGGTGCCGAACCAATCAAACCACCAGCACAAAGACCGAGGTGGTATTGTGCAGACAAGAATGGTTTTTCTAATGGCAGAGGTTGTTTTGGATTTCTACAGGCGGTCTGGAGGTCACAGTGGCCAAATATGGGCATGTTTATACTCGTTTGACTTGAAATTTTGAGCTGAACGCAATGGTGAGATCCATTTTTTGATTTGAGTCTCTATTTTTGAGCTCATGTATGTAAAAGCATTTTGAAGACTAATAAAGTGGTCACACCGTAATCTAAGGACTCAGAGAGGTAGCCAGGAAGTTTGGTGGACTCCATTATCAAATTGTTGTTGTGTTGATAAGTTTGATTATGTTTCAAATTTCTTATGTGTTTATGTTATTTGCAATATTTTTTATCCATTGCACTAAGTAACATAAGAAAACTTCACATAAAGTCTATAATACCTTTTTCATTAACAGATCAATGAATATGATGGTGAATACGACTGTGACGAGACAAATGTGGATGGTGACTGGAAAGCGATTTGTGAATTGGTGAATCCAACAATAGACCTTCTTGGTGATGGTGAAGCATCCAATAAGGAAGTGAATAACACATGTGACCTAGTTGGTATTATTATAGTTGATGATGACCTATTTTCATAAGAGTTTGAGGCATTTAAGTTTGAGGATAACTATGACATTTTTTCATATGAGGTAATGGTTTGTGGAGTTGAAAGTGCATCTCTCATGAACCCAGTAAAAAATGATGAATTTGGTAAAGTTGAAATTGTTAATGAGCACATGCATGCTCATACATCTCATGATAGAGTGGATGAAAATTATGTTGATGAAATTTGTGGTCTCTTTTTTGAAACAAGGATTGATTGTGGACATATGGAAAGTGCCATTTTTTATGAAGAATTGAAGGTTGAAGCTACCACTGTAGTAGCAAGTTATGAAGCAATAGTTATAATTTCTCATGAAGCAGTGCATCATCTAGAAACAATTGATGATTAAGAAGAGGATAAATTGATTCATGAGTTTTTGATGAGAATATTGACTAACGTCATAACAGTGGAAGACAGGGAAAAATTTAACGATGGAAAATTATCTTGAAGTTTAAAAACATTGGCAAATCTCACTAATCCCTAATATGCAAACTATAAAATGTTTATTGTTATATTTGTAAAATTATTGATATTTATAATGATTTTATATATATTCTCTATATAATGTTGGCAATTTTTAAGGTAAAATAACTTACTATTGTAAAATTTGGGCGAATCATTTTTAGAAAAATTGGAAATCGGTGAATCTTTTTTTTGGAAAAATCATGGAAAATTAGCCCACTTGTGAATATTAGCCCCTAGAAGTTTCCATGGGGGAAGATAGCCTCAATGCACTTGAAGGGGTACAGAAGAAAGAAGAAGCAGTGAAAGCTCTCATTGCAAAGCATAATGAATATGTTCTTAACATTGATTTTGAGTGTACAGGTGGACAACAATCCAGTTATAGTTGTAGCTGAAAGAGAAGACGAAGAAACATATGTAGGAAAGGGCATTGAAGTTTCTTAAGACGAAGAAGAAACAATTGAAACAACCATTCAAGAATGGAGTTGAGAAAAGATCAGATTCTCCTATCAAGCAGTATCTTTGGTACTGTTGGCATTGCCAGGATGGCAAGTGGCTATGATTGTGTTGGCATTGATGTCAACCGAATGACTATGGTGAATTGAGGGGTCATATTCTTCACATCATCTTTCAAGGTGAAAGTGGGCTCGTTACTGCATCAAACCCTCTCCATTGGAAAGTACTCTAAAAGATATTTCCAATGGTATGAACAAGTCGAAGAATGGCCATTGGGTTCAATATTTATTGTCTACTAAATTTTGTCTAGAACGAGTTAAAATATTGGGTGTGGAGCCTGATTATCTTCTATATTCAAAGGTTTCAGCCGGATGTATGCCCCAGGAAGAAGTTATGTTTAATTTAGGGTTTTTTTCCATAGAAGGCAACCCCTCACTATATATGAGGGAATTGTATTGCGTCTATGTAGATATGTATTCTCAGTGAGGAAGAGAGAGGAGATTGAGAGCAAAGAGGGTGTTACAATGGATCTGTTGTAGGTTGTATCTCTTTAGTTTGCTAGAAAATATAATAAAATAAGGACTGGCTGTTTCTCCGTGGACATAGCGCAAACTGGTTAAACCACGTATATTTGTGTCTCTCTTGTTTTATGCATTTTTGTGTTTATATTTCTGTGATATTTTATGTGTTCCATTGCCCCGTAATATATAATTTTCTAACAAATGGTATCACAGCTGAAGGTCTATTTGGCTGATAAACTCACAGGAGAGAAGGGTTCCTGGTTCGAGTGGGAGCAATGGCAGAAGATGGTAGTTTTAGGGTTGAAAAATTCAACGGCCAAAACTACGAGATGTGGAAGATGTAAATGGAAGATTATCTATATCAGAGAGATCTGTACCTAACATTGAGCAGAAAGACAAAGAAGCCAATGAGTATGAAAAACACAAAATGGGATATTTTGGATAGAAAGACACTTGGAACAATACGGCTGTGCCTAGTGGCGTCGGTAGCATTTAATATTTCAAAGGAAATGACAACACAGGGATTAATGTTGGCATTGGCTAAACTATATGAAAAACCCTTGGCCTCAAACAAGGTATTTATTATGAAATGGTTATTTAATATGAAGATGTCAGAAGGTGGATCTGTTGCAGACCATTAAAATGATTTTAATACTATTACAAGTCAGTTAAGTTCTGTAGGGGTAAACTTTGATGATGAAGTTAGATCTCTGTTATTTTTGTGTTCATTGCCAGAAAGTTGGAATGGTTTAGTTATGGTTGTTAGTATCTCTGTCTCTGGATCTAGTACTTTAAAGTTTGATGATGTTGTCGTTGCAATCCTTAGCGAGGAAATGCGACGGAAAAGCTTCAGTGAGACATCAGATAATGCCTTGAGTGCAGAGACTAGGGCAAGAAAATAGAAAGAGGAAAAAGCCCAAGATATCACAATAAGTCAAGAAAAGGAAGATCCAAGTCCAAAACGGGGATAGTGTGCTAGAAATGCAGGAAGAAAGGAAACCTAAAGAAAGACTACAAGTTTCAGAAGGGAAAAGAAGGAGATGCGCAGTAAGAAGCTAATCATTAAGTGAATGTAACAACTGATGTGTTGCAAGATGCTTTGATTCTTTCATTAGAAAATATTATTGATGCCTGGGTGGTAGATTCAGGGGCCTCATTCCATGCCGCACCTGATAAGAAACATTTTCATGAATATGTTCAAGGAGATTTTGGACAAGTTCGATTGGGTGATGATAAACCCTATAAAATCATTGGAATGGGTACAATTTTCATAAAATAGCAAAATGGAAATCAGTGGCTATTGAGGAATGTAAGGCATGTTCCAGATCTTAAAAAAAAATCTGATTTCAATAGGGTAGTTGGGAGGTGGTGGTTGTGTAAGTACTTTCATAGATAAAACCTGGAAGGTAATTAAAGGATCCTTGGTAATAGCGAAAGGAGAAAAGGTTGGTACATTGTGTTTATGCAATGGTATTTCTAATTCTGTTAATGCTTTAACCTCTACAGGAGAAGATACGACATTATGGAATCATAGGCTTGGGCACATGAGTGAGAAGGGGATGCAGATTCTTCACTCAAGAAATTTGTTGCCAGGTTTGAAGTATGTTGATTTAAAATTCTGTGAGAATTGTGTTTATGGAAAACATAAGAGAGTCAGATTCCTTAGAGTTACGAAAGAAAAGAAGAGAGAAAAATTAGAGCTTGTGCGTACAGATGTATGGGGCCTTTCTCAAGTATCGTCTCTTGGTGGCTCTCATTATTATGTTACTTTTATTGAAGATGCAACCAGAAAAACCTGGATTTATTGTATTCGAAATTGATCTGATGTATTTGATACTTTCAAGAAATGGAAATCTTTGGTTGAAAATGAGAAAGGGAAAATGTTGAAGTGTCTCAGATTACATAATGGAGGTGAATATTGCAGCAATGATTTTGATAGGTACTATTCAGAGCATGGAATTTGCAGAGAGAAGACAGTTCCAAGAACACCACAAGAAAATGGTGTGTCAG
This sequence comes from Pinus tabuliformis, assembly GCA_031772625.1. Classification (NCBI taxonomy): domain Eukaryota; kingdom Viridiplantae; phylum Streptophyta; class Pinopsida; order Pinales; family Pinaceae; genus Pinus; species Pinus tabuliformis. Next base: position 886,688,968 of record CM062807.1, read on the forward strand.
AAAGGGTGAACAGAACAATCATGGAGCGTGCAAGGTGCATGAGATTGCATACAGGATTGCCTTTACAATTTTGGGTAGATATTGTAGATACTGTTGTTTATCTAATAAATAGAGGGCCTTCAAGTTCCTTGAATGGTAGTGTTCCAAAGGAAGCAAAAGGTAAACTACTCCTTTTTAAAGCCTTTTGGTTATGAGGCCTTTGTCCATATTAATAAAGAAAATAGAACAAAGATTGAGGAAAAATCAAATAAATGTACCTTTATTGGATATGGTGTTAATGATTTTGGTTATCGCTTATATGATTATGAAAATCACAAAATCATTAGGAGCAGAGATGTAATATTCAATGAAAAGGTCTTGTATAAGAATCAGTTGCAGGAAAAGAAACAAGAAAAAGAAAACAGAGAATACATAGTGGTTGACGATATCACAGGAAAAGTGATGGTGCCTGAAAATCATAATGATCAACAACCAAAACAACAACCACAATAGCAACAAGCACTTCAAACACCTGCAAGTGGTGTTAGAAGATCTGCCAGGATAAGTAGACCCCCTGAACAATACTCTCCTTCATTATATTATGTTTTGTTGACTAATTCTAGTGAACCAGAATATTATGAAGAAGCAGTGCAGGTAGAAACCAGGAAAAAGTGGGAGCAAGCGATGAAAGAAGAGGTGGACTCCTTAGCACATAACCAGACTTGGGACTTAGTCAGGTTGCCTGCAGGTAAAACAACATTGCAGAATAAATGGGTTTACCGGGCTCAAGGAAGAAGATGGAGGAAAACAGAGGTACATAGCTAGACTTGTATTGAAGGGGTTTGCACAGAGGAAAGGTATTGATTTTGATGAAATATTTTCTCCTGTTGTTAAAATGACTTCAATCAGAACTATTTTAAGTCTAGTAGTAGTCGAAGATTTGCATCTTGAGCAGTTATATGTAAGGACAACCTTTCTCCATGGGGATTTGGAGGAAGAGATATATATGCAGCAGTGAAAAGGATATGAGGTAAAAGGAAAGGAGAAACTAGTGTACAAGTTGAAGAAGAGCTTGTATGGCTTAACACAGGCTCCAAGGCAGTACTATCTAAAATTTGACAGGTTTATGTCTAAACAAGGTTATACTAGATGTCATTCTGATCATTATGTTTATCTCAAAAGACAAAATGATGGCAGCTATATTATGTTGTTATTATATGTAGATGACATGCTTGTTGTAGGTTCTAACATGCAGGAAATAAATGTGCTTAAAAGAAAATTAGCAAACTCATTTGCAATGAAGGATTTGGATGCTGCAAAAGAAATCCTTGGTATGAGAATAACTAGAGATAGGAAGAATCGCAAATTAACATTGTCTCAAAGTGAGTACATAGAAAAGCTGTTGAAAAGGTTTAATATGCAGAATGCAAAACCAGTTAGTATACCTTTGGCTAGCCATTTCAAATTAAGTAAGGAGGCATGTCCCAATACTCAAGAAGAAATGGCTCATATGTCTAAAGTTCCATATGCATCAGCAGTTGGAAGCTTAATGTCTGCAATGGTCTGCACAAGGCCTGATATTGCACATGCAGTGGGAGTTGTAAGCAGGTACATGAACAATCCAGGAAAAGAACATTGGATGGCAGTGAAGTGGATTCTCAGGTATTTGAGAGGTACCACAAATTAAGAATTATGCTTTGGTGGTTCAAACATTGCTCTATAGCAATATGTTGATGCAGATATGGCAGGTGACAGAGATAACAAGAGGAGCACTACAGGATATGTATCTACTGTAGGTGGAACAGCTGTCAGTTGGGTTTCAAAAATCCAAAGTGTTGTTGCACTTTCAACAACAGAAGTAGAGTATGTTGCTGCTACAGAGGCTAGTAAAGAAATGATTTGGTTACAAAGGTTTCTGGATGAATCGGGTAAGAAGCAGGAGTTGGGTAGGTTATACAATGACAACAAGAGTGCCATACATCTTGCAAAGAACTCTGCATTTCATTCCAAGACTAAACATATACAGCTCAAGTACCGTTTCATACGGTCAGCATTGGAAGATGGACAGTTGAAGCTGGAAAAGATACACACTAGCAAGAATCTTGCAGAGATGTTAACAAAAGTTGTAACCAGGGAGAAAATGAGAATCTACTCAGTTTCAATTGGTTTTCAAGTATGATGAACAAGATGAGAAATAGCCAAGTCCAAAGTGGAGTCATTGTCTAGCAATTGAAGTAGTGGTGGAGTCGCTATAATCAGTCTCCAAGTGGGAGATTGTTGGGTGTGGAGCCTGATTATCTTCGGTATTCAAAGGTTTCAGCCGGATGTATAGCCTGGAAAAACTATACACCCCTCCACGCGGGGGGTTATGGTGGCAGTGCCCCTGAAGCTAAAAATAGATGTAAAATTGCCTTGTAAAAGTCTAGTAATTTCTAGTCAATCTGGGCCATTCATTAGGCAAATGATCTGATGGTAGAAGTTATGTTTAATTTAGGGGTTTTTGCCCTAGAAATAAAACCCTCACTATATATGAGGGAATTGTATTGCGTCTATGTAGATCTGTATTCTGAGTGAAGAAGAGAGAGGAGATTGAGAGCGAAGAGGGTGTTACAACAGATCTGCTATAGGTTGTATCTCTTTAGTTTGTTGGACAATATAATAAAAGAAGGACTAGCTGTTTCTCTGTGGACGTAGTCCAAATTGGGTGAATCACATATATCTGTGTCTCTCTTGTTTTATGCGTTTTTGTGTTTATATTTCTCCTATATTTTATGCGTTCCACTGCTCCATAATATATACTTTTCTAACATAAAATACCTCGGTAGGCTGGCTTATCGAAACCTCCTACTAGAGGCTATCAAAATATCGGGACCTGATATCGAACGATGAGTACGTAAGAATTTTGGTAGGGACAAGTTTCAGAATCCAAAATATCGCAGGACAACAGATCAGATGTTGGGATTTTATAACTCCAATGAAATTCCCTTTGAAGGATTTTGTGATCCAATAAGACAGGCTCGATAAAACAAGCCTATTGTCAGAACCTCAAAAAAATTATTCCAACAAAACCTCAGAAAAAATAATTTCATTGGAACCTCAACAAATCACAACCTCAGAGCTTCTTAATGAATGAATTCTTTAAAATCTCTGAGAGTGCTAAGTGTCGAGGGATGTCGAGAAATGAAAGACAAAGGACTTCATAAAGAAGCCAAAGTCTGATGGACCCCTTTCTCTCTCATATAGGTGGACACATGATAGTAGTTTATTGGCCCTAAGGGGCTAAGGTGGAAGATGACGTAGTCATGACGTGGTCATACGGAAGGACACATGACAAGAAAATTAGGCATTTTTGGTGGCATAGTGGACCAAATCTAGGCGACACGTGTCACCACCGAGGTGGTACCACCATGAGTGATGATGTTAGTGTGACGTCACTTACATGTTGACATTTTAGACGTTGACGATTTCATAACTCCTATGTTAAGGCCCTATGATAAAATTTTTGATGAAAAGGGCTCCGATGAGACTGGAACATGGTCATGAAGCTCAAAGAAAAAATAGTGGAGAGTCAGGCTAGCACATAAGTGCTATGGACTATATCGGAGGATGGAGATTTCGTAACTCCTATGTAAATGCCCTATGAGGAAAGGTCTGATGAAAGGGGCGCTTGGATGGTGTATTTACAGTCAGTCATGTTGATTCTGAGGAACCAAGGGTGTAGAGGACTTAACAAAGGAAGATAGGCCCCAGAGCGAGAACAAAAGGCCTTGGAACCTAAAATCTAAGCTGCTAGTTACAATGCCCAATCCCATGGATTAAAAACAAGAAAGTTTCAAGCAAAATGAGCTTGGAACCTTACGACCGCATAACATCATTTGAATAAAAGTTACACGATATGGTAGCTTCCTTATTGCAAAACCGAAGGGCTATATTGCCAGTCACAGCTCTCGGTCTCATGGAGGAGAAACGATAAGGGGCTAAGAAAAAGGAGCTAAAGGAAAATCAGAAGCTCAAAATTTAGGAAGGTCGTTTTAATAAAAATTAAGATAAAGTGGAGCTCCAATAAAACAGAGTTGTATTTGAAGCGCTTGGTCACAGGAGGCAGTCCCATGGAAAGAAGTGCGATAAGGATCTATGCTTAGAGGAGCTAAATTCCAATCGAGACTTTGCGATTCCATAATCATGTATTAATAAAAGTTTTTGATGTGTAAGAGATCCAATATAATAGTTGAGTGCGTTGCAGGATTGTACGAGTCAACAGCTAAGGGAATTAAATAAGGTTGGTCGTTGGAGTTATTTTGGCTTCAAAAGTTTATTGAGATAGAGACAGAGGTGATCTCCTATTTCCTTTCCATGTATTACAGACTTAAACGAGGAGTAAGAAGCCATTCTCAAAGTACTGGAAAGCTCTGTTAAGCCTTGAATAAGCATGTAAGTCACATTAGAATGGTTAAGATGGCTGAGAGTAAATTATTGGTGTGGAAGATTTCTCAGGGAGTAAGTGAAGAACTTGGAAGCCCATCCTTATGATTAAATTCAATGACATAACTCACCCCCCTCTTAGTAATTCCTTATACCAACAATTGGAATCAGAGCGAGGTTACTTTAGGAATAATCTAGCCACTTGAAGGTAGATACACAAGGAATTATGTCTATGCAAAAGTGTCAGGATGCTTACTCAAGTAAGATACCAGTCTTTGAAGTAGAAAACTATGACTATGACTTCTGGAAAGTTAGGATGGAAGCCTATCACATGCCCCTAGGGGTATATTTTTGGTTCTATGTACTAGTAGATTATGATGTCCCTGATGTCCCCCCCACTGATGTATATGGTAAAACATTTTATGGGAATAATGATAAAGCCGAGAATCCCATTCTCTTGAGCCTCATTCAATCTAATCTTGTGAAGGTTAGGCACTGTAAGTCTACTAGGGAAGCATGGGTGAAGCTTAATGAGACACATGAAGGAGATGAAAAAATCAAGTAGGTCAAATTTTAAACTTTTAGAATGTGGTTAGAATGTTTAAAAATGAGTGAAGAAAAAATTACAATAGAATACTTCCTCATAGTTGATGAAGTAACTGATATGATTAAGAGACTTTCTCAAGAATTCTAGGAGGATTTGATTGTTCAAAAAATGTTAAGATCCCTACCTATGAGGTTTAATCCAAAAGTCTCAGCTATTCAAGAAATGTCCAATTTTAATGATCTCAACATGGACCAATTGCTTGGTACCCTTATAACCTATGAAATGAGAGGAGAGAATTCTGAACCTAGGGAGGTAACGTTAAAAGTTTCTAAGATGACCAAGGAGCACAAATATCACCAAGACTACTCCAACGCTCAATCTAATCAGGAGCTAGCTCAATTTGCCAAGAAACTAAAGCATGGATCACGAAAATATAAAAGGAAGTTCCCATTTAAATGCTTTGATTGTGGGAGAGTCAGACATTTCTTGTCCAAATTCCCTTAGAAGGGAAAGGTTGAAAATGGAGATGACTAGAAATTTAAAAATAAACCTTAGATGTATCAGAAGAAGAAGTTCTATAAGAAAAAGGGGATCTACTCTAAAGAGAATAGTTCAACACTAGAATCAGACAACAAAAACTCTTTGGAATATGATTTAGATAAGTATTTACTTATGGCATTTGGAATGGACTCCAAGATGAAAATTATTATAGACTCTGAAGAAGAAGAAGGAGGAGAGGTGGACCTTAAAGGGGAACTAGTCAATGCTATTGATGAATTGAAGAAAGAAAAGAAAACGAATAAGAATATGAAGGAACAACTACAACGTGAAAAAGGTATGTACAACTTTGACAGTGAGGATTTTTTTATCAAAATAAGTGACTTGAAGAAGGCATTAAAGTAAAATATAGATTAGTCCTCCTTCTAGAAGAAAAACAAGGAAAATATGAGAAGCTTGAAGAAGTGAAAAACAAGTTAAAACATGAGTTATTCAAGATAAAAAAAGGGAACAATTTGAAATACATACAAATATGAAATTGTCTCCTTGAAAGTCAAACTAGAAGAAGCTAAACAAAAGGAAGAGGTTATTCAAGATTTGATCCATGAATGGGAAGAAAATCAAGATCTCAAGCCATAGGTTGTCTCTCTAAGAACGCATCTTGATAAAATAAATATCAATGATGGAATAAATGAGAAATTTGCAAAAGGAACAAGAAAGGTAGATCATATTATGAGCAGTCAGAGATCCTCAGGAAACAAAACAAGCCTGGGTTACTCCAAACCATAGGAGCCCCCCATGGGAAAGATGAACTTCATGTCCGTAGGATTTGAGTAACCACATAGCTATGCAAAGAAGACTCGAGAAAGAATCGATGAAGACAAGAGGGTAGCAAGGGAAAGAGGATATCACTAATGGAATAATAACTTCATCCATTTCAAAGAGGCACACCAAAGAATAATGAATCAATCTGCTAGACAACAGATGTACCTTCATGGACAAACTCATGAATCTTCCAATCTAAAGTACACTCATTTATTTTATGGTCATTTTTATAGATGTCACATCTTTGGGCATAAGGTTGTTGAGTGTAAAAGAATCAAAGTTGAAAGAGATGAAACTTTTAGATACAATAAGTATCAACAGTTTACATCTAAAAATTCTACAATCGAAAACTGAAATGCTTTCTCTTTCCTAATGAATGATGTTGAATGTTTTAAATGTAATATTTTTGGGCACAAGAAAAGTGAGTGAAGAAGCAGGATAGAGTATCCATCCATCTTAGAACACCTGGTGGTTAGTGGTTTGAAAGGATGAGAAGAGTTGGAAACAAAATTATTGAAAAATCCTGGAATATGGACTTGTTCTATCATCACAAAACCAGGAAAACATATGGAATGTTGGCAATGGTTGCTCCAAGAATATGGGTGGTGATAAGAGTAAGTTGTTTTTTCTAAATGAAAAGGATAGAGGGAACAATGTCAATTTTGGTAACAATGCTCCAACAAGGATTAAGGGTAAAGGCATAGTTAGTCTTGATCAAAAGACAAAAGCACAAAATCGGTTGTAAGTGGAAGGTCTCAAGCACAATATCACTATTGTTAGCCAGATGTGTGATAATGGATATGATGTGACCTTTTGATCAAAGTACTATGATACCCACAACATGAAGAATGGAAAGCTAGTGGAAAAAGCAATCAAAACCGATAATAATGTATATGTGTTTGATGATTCTAGAGTTAGTTGTTATTTAAGAAAAATGAATGAAGCACAGTTGTGGCACATGAGGTTTCGCCATATGAAATATGACATCTTGATAAAATTTAGCAATATGGGAGCTGTGAGAGGATTAAAAATATTGTCAATGTCTGATAACTCAATGTGAAAGTCACGTCAATTTGGAAAGTAGACTAGGACTCATTTCAAATCAAAAGATTTCTCCTCATCTAGAGCAATGGAGCTCATTCACAGAGATATTTGTGGCCCAACTAGAGAAAGCGCGCCAAAAGGAAAGAGGTAGTTGATGCTGCTCATTGATTATTTTACCAGGGCGAGTTGGATTGTGCTCTTGAAAGGAAAGTCAGAAGTAGTTAAGAATTTAAAAAAATTTAAAGCTCAAGTAGAGAATGAGAAACACTTAAAGATAATTTTTTTTTTTTGTAAGCTACGGTGTTGCTCTTTTTTTCTATTACTTCAAATCAAAAATAGATAGTATGAATAAGGTTGCCTTCAACTCGCCCTCTTGGGGAAACCGAGTATTTTGGCCACCTAAAGTTCTTAATAGCCGACCAAAAATAGAAAATCCATAGTCTGATTATCCAAGCTAAATACACTAAACAGTCTTGCAGGTTTCTAATTCTACTTGCATGCATATATCTATTTTCCTCTTCTACTACTTGAAACAAACTGAAATTATCTATACTATGCAGTTTCATCAGAATTAATACATATCTATATTTAATCTGCTTCTGCCTCTGGTCGCTGGTTAGTCTCCTTGTTTGCATTCTGGTGTCCTTCCCTTATCATTTGCTGAATCTCCTCAAGCTTCTTCTCTTGCATCTCCAATGTTATCTGAATGATTCTCAACTCCCTCCTGAGGTTGGGGACTCCTTGCGCCAGTTCAGCCATCTCTGTTGCAGCTTGTTCCAAAGCTTTAGCCAACAATCTTTTCATCACCCAATAGATATGTAATGACTGTTTGAATAGAGACATTCTACCCCTGGTGTTGCCAGGGTCGTGGAGTAAAAACTCCCAATCCTCCATCTCCGAGTCGGACTGAGCTTGAAGGGCATCTTCCTCCATATTCTAGATAATTCTCCTAATTCTTGGGTTCGTGTTCTGATTATACGCCTTCTCCGCTTGATGAATTTTCTTATCCAACGACCGGCTTGTCTTTTTGCCCGGTCTCCCTCTCTGCCCCTGTCGTCCTCCCCTTTCTCCTCGGTATCTGCTCGTTCCTCTGCCTCTCCTTCTGCTCGGTTCCAGCCCGCTTCCCGCACCTCTTCTTCCCCTCTGTCTGCCGCTCTGCCTTGCCTTTCCCTCTCGCTGTCCTAGTTGCTCGTCACTGGTTTGCTGGGTATCCCAGCCTTCTACATTTCTGTTTCGCTCCTTACCCTGCCTGCATTGATCTTGCTGATCCTCTTCATCCTCAGAATCATCGTATATTTCATATATCTCCTCAACAGTCTCTTCCTTCGCTACCGCCTTGCCTTTTCTGTCCCTGTCTCTGCGCTCCGCGGCTTCCAGTTCCTCTACTGCCCTAGCTCTCTTCCTGGTTTCCATAGCGTCCTCAGTGAGTTTTCGGGGCAACTTTGCTCTGAACCAGTTCTCCACCACCTTTCCTCTCCTCACTCTCTGAATTCCTAAGCAGTTTCCTCGTTGTCGATTCCTTCGCTGCCTCCCGTTTATACTCATCCTTGCTCTAATCTGCTTACCTGTCAACTTGTCCTTCCGCTGCCACCTGTTTCTTTGCCCTCTGCCTTTCCTATCAATTATCCGTCTTCCCTCATTTCCATTTATGGATTCTAACATACCGTTTTCCCCTCCTCTCCGATCACTTGCGTTTATTATCTTGCGGTGTGGTGGTTGCCTCTTACCTGTCATCGCACACTTCTGCTGTACTGTAGCTTGCCTGGCCATTATATCTTTTCCCCGCCTTGACTGACACTCATTAAATTTCTGGGATTGCCGATCCATCTCACCTGTTCATCGCACGAATGTTATGATTCTCGTTTGCTGCTTGCTCATTATTTTCATTCGTTGCTTGTTCATGGTCATAATTAATAATACCGGCCAATTCCTCCCATTCTCTGTTGGGCCGCAACGTTCTCCACTGATTGTCTATCTTGCCGTTTCGACCTTTGCAACCCCAATTTGCAAGGAAATCTACCGCTCGGTTTCCATTCCTTTTCACATGATTAAAGATTTTATAGTCAATTCTTTGTAGAAGATCTGCCATTTCTTGAACAATCCCTGCCGTTCGCCAGCTATTGGTGACCTGCTCCCAGTTCTTCCCGTTATTAAGTTTCTTTAGGATTTCGATTGCTATCTGAGAGTCTCCTTCTATTTCCAGGTTTCTATAGCCATTTCGAATCGCAATTCTCAAACCTTGATGAATCGCCCATAACTCGGCCTCATTATTTGTCATCTCCCCGCCCCATTCTGCATAGATCCATCTGGTGTTTCTCTGACTGTCTCTGAAAATTCCTCCGAATCCCGCATTGCCTGGGTTTCCCTTCGATGCCCCGTCAAAGTTTAACTTCATAAAATTTTCTTTGGGGTATGCAAACTTGTCATAGCTTTGAGGTCTCGTACTAAGTCTGTCAATTTTTTTGTTATGCACCATTTCATATTTCAAATTTAGGTACTTTAAAATTTGTTCCTCTCCCTGATCTGCTTTCCAATCATCCGCGTCCCATCTCTCTACCAGAATTGATTCTCTTGTTAAGCTCACTACTCTGTTCCATATTGTTTCCGAGTTTTTTTATTTGTCTTGGAAAACTCTGCGGTTCCTTTCTTTCCAAACCATCCAAATCACAAAACCCGCAAGGAGATCCCAGGCCTTTCAGACTACTTTACATTGAAATTTTTCGTTCTGCCAATGAAAAATCACTTCATTTGTTTCTCTCGGGGACCTCTTAGGTTTCTGGAATAGTTTTCCGGTTTCCATCCATAGCTTCCTGGCATATACACACTTGATTAACAGATGATCTTGAGTTTCAGCTTCCTTATTGCACATATAACATTTTGAAGGCCCACTGAAACCTTTCTTTTGAAGTTTATCCCACGTCAGGATCTTGTTCTTAGCTACTAGCCAAGCGAATAAGGTAATTTTCGGCCACCAGTTTTTACCCCAGATGACCTTCCAATCTTGGTTTTCTTCATTGGTTCCCTGTTGGTCTGCCAGATAGTATGCCTCCTTGACCGTAAAGGATCCTTTCATTGACTTCCCCCATCTGAGGATATCCCTACCCGTTCGAGCTTTTACTTTCCTGGACTCTACCTCTTCCATGAACGCTTCTTGTTGCTCTTGATCTATCTCGATACCCCATTCCTCTGGTGTTGTCCATTTCCGCCAGATTCCATCCAATTCGTCTTCTTTCCAATAATCTTTGACGTATATACGGTTGCCTCCTATTTTTTCCTGTATGTTTTGGATTTTTTGTATTCTGCTCATTTTCCCCCTTTGTTGCCATTTCTCATCCCAGAATTTGGCCTCCCCTCCTCCTCGAATTTCCCAGAAAGCATTCTTTTCTACTATATCATGATTTTGTCGGGCTAGATCCCAGATTGTCGAGCCTTTCGGGGTTTCCTCCATCCGATAAATATCCTCCGTAGTGTCTGGCATATTGTATTTGTGCCTCCATAGTGCCTTCCATAGGTCATTGCCCCCTCTTAGCCATCGCCACCAAAGTTTTGCACCGAGGACCTTGTTGAGTTTATCCGGATCGCGCAGACCCAGGCCTCCTTCCTCCTTTCTTTTCGTCAGATGTTTCCATGATACTAAGGCCCACTTCTTCTGTTGGGTCGAACCTCCCCAGATGAACTTCCTCAGGATTTCTCTGATCTTGGTGCAAACCCCTTGAGGTACTGCCATGATCGATAGCAGATATATGGGGATTGCCTGCAACACTGATTTCACTAAAACAATCCTTCCAGCAATATTTAGAGTTCTGAAGGCCCAATTAGCCACTCTGTTTTTTAATTTCTCTACTACTCCTTGCCAATTTTTCTGTCTTTTAGAGTTGAAATCCAGTACGTTTCCCAAGTATTTCGTTGGGAGTTCCCCTTGCTTAAAACCTAGCATCCTGGTCAAGTGGATTTTGATTGACTCCATGGTATTAAATATAAAGGTGCAAGATTTTTCCTTATTGATTTCCATCCCAGATGCTTCCGCGAATAAGTCCAAAACCTTCTTCAGATTTCTCACTTCTTTTACGGTTGGCTCTCCAAATAGCATGATATCATCAACGAATTGCTGATGGGTTATCGGCAGTTCATTACCCCATAGTCTTAGCCCTTTGATTTTGTTTGTTGTTCTTTCTTTTTTAAGATATCTACCCAGACCCTCTGCTGCTAGAATAAATAGGAAAGGAGATAGGGGATCACCTTGTCTTATTCCTCTAGATGCCTTAAAGGTTTTCGAGGGAGTTCCATTGACTAATATTGAAAAATTTGGAGTTGATATAAGACTGTGAACCCACTTTATCCACCTATTACCAAAACCGAAACTTCCCAAGATTTCTTCCAAGTATTGCCAGTTGATTCTATCATAAGCTTTCGACAAGTCCAGTTTGATCATCATTCCTTTTTGTTTCTTTGCCTTCAGTGAATGAATCACTTCTTGAGTAACCACTAGGCCATCTAGAATTTGTCTACCTTCTACAAAACCAGTTTGCTCAGGGGATATTAATCTGCCTAACAAGGGTTTCAGTCTTTTGGCCATCAGTGAAGCAATTATTTTGTAGATAAAATTACAAAGGGCAATGGGTTTGAATCCCTTAGCATCCTCTGAATTGTCATTTTTAGGAATCAAAGTGAAAAAGGTAGAGTTAATGGCTGGCCATACCTTTTGATTTATCCGAGATTCTTCTATCAGGTCCAGAATCTCCTTTCCCATAAAGTGCTAGCCCGCTTGATAGAAATCCACTGTAAAGCCGTCCGGTCCTGGTGTTGTGCCCTTCTTCATGTTCATCACCACTTCCTCCACCTCTTCCAAACTAGTTGCTCTCATTAGGGCTCTATTCTGGTCTTCAGTTACAATCCTCAGAATGGCCGTGCAAATTTCCTTTATAGCTTCAGACCTGTCCTTGTGGGGTTCAGTCAATATTTCTTTGTAGTGTTCCATCAACACTTTTTCAATACCTTCCTGATCAACAATCCTCTCTCCACTCTCGTTCTTAATAGAAACTATCCTATTCCTTTGCCTGTGTTGTATCATTGCTTGATGAAAAAATCTAGTGTTCCTTTCCCCCTCCCTAAGCCACTTTATTCTAGATTTCTGTCTCCATAAAACTTCTTCCTGCTTTCTCCTCTCCTCCAGTTTCCCTAGAATTATCCCTTCTTCTCTGCTACTTTCCTCTATTCTCCCTTCAATTATTATCCTTTGTTGCAAAGCTTCCATTTCTTCTTCCAGCTTCTGTTTTTCCTCCATGATGTTTCCAAATTCTTCCTTGTTCCATTTCTTTATCCTTCCTTTTAACTCCTTAAGTTTACGTTGGAAGGTATGCATTTTTCCTTTTCCTTGTATTGTGCTTTTCATCCACCATTCTTCCATTTTTTTGATAAATTCCGGGTCTCTAAGCCAAAAAGCTTCAAATCTAAAGGGCTTCTTTCCAAGATTATTCTTAATATCCACTTCCAGTCTAATTGGCTAGTGATCTGAGCCAAGAGATGGCATGATCTTTGCTTCTATGAAAACATCTCTGTTCATAATTGTTTCTGATATTAAGAATCGATCTAAGCTGGATGTTATCTGATTCCTTCCCCCTCTCCTATTATTCCATGTATAAACTCCGTTGATAGTTGGTAAATCAACCAGCCTCAAACCATCTATCATGTCATTGAACATTTCCATATATTGATCTATTTTCCTTATACCTCCCTTTTTCTCTTTTAGGGACCGGATTAAATTGAAATCTCCTCCTACAATCCATGCTGTCTCCGGATGTAATCTTCGAGTTGCTTGCATATTTTTAATAAAATTTTCTCTGTCTCCCGGAGTATGAGGACCATACACCCCTGAGATGATGACCCTTTCCTTCGTCCCCGCTATTCTTCCTACGCCTGTGAGGATTCTGGTCATGTTGGTCGAACTCTCAAAAATTATCTCGTTTGGGTTCCACAATATTGCAATGCCTCCCGCTGATCCGATTGCATCTTGTCCCATGACTTCATATTGGAGTTTGCTGTTTTTGATTATTCCTTCCATCTGCTGCATGGTGATCTTTGTCTCTTGTAGGATCATAATACTTGGTCTCTCTTTTTTAAGCTTCTCTTTCATATATCTCTACTTACCCTTACTATTCAGACCCCTAATATTCCAACTGATAATAATCATTTTAAACTTTTGGAGGAGTGGAAAAATACCTCTGACAGAGGTATCACTTTACCTGAGTTTATCAATACTTCACCAACTGTTTGGATCATTTCATTCATTGTTTTCCTCCCTCTTTTCCTGCTGCTTTTGCCAGCACCGCCTATTCCCATCTGACCTCTTTCCTGTTCTCCTGATGTGGTATCCTGTTTATCCATATTCTCCCCATTTCTTTCTTTATATTTTTGAAATGCATCCTTATATAATTGTTTTTGACTGTCTGGTATAAATCTTTCGTCCAAGTTTTTCCATTCTTGAATTAATTGTCTCATAATTCTTTCTTCCTCTGCCTCATTCTCCTTCTAGCTTTCCGTCTCCATTTGGGTTTGGTTATCTAATATTTCTATCTTTTCAGCTGTTTCCCCTTCATTCATTACTCTTTCTCCTGTGTCTTTTTCTCTGGTTTCCTTGATTATTTCCATGGGTTCATTCTTTGGATCTTCTTCCTCTACCACTTTGTCCTCTCCCTCTTCGCTATTTTCCTGGAGGATTTTGAACTTGTTCTGACTTTCAATGCTCAGTGATTTCATTTGTGTCTGTGCTCTTAGTCCTTCTTTACCCGCTTTCTTCTTCCTGGTAACCTGTTGGAAACCCTTGTCTGTCTCCTCAGTTCTCTCTGCTTCCCTTTGCTGTTCTTCTTTTTTCCTTGTGTATTCTTCCTCCTTGTTTAAAGGGCATTGTCTATATAGGTGACCATACTCATGACATCTTCTGCATCTGAAGGGGATATGCTCATAATCTAATGGTTGTTGCCATACTTCATCATGGTATTCCAATTCTATGTATTCTGGCAGAGGTTCGACTATATTAATGTATACACACAATCTTGCATAAGATGTATACTTGCCTTTTTTCATTGCTTCCGCTACCTTGACAAAAGCACCAATCGTGTTGCCTATCCCCTCCATAATCTCAGGATCCCAAAATTCCACGGGTAATCCAAACAATCTGACCTAGATCGGGGCTTCCAGCATCTTTTCATTATCATGATTATATCTTTCTTCCCAGTACTTCATGAACAGTCATGCATTGTTCATGAAATATGGCCCTTCCTCAAAAACCCTCTCTTTATCCCCCAGATTCGCAAATATGGCTGTAAAAAACCCTTTTGCTCCTAGTTTTAGCTCAATGTGCCCTTTTGGCCTCCACCTTTGGTAGATCCACCAGTGTAGTTCTTTTTCAGTAGGCCAATACCCTACGAACTTGTAGATCAGTGCATGGTCTTTCATGTAGCTATTGTATTCCTCCAGCTTGTTGTTGGGTATTACGTATCTAGGTTTTTTCTAAGCCCTAGGTAGGCACTTTCCTCCGATCTTCATTTGCCACAGCTTGCCCATCACTGGTGCTTCTTTATTATTCTCTCTGGCATCATTCTGCTTGCCGCTGCCGCTTGCCTCTCCTGCAACAATGTTCTTGTAGGAGGGGATCTCTCCCCTCCCTTGTCGATTTTCCATTTTTGCCCTCAGCACGATCTGAAATAAAAGCTTCCGCTCCTGTGCTAGGGTTTCTTGCTATCACTTTCGCTCCACCCCGGTTTCCCCTGCTCTTTTCCCCTGCGCTCATTTCTCCCAGCCTTCCCTGCTGATCCACCTGAAAACCCTAGCCCGTAGATTGCCTAGTCCCCATTCGCAGTCCCTGTGTTCCCTCCCATCCGACAATATACTCGCATCTTTAAATTTAAACTCAACACTTAAAGATAAAATTCTTAAGATCATATATAGGAGGAGATTAAAACTCAAGAGATCTCAAAGAATTTTTTGAAGAATATGGTGTTCAGCGATAAAAGGTGTCTTTTTAACTCCTAATTATCTTCACATTAATTTTCAACCCAGGGACGACTTTTTATTTCAAGAGTGTACTCAGTCTGAGGCGGCTATTTACTCAAGAGTAATGTTTTGCAGTATAGTGCTTAAAATGCAAAAGTAAATGAATGCTTGAAATAAAATCTACTTACAATTAAAAGAAACTTAACACTTTGAAACTTAAATCATTCACTGGAAAAACCACAACAATTATCAGTCAAGGGTACAGTAGAAATAACTCAGTCCTTGTTTAACTGATATAAGTTAAATCAAGCATAAATAAGATCCACAATTGGATAACTTAGGCAGCGATAGCCAATGTCCTTTACAGTTGTTGGTCTCACAATCCATACTAAAGAAATAAACTGAAAAGGATAAATCAATAATGCTACTAACAGAAATGGAATAAACACTCTTGCTGCAATAACATTTAAAAGGCAAAAACAAATCCTTGCGTGAAAGAGATAACAACAAAGTCTCTTTGAACAACAAATCTAATTTAACGGGAATGAACAACAACACTAAATTAATGGAAATGAACAACAAAAAAGCTAATTTAACAATAATCTGTAATGAACAGAAAAACCTTAGTCTAAGGAAATAAATGTAGCAATTTGATCCTACAAGAATCAAATAACAACCTTTACTCTAAGGATAAATCAGACAACAAATGGAAATAGAATGGAAACTAATTAGAAATGAAATATAGAACAACACTTAAGATCAAATATAAATGTACAGTGAACCAAAATACACACGACACACCTTAATATTAAGAGAAATAGTAATCTGACTTCGATACCACAAATATCAATCTCAGTTATAAAGAATAACGATTGTAATTCGTAATGAAACAACAATGTCAGTTGAACAACAATCGCGATTAAGTGTAAACCATAGATGAATATAGTAATACCAACTTATGAATGTCACAACACGGTTACTCTGCAATTGAATAGCAATAGCATTCTGTAAGGACCAGTAACGTTATATCAATGATTAAAGGAAAAATAATGCATTACAAAGTTAGAATGAACAATACGACATTCCTGTCAAAGAGAACGATATTACTCAATTGAACATAAATCAAATATAACAGAACCGTGATATAATATAACAAAACACATAAGATTACCGAACAAAGCTAATAATGAAAACTATGCACAAACTAAAGATAATGGTACAGGAGTGAGTGTTCCACCAGGGCTGGGCCCTTAGCCTCTAGGGACACACCGCTTGAGATTACTCCAGGATCAAAGATGGAACGACAACCAGATTTATATTAAAACATCAAAGCAGAGTTACAGTGGATCACTTCTCAACGAGAGTCGATGAGACGTTGTATAATTACAACAAGAAATCTCTCCATCTCTCAGCCATTATCCATTCTCTCCGCCATCCTCAATTCTGAATCTCTAATTCTCAAATCATAATTCTGAATCCATCCCTTCCCCTTCTCTGATCTTTGTTCTGATTTAAATACACAGAGAGCAGAGAGCAGTTACAACTGTGATGATTACAATATGATCATTATTACAAAATTGGATTGTTTCTAACCAATTTATCAACAAGAAAACATATTTCCATCCATCTTTCAACAAGAGCAAGGTGAATTTGTCTTTGCAGCTGAGGTTTGCAAAATGGCCACACAACAAATATGAGAGAATCATTCTCAAAGAACCCTGTGTTTCTCTCAATACAAGCCAAATTTGGGCAAACCATTCATTGTTAACGTTAATTTGGTCCGTTCTAGACAAAACCCATATTCCGGATTTTCCAGATTCTTCTCCATTTGCCCATAATTGCAACTGCAAAACTGTCACTTCTTGTTATAGTGAATTTCTCAGTTGGAATATTTAATGATCAAATCTTCAATCTAGAAATTGTATTGGAGGCTAAAAACGGTGAATAATCTTACAACCAATTTATTAAAACTATCATTGATAAAATCATGCATAATCATCAATTTATTAAAAATAAAGGAAAATAAATAATATTCATCCATAAGAGCATAAATCATTATAAAATGGATTTATATAATAAATTATAATAAATGACATGATAAAGAAGAGTAAAAATGGATGAAATAAGTGTTTAAAAAGTGGTCGTATTCATGGCCCAACATACCCCCATACTGAATATATTACATGTCCTCATGCAAGAAAAACTGAATATATTGCATGTCCTCATGCAACCCAAAGACAAAACCCATGTGTTAACCAAGAAATAAAAAATTTGTTCATCCTAGCTCATGAAATGGATAGAACGACGGAATTCTTCCTTAATTAATGAATATTCAATTTTAGTAATTTGGATGAAAGCATAACAATTTTTACATTGACGTTCAAGTTATGTGCATATGAAGTTGCAACAAAACATGATATAAGTAACAACAACTTCATTAACTATTTTCTTAAAAACTACAAACCAACATTTGTTGGAATGTTGCAAGTAAATTTATAATGTATGAATGCCTCTATGATCCAAAAATTAGATCATTTTGATGCACGGATCATGAGATATAAACAAAATGATTGTAGGTGATAGTGCATGATTTCCGAAATTTTATGAACCAATATAACTTGAAATTATTTGGGTTTTTATATTTTAATGATACGTCTGTGTTTTCTAGAAATCACAAGAATTGGGTTCATAGTTTTAAAAATAATATGAAAATCAATTTCTACACTGAAATTGTAAGCTTTAAATGAGAAAGAAAGTAGAAAACATCCATCATGCATAGCAATTCCTCGCCCTCTCTGAAAAATTAGCATGCCCTCATGCAATGCTAGAAAACAAATTGAGGTGGACGCTATCATCTGTTGAAATCTATGCTTGGTGTAAACCAACATGGAACAAGGGAGGTGTTGATGATGAATAAGAATAGCAATGGATGATAATGAATATTAATGACATGGTCATGAAAAAGAAATGAATGAAAGCAACACTCCCCCAAACTGAAAGATTATATGCCGCTGAAAAAATGGGAAGTGGTAAAGATGTGGAATGAATGATGATAAATAATGCTCAAAATGGATTTTCATTAAATTCTCCTAAATTTGTAATAAATCAGAAAATTGTGCTATTTTACCTCAAGTTTTACCTCCAAAAAGAAAAATGTATAACGACATATATGTACTAGCATTTGTTGAAGCTGATGTAGGCAGAGTTGGTGTTGAAAGTGATGCAAAAGGTGGAATCTAGGCAAGCACATCATGTCTGAACAGTTGTTCATGTTCGTGAGTTGCTCAAGCTTCTTCTGTTAGTTGCAATAGTGTGGTCATGTTGCGAATAGAGTTTCTCCCCCATACTTGTTGTTCTCCTGTAAACAAATCACTATTTTGCATACAATGTGCTTGAATGAATAACAACAGATTAAGATGCATGCAAAAATTGCAATCAGAAAAACTTTTGTATACATGCAATACTAATATTTTGTCAAATCAACAAGTTATGGCAGAGTGCAGTAATCATATCGCATGCTATCCCATAATGCATACATTTCACCCTCTAATTGGAAAAGGAATTCCATGACCATAAAGCCTGTGAAAATTGTTATGCTGACGGCAAGGCAAGGGAATGAACAATACAATAGTAAATGAAGCAGAGTATACATATCAATGATAGGACAATGAGAGTTATAGTTATAATGAGAGAAGAGTGTGTAAAGATAGTTATGAATAAGGGATAGGATGCTTTGGATTGATGATTAGTTATGCAAAAAAAGAAAAAGGACAGCAATATGCCAAAAAGATGCTTTGATGATGGTATTCTAGCTGAAAATGACGTGATTGATAATAAAACAATTAAGGAAATAACTTCTCTGATAAAAAGAAAAAAATAAGAAAAGGATATTATAGTAATAATTGACAATAAGATATAACTTCAATAACATAAGCAGAGCCTCTGCTACTAGCAGGCATCCATAGCCTTGGCAGGGTTGCTTTTTAACCCATATGATCCAGGATCCTCAATTTATAAATGAAGAGTTCCAGTGCTGTTCTACAGAAGAAATCAGTGTGCTGGCATGGTAACTAGATAACCACACTGCCATTCACTGGGATGTAGCAAAAGTGATTAGGCTGGCTCGTGATGAGACCTCCTGTTCTAAGGATAATTTGGCTATCCAATGGATCATAACCTTGGTGTGGTGGCCATAATGGGAATGTCACTTTGTTACAACCTTATGAACATGGTAAGTTGGCTCATCATGAGACCCCCTATCCTCCATCTGCATTTTGTTGTTATTACACATTTTTATGAAAAAAAAGGGAGGCTCAGTACTCCTTAAGAGTAGGGATGGTGGAAGAAGTTGAACATGTCAATAGAAAAAAATTTACCCATAATCTCATTTATTCCAGATAGAGAAGATTATAACCAGGAAGGGCGGAACCGGCATGGTATTAAGATGATCAATCAATATCATGTTCAACAGAAAACAATGCAGTAAAGTAGTATATAAATAATTGTGTCCCTTTTGAAAAGAATCTATCATCAAGGAGTTGTCTTGTTAAAGATCATAATGTGAATAATATTAATTTGCTACAATATAATCCATAATTTTTGTTCTCATAAAAGTAGTGTACTTCATGCCATGAAAGGGAATCAGTAAAATGTGGTTGAGATGAACTAGGAATAATCCCACAAGAGGAAGGAAGGGTTGCTCTCTAAAATACTCCCAAAGTGTTGCTCTTTTGAAGGAACAACAAAAACACTTCGAAAAAAGTGTTGTTCCTTGTAGGGAACAACACAGGAAATGCACACCAAACAACAAAAATACACATGAAAATGTGTTGTTCCCTGTAAGGAACAGGAAAAAAATGCATGTGAAAAAGTGTTGTTCCCTAAGATAAACAACAAAATATGCGAAAATGTTGTTCCTTTGAAAAGGAATAGCGAAAATGTGAAAGTGTTGTTCCTTCGGAAAGGAACAGAAAAAATGCAGAAGTGTTATTCCTTTCGGAAAGGAACAACAAAAATGTGAAAGTGCAGAAGTGTTCTTCCTTTGAAAAGGAACAACAAAAATGTGAAAGTGTAAAGTGTTGTTCCTTTAAAAAGGAATATCAAAAACGTGAAAGTGTAGAAGTGTTGTTCCTTTAAAAAGGAACAACAAAAATCTGAAAGTGCAAAAGTGTTGTTCCTTCCGAAAAGGAACAACAAAAATGTGAAAGCGCAGAAGTGTTGTTCTTTTAAAAAGGAACAGCAAAAATGTGAGACTTTTGTTCCTATTTTGAAAAGGAACAGCAGAGTGTAGAAGTGTTGTTCCTTTGAAAAGGAACAATAAAAGTGCGAAAGTGTTGTTCCTTTTTTGAAAAGGAACAGTAGAACGCAGAAGTGCTGTTCCTTTGAAAAGGAACAACAAAAGTGCGAAAGTGCTATTCCTTTTTTGAAAAGGAACAACAGAATGCAAAAGTGTTGTTCCTTTGAAAAGTAACAGCAAAAGTGCGAAAGTGTTGTTCTTTTTTTGAAAAGGAACAATAGAATGCAAAAGTGTTGTTCCTTTGAAAATGAACAACAAAAGTGCCAAAGTGTTGTTCCTTTTTTGAAAAGGAATAGCAAAATGGACAATCATAAAATGCAAGCATGCAAAAAAAACGAATTAGCTATTCATGGTATTGATGTTGAGGATGGGTTATAATTTGAAGGAAGCAACAACTGAAATACAAAATATAAGAGAAATCAGAAAAGAAACAACATTTTATTTAAAAATAATATGTAAATAAATAAATTAAGTTACAACAGCTATGATGTAAAAAATATGATCTCTTTGAAAAATGTTTTGGCAGCAATGACAAAACATGAATTTTCAAATGAAAATCAATTCTTCATTTCTTCTATTATGAAGCCGTTGGATAATGAGTTGGATGAAATTCCCTTTTTTCATTAAAATTTCTTTCAAGAATCACTTGTCCATAAATTCACCACCTTTTTCTCTTAGGACCTGCAAAAAAACGAGTATCTACCTGCAATAAAACATTAAATCATGGAGAAAGAGAGGTGAGTGGGCTCCTTTAATCCAAGAATTATGGAAAAAAATAACAAGTACTTACTCTGTATAACAAATCCACTAAGAAAATAACAAAGTAAAATTTATTTGTCACTTGCGGGAGAGCAGTGGTCGACCATACTAACCAGCAATGTTTTAATCACAACTTCTTTGTTTTTCGTCCAAATTGAGTGATTCCAAAGGCAGATGGGAGATAATTCAATGGTATATCTCCAATAGAAACAAGTTTTGAAAATTCGATGATATGATATGTCAATTTTAGTTAGAGCAACATGCATAACAGAGTCATTTTCGATTTTCCAGCTTAGACCAACAGTTGATATTTCAAGCATAAGTTTTTCGTTTGATGGTGGATTGAACCGATTCAAATTGGAGATTAACTTAGATTCATTTATTTATCTCCAATAGAAACAGGTTTTGAATACAAGAAGAACTGATGGGTCAAATACGTTAATGAACAACCGAGAAAACAGAGTTTCAAGAGTGCTAATTTATGATAGGCAGTCAGTATTTTGGTTATAAAGTCATCATACAATATCAAAATTGAGTGTTTAAAATTGAGTTGTAAACTAGATTCATAGAGAAATCTCTCAGAGAAACATGTTTTAAAAATATTCAATTTGGTTTCCCAAAACATGACTGTCCCGACTGTGTTTTCAGAAATTTCATCAAGCCCGCAAGCCAAAAAAATGATATTCAAGCAATTTTTCCATATTGATGACAAAAATGGATATAAGTGTTTGTAGAATTTTTATTTGCAATATAATTAATCTACATACACATAAATTAGAATATCTATCATCGATGTTGATTTCATAGCGTGTTGTGACAAAGAAACAATTATTTTTACAAAAATGAAAAAAATGTATTTGTTTTATTTCTTTATTTATTTTATTTTCTCCACTATCCTACTCTTCTTTGAGAATCGAATATGTTTATGTATAAGAGTGTTTCCACTAGAACCATTTTAAAAATAAGGCCTTTAGTATGCACATACCCAAATTTGAAAAATGCATATTAATGAATATTAGGGTATGCGAAGCCAACTTCCCTTGAAAAGATGGTGTCAAAAATTGTTGAAGTATGGAGTGATGCTGCAAACAAATGATGGAGTGAAACCAATCTTCAATATATCCTTTACTTTCTTGATTTTCCATAGCCATCGTACCATGAATTTCTTGAGCTTTTAATATGGCTTGTTGATGCAAACTAAAAGAGACCTCATTTTCTTCCATAACTTCTACAATTTTTGAATTTGAAACATTCTAAATCTCAATATCAGTTTTCTCCAATGGTGCATGTGAGATAGAATGGGTGGGAAGGGTGGGTAATTTTTTTAGTTCAACACTGTAAGCATGTGTACTGGTTTATTGTGGTGAGGGTGTGGAATGAGTTGAGCAGGAAATTGTGTACAAAATGGAGCATTTTGATGATGTAGATGATTGGGTTGAGTGGATGATTTTTATAGGCAAGCAAGATGTTGTGGAAGAGCTGGTGATGAATATGGAGAATGTGTTTGTGCTACAAGATGAGGGAGATTAGTCATGCAATCATAAGATGAACCATGCCAAACTTGCAGATGAGATGGGTGGTGGTTATATTGAGATTGACATGGCTGCCCTAACACATTAGTATTCCATAATGGATTATGCAAATAAGAAAATGGAGGAGAAGTGTTTTGAACCATACCTGTAGGCCATGATTTCCATGGTTTTGACCTTGTTGCAGCTTCCTCATCTCTTTGATATGCTGCTTACATCCTAGATAGGGAAGAAAAACTATCTATGGGATGCTCCTTTCGGTCATGAGGGCAAAACACTTCATCAAATTCTTGATTTTTCTGAACCTGCAAAACATCCAATTGTGAATTTAGAGAGATAATAAAATCAACTTTAAAATTTTCAAATAAAACATTGATTTTGACTCTTATGTCTCCTATTCTTGTAGCAGATTTGGAAAAGAAAGAAGAAACTTCTTTAGAATTCTTACTAGCCTTGGAGATTCCTCTTGAATACCTTATGCAAAATTCACAAACATCATCATATGATAACTGAAAAACATCACCTTTTCCTATCAGATTTAAGAGTTCTAAAAATTCATCTTTGGTTCCTCTAAGAAGGAGTGTTTTTAAGATCTCTTTTTCCAAATGCGTATGTTTTGATTTTTGAAGGTTGTATTGAAATCGATCTACATAGTCCTCCTAACTTTCATCTTCCCCTTGTATCATATCAAAAATATCTTCATCAGTCTTGCAATAGTCTTGGTACTTCTTCAAGAATATGTTCTTCATGTCCTCCCATGTTTGGATGCAGTTCCCACCTAGGCTCATGAACCATTGGAGAGCTATTCCTTTTAGAGTAAGAGGATACACCTTGAACTTTTGATCATTAGTGTAATAATCATATCCTCTACAAAGTATTTCGAACTCAAATAAAAATGTATTTGGGTCTTCATTTGTAAAACCATGAAAATTTGGTAGAGAATATGGGGGAATTATGTGCATTTGTGTCAATCCTCCTAGATCTTTGGTAGGAAATTCAAAAGTAGAAATGTGAGCCATTTCTTACCATAGTAGAAGATGTTCTTCATGTGTTTCTTTCAAGGCTCCTTCTTCAAATGTTCCTGTCAATTAGTTAGTGAAATGGGTGGTTCTTACATCACCACTTAAGTTAAATCATGAGATTTGTTTTTCAAAATTTCTATTTTTTTATTTTTATTTTTAGTTATTCACACAGAAATTCAAACATCTATTTCTACACTAAGTCTTTTAACAGTTCTGTTGAAAATCGAGCGGGGGAGCAGGGCTTCTACATGCTCCGTACACAAGTTCCTACCTTACATTCTTAATACCGAATTCTTTCCTAACAGGGACTCATCAGATGCACACTACTCTTTAGAAATGGCTACACTCTCCCCGGAAATGGCGGCAAAATGTTGAGCGATAAAAGGTGTCTTTTTAACTTCTAATTATCTTCACATTAATTGTCAACCCAGGGACGACTTTTTATTTCAAGAGTGTACTCAGTCTGAGGCGGCTATTTACTCAAGAGTAATGTTTTGCAGTATAGTGCTTAAAATGCAAAAGTAAGTGAATGCTTGAAATAAAATCTACTTACAATTAAAAGAAACTTAACACTCTGAAACTTAAATCATTCACTGAAAAAACCACAACAATTGTCAGTGAAGGATACAGTAGCAATAACTCATTCCTTGTTTAACTGATATAAATTAAATCAAGAATAAATAACATCCACAATCTGAGAACTTAGGCAGTGATAGCCAATGTCCTTTACAGTTGTTGTTCTCACAATCCATACTAAAGCAATAAATTGAAAATGATAAATCAATAATGCTGCTAACAGAAATGGAATAAACACGCTTGCTGCAATAACATTTAAAAGGCAAAAACAAATCCTTGCGTGAAAGAGATAACAACAAAGTCTATTTGAACAACAAAGCTAATTTACCAGAAATGAACAGCAAAACTAAATTAATGGAAATGAACAATAGCAAAGCTAAATTAACAACAATCTATAATGAACAACAAAACCTTAGTCTAAGGAAATAAATGTAGCAATTGTATCCTACAGGAATCAGATAACAACCTTTACTCTAAGGATAAATTAGACAGCAAATGGAAATAGAATGACAAATAATTAGAAATGAAATATAGAACAACACTTAAGATCAAATATAAATGTAAAGTGAACCAAAATACACATGGCACACCTTAATATTAAGAGAAACAGTAATCTGACTTCGATACCACAAATATCAATCTCAGTTATAAAGAATAACGATTTTAATTCGTAATGAAACAGTAATGTCAGTTGAACAACAATCACGATTAAGTGTAAACCATAGATGAATATAGTAATACCAACTTATGAATGCCACAACATGGTTACTCTGCCATTGAACAACAATAACATTCTTTAAGGACCAGTAACGTTATATCAACGATTAAAGGAACAATAATGTGTTACAAAGTCAGAATGAACAATACGACATTCCTGTCATAGAGAACGATATTACTCAGTTGAACATAAATAAAATATAACAGAACCATGATGTAAAATAACAAAACACATCAGATTATTGACCAAAGGCGATAATGAAAACTACGCACAAACTAAAGATAATGGTACACGAGTGAGTGTTCCACCAGGGCCAGGCCCTTAGCCTCCAGGGACGCACCACTTGAGATTTCTCCAGGACCAAAGATGGAACGACAACCAGATTTAAATTAAAACATCAAAGCAAAGTTACAGTGGATCACTTCTCAACGAGAGTCGATCAGATGTTGTATAATTACAACAAGAAATCTCTCCATCTCTCAGCCATTATCCATTCTCTCCGCCATCCTCAATTTTGAATTTCTAATTCTCAAATTATAATTCTCAGTCCATCCCTTCCCCTTCTCTGATCTCTGTTCTGATTTAAATACACCGAGAGCAGAGAGCAGTTACAACTGTGATGATTACAATATGATCAATATTACAAAATTGGATTGTTTCTAACCAATTGATCAACAAGAAAATATATTTACATCCATCATTCAACAAGAGCAAGGAAAATTTGGCTTTGCAGCTGACGTTTGAAAAACGGCCACACAACAAATCTAAGATAATTGTGCTCAAAGAACCCTACGTTTCTCTCAATAAAAGCCGAATTTGGGCCAACCATTCCTTGCTAAAGTTAATTTGCTCCGTTCTAGACAAAACCCATGTTCCAGATTTTCCAGATTCTTCTTCATTTGCCCAGAATTTCAACCGCAAAACTATCACTTCTTATTCCAACGAATTTCTGAGTTGGAATATTTAATGATCAAATCTTCAATCTGGAAATTGTATTGGAGGCTAAAAATGGTGAATAATGTTACAACCAATTTATTAAAACTATCATTGATAAAATCATGCATAATCATCAATCTATTAAAAATAAAGGAAAATAAATAATATTCATCCATAAGAGCATAAATCATTATAAAATGGATTTATATAATAAATTATAATAAATGACCTGATAAAGAAGAGTAAAAATGGATGAAATAAGTGTTTAAAAATTGGTTGTATTCACGGCTCAACACATGGCATTAGAAGGCAGTATTCAGTGGCTAAAACACCACAAGAAAATGAAGTAATTGAGAGAAAGAATGGAACAATCCAGGAAATAGCCATAGTTATGTTTGATGACGCAAAAGTATCCCACATATTCTAGGGAGAAGTAACACAAGGGGAATATACCTATCAAATAAGACTTAGCTCAGGCCTGATAGTAATAAAATACCCTATGAATTGTGGAAGGGAAGACCTGCATCAGTTAAGCACTTCAAGGTATTTGGGAGAAAATTCTTTATCAAAAGGAATGATAGAAATCTTGAAATGTTTGACTCTCATGCTGATGAGGGTATATTACTTAGGTACTCTGCTCGAAGCAAAGGATATAAGTGTTACAACAAGTGGCAAGATATAAGTGTTACAACAAGTGGCAAAATAATATTGACGATTGCATTGATGTAATAGTAGATGAAATAGCTTCACAACTTGAGTCCTATAAAAGAAACATGAACTCATATGGTGAAGAAAATATAGATATGAGATCCGCAAATCTAGAAGAAACAGATTCAAATAGTGAAGACGAGGAAGTAGGCACAACTCCAAAGCCAAAGACACCTTCCAGGTATGTACAAAAGTAGAAACTTGAGGTTCAAATACTTGGAGATCAAGGACATGGTGTTTCAACCAGGAGGAAACGTGTTGGCAATACAAGTTATGCAAATCTGGATCTGTTGTCATAGATCGAAGCTAAGAATATTAGCCAATCAAGTGAGCACAAGTTATGGGTGAAAGATATGAATGAAGAACTTGATCAAATTAAAAAGAATGACACTTGAGAGCTTGTTCAAAGACCTAGAGAGAAAAATGTCATTGGGACAAAATGGGTTTTCAAAACCAAGATGAATGAGCAGGCTCAAGTGATCAAGAACAAGGCTTGATTGGTCTACAAAGGGTATGCTCAAATAGAAGGGGTGGATTTCGAGGAAACCTTTGCACTAGGAGCAAGACTAGAATCTATCTGAATTTTTCTTGTGCTTGCTAGTCATAAGAACATCAAGGTATATCATATGGATGTGAAATCTTCATTTCCCAATGAAAATTTGGAAGAATAACTTTACATTGAGAAGCGTGAAGAATTTATGCTCACCACAAATGAAGGGTTTGTGTGAAAACTGAAAAGGGATCTATATGGACTGAAAGAGGCTCCCAAAGCTTGGAACGAAAGGGTGGATAAATATCTTAAGCATCAAGGCTTTAAAAATGGTACTCTTGACAACACTTTATATATAAAATATAAAGGTGACCATTCACTAATTGTAGTAGTGTATGTGGATGATATAATTTTTGGCAATGACATGGAACAATTGAGGCATCAATTCGTTAAATGTATGCAAATAGAGTTTGAAATATCCATGATCAGAGAGATGACTTTCTTCCTGGGATTGTAAATCTCTTAGTCTCCAAGTGGACTATTTATCTCACAATCCAAATACCTTCAAGAAAATATGAAGAAGTTTGGGATGGAAGATTGCAAGTTAGTGAGCAAACTTATGGTTACAGGATGCAAATTGTGCAAAGAATATGAGACACCACTAGTAAATCAAACTGATTATAGATCCATGATAGCATGCTTGTTGTATCTTACAGTTTCGAGGTCACATATCACACAAGTTGTGGGTCTTGTGGCCTAATTTCAAACCTTCCCTAATGAAATTCATGCTGTTGTTCTAAAAATAAAATTTCAAATATCTTCAAGGAACAACAAAATATGGACTATGGTATGCTAAACACAAAGAATTCAATTTCGAGGCCTACACTAATTCTAATTGGGTTGGTAGTCTTGAGGACAGGAAGAGCACTGTAGGTGCAACTTTATTCTTTGGAAAATTCTTGGTGTCATGAGTCAACAAGAAAAGTTCCTCCATTTTTTTATCGACTTCTGAAGTAGATTATATTGTGGTTGCTACCCATTGCATGCAAATTCTATGGATGAAGAAGACCTTAAAATATATTTAGATTGACCTAATCACTAGTATAAAATTATAAATTAGTGACTAGGTGACTAAAAACGTCAGACACCACAACTTTTCCAAGTGAAATACAACCAAAAATGAGCAATCTTAAGTGACTAACCTAAAAACGACTAACATAAATCGCTAATTTAGTCACAGGTTAAAATATGTGACTAGCTAATAAGTAACACAACTAAAAATGACTAACACGAATGACTAATTTAGTCTAAGAACAAAAATATAACTACCTAACAAGTACTACAATAATATGAATCAATTTTTTATGTTAGTCATCTTAGTTGTGTGAGAGATTGGATCCCTCTCGACACTTGGCATTTATAGGGTTAATATGGATCTAGGTTGGTTATATAATACCATATAATATTTATATTTGTATTTTTGTCTCTTTTTTATTCCCTCTCTCTATCTCACCCCCCAAACACACACATACTTTCTCTCCCTCTCTTCCCCTTCTATGTCTATCTCTATCTTCCCCTTATCTCCCCCTCTATCTATATCCTTCTCTCTATTCCCTCCTGCCCTCCTCTCTCCCTCACTCTCTCTTGATGACTCCCCTATAACCCCCTCTATCTCTCCACCTTTCTCCCTCTATGTTTTTCTTGTTCTCTCCCTCTCCTAACCCCTCCAATTCCTTCTTTCTCTCCTCATCTCTATCTTCCTTCCTCTTTATCCCTTATCTCCCATCTCCCTCTATCTCTCCCCCCAAATCACTCTCCTTCCCTCTCTCTCTCTTCTGTCTAACTCTATCACTATCTCTCACTGTCCATGTCCTTCTCCATCTATATGTCTCCATCTCTCTACCTTTACCTTCTCTTCCTATCTCTATCTTCTCCTCTTATTTCTCTCCCCTCCTCTCCTCTCTCCCTCACTCTCTCCCCATCTCTCCCTTCTCACTCCTCTCTCTCTCCACCTCTATCTCTCTATATATTCGTTCTTTCCTTCCTCTCTCTCACTCCAACTCCATCTCTCTCCCTCTCTCCTCTCTCTTCCTTCCTTTCTCTCACTCCAACTCCATCTCTCTCTCTCTCTCTCTCCTCTCTCTTCCTTCCTCTCACTCCCCCTCTCCCACCTCACTTTCTCTCCCCCCCATCACTATCTCTTTCTCCCTCTCTTTGTCCTCCAAATTTTTCACTTTCTCCCACTGTCTCTCCAACCCCCTCCCCAACTCTCTCTTAAATTTGATCACATTGTATTGTGTTTAAGAAATTATCTAAATTAAAAAATCTTAATTGGTTGTAAAATATTAAGCCTATATTTTGGATCAATCATGTCAAAGAAAATAAAATAATGAAAAACTTTTAAACATCACACGCTATATTTAATCTATTATAATTAGTCAATTTTCATGCTCTCATCCCTTGGACCCTTATCTAAGATGGATCTACCTTAGTTAATATGGATCTATGGTGGTTCTTTATATATATATATATATAGATATAAAGAACTGGCATAGACCCATCTTAGCTTAATTTTATTAAAACCTTAATTTAATTTCTGTGGGAATATTTTTAGTAGTTCTGAGGATAGAGGGTTTATATATATCTAAAATTGTAACATTTTCCCTTTTAGATTCAGTTAAAAAAATGTTGTATAATTAAATTAAAATAAAATATTTTTACTATGAAATAAGTTATGGTATTGGCCCCCTGGATGCAGGTGTTTAAGTCTGCCTTCAATGCGATGGGACTGGAGTGGGCTGAGAATGGCCGCCACTTGCCAGCCCTGTACAACGAAGTCGTTTCCATGTGGCTGGATGATCACAAGCAGGTGGGTTTCTACTTAAAGGAATGTGTGCAGGCGACTTAGATTCACCTTTCACCTCCGCACGCTCTGTCATGTTTTGGCTCTCGGCTCCCATGAATGCCACAGTAATGGCGGGAGCGTCTCGAGGCAGGGGAATGGGCATTAAAACCAGACTCTGCCATGGGTTTCTTCAGATGTCCCTTATGTTATGTTGGTTGGGCTCTGGCTCAGCTAGCTCAGAGAAGCTGCCTCTGTCAATTTCCCCGACTCCCTCTGAAGCTTTGGGCTCCCGTCCAATTGTTTGTTTGTATGGTCTTAGTCTTACCTCCCCGGTGGTTCGTTCTGGTATCCACAAGGGCGCTGTCACTGCAGTCATGCCTCGACCCCGCTAAAGAATGCTAAGCCGCAGAGGCACCTCTCGGGGTGCGCCTTCTCACCCTTCTTCCGGTGAATTCACTTCTAGCCAGCACCCTTACACTCACAGCGGGAGAGGGCGCTTTCTGTGGCCCAGTCAATTTCTTGAGCCCAGCTCTCCAGGTTCCTCGTCCTCGCCCTCCTTCGGTTCTGCAATCTTCACTTTCAACTGTACCCTGAACTGTCCTTGGATTACAGCCCATGTCTCGATGCTCTTTCTCGAGGAAGCCCAAGAAGAGGGCGAGTCCAGTGTTCTTCAGGAGGACCAAGGCATAGTTTCGGTGCCGAATTCAGGCTCCCCGCGAGCCATGGAGACTCCGGCAAGCAATGTCAATGACACAGTGATGGAGCCAATGGCCCCAGGTTCGACTGCGAATGAGGATGCTCAAGCTCAGGATCTGGCTGATGGTGGTTGGTGCAGGATCATGGAGGAGCCTCCTGACGCCTAATTCAAGCTCTGCAGCTTCGTATCAGGTTATGCAGCCCAGTATCGAGGGCTTTTTGTCACTGTTGATAATTTTTGTAACTGTTGTTGCGTCGAGGTTAATTATGCATGTTTTTTGTAAAGCTTGTAAGCTTAGAAAGGCCAAGATGGGTAACTTTGGCTCCCCTATGCGGGACTGCACAACATGGCCTAGTCCAAACTCTATGTTCTGGACAATTTTCTATTTCATGCTGCCTTTCCTTCTGGGCAGCTGTTTCTTTTGCTAGTCATGGTGTAACTGTACACCTTTAATGTGAATAATAGAATAGTCTTATTTAGGAAAAAAAAATTTATGGTATTGGCCCATGGTATTGTAACAAAGCCTATTAATAACAAAATCAAAATATAACAAATTGAATTTTATTATTTTTATTAATTTAAATTTTTATTATTAATTGAGGTCATATTTAAATGTTTACACTCATCCCAATATCATTTTTAACTTCTTCTTATTCTTTTTAATTTAACGTCTTACGCAAAAATAACAAATCCTTACTAAAAATAAATCATTTAACTGAATTGCAATTTATATATTTTATACTATATTATAAATATTTCTTTTCTTTTTCATTTCCAGTCTACCGCTGTGTTCAAATAAAATATTCAAACATTATAACATTACATTGTAGCATTGGACTTTTCTTTGCATTGTCTATATCTAGGAGGAAATGCCAAAAGAAGGAAGACCATCAATGTGATCTATGGATTTCTTAGGATTCGAACCGAGATGAAGATTCCATGGGAAACACCTTAGGAGAGCATAAACCATTAGATAGAGGAAGGGCAAGGTCATTGGGTGTGGATGTTTTGGTAATTTGTACATCAATATGAATTTGTACTCTAGAGATTTCTTACTTTTTACTAAAGATGATTTTTATTCTTATGGGTAAACAATTTCGAGGGTTTATATGATCAAAGCATAAATTTTATCTAGAGTTGTGGGTTTAATGATTATGATAATGCAAATCTTGATTGTGTCCAACAATTCATCAAAAGACAATGGAGAAGTAAGAATTTTGCATGTCCTTATTGTACAGATCAATTCACTACTCCCTAAGTTTTCTAGGGCTGGAATGCATGAAATTTTATTTTTTCTTTTCACCATTTTTTTAGTGGTTGATTGTTTCTGTAATGGAGTCTAGAATGGCCAAATTCAAATTCGATTGATAGACCTTCCTCAAACATTGTTACATGAAATTAAAATTTCTTCTAATCATGAACATAAAATATTCTATGTTTCATCCTTAGATTCTGATCTAAATGCTTATAATTTTAAACTATGTTACTATATTTTAAATAGAGTATACTTAGATCCATTGAACCTTACAACTCTCCAAATCTTAGTTTAAATTTAGCTAAAAAGAACGAACCCTAATGGCTTTTGTAAATTAGATTCAATGCTTACAGACAATGATTAAAAATGGAAGGACAGAAATGGTCTGATGACTTTTACCCACCCATGAATTTCTAAGAGCTTTGGTATTATTCTGAACCTAAACAAAGAGAGTAGAAGAAGAAGAGGAGCTTGGATGAGGTGGACCTTGACCTGCTTGATACTTTTCACAAATTGGGCATGCCCTTTACTAGAAGAAGAGATTGACCAATGTTGTTGTAGATGTTTTTGATAGTGTTTTCATTGCTACCATGCATAGGTAGATCCTATAGGCAGTTGAGGTTATCTTTTGTTCGTTATAAGAGGTAATTCATGAGTATCTTTATCTAGCTAGGAAGTAGCTTGGGAGGGTGGTTCCTCCTGATGATAACTATTATGCTGCATTTTTTTTTAGTGATAGCTCCTGCTATTAAATCCCCAACCACACTTTGTCACCCATGGAAATATCCACTTATTTCAGGATGAATGAGATGGAGACGAGGTAGTTTGAGAGGACTCTTATTGTTGTAGATGAGAGGAGTTTTGTGACATATATTGAAGGATGCACTGCACCATTTTATGACACCAATCATCTCCATTCCACAATAGTGGATCTCTATTGCATCGAGGGAGCAACGATAAAGTATTCCACTATAAATAATTAGTATGTTGGGGACGAGGAATACCAATGTGGTATTTATAATTCTATAATGAAAAGAGGTTTGTGTGATGGAGACAAATCGAGGATTTCATGGACCTGAGTAGAGATTGCTTCAATAATCACCCGAAAATGCTCAAACATTGTCTTGAAAGGCGATGATGCAATTGGAGAGCTCTATTCTATTGCGTTTAAAAATAACTACCAATAGGGGCAACAAAGACGATCCATATAGGGAAGAATTGCAGGAGTAGGATTGTTTCTAAAATTATATCTATAGGCAAGTCAAGGAACTACTACAGAAGATTATTGTAGGTGCAACCAAATTCTCATAATACAAGGAATTTTTCAGAGTGTGATGTAATGCTCATCGGTGACCAGGAAGTTGCAAATAATTATTGTTACATTCAGGTACAATTTAGTTGCATTCTAAAGTCTCTAATTTCATTTATTGATCATCCTTCTTGTGTCCCTATCTCTCTTAATTTTATTGTGGTAGGATTGGAATGGGTTAAAAATTCAAACATATCATTGGGTAAAATAGACACCCACATGTCACTACATGTCATTGTGCATACCCTCCATTTTTATAGAATTAGAAGTGAGCAATTTGATATGTGCAGAACTAAAAATCCTAGCAGGCATGATGAATCTAGTCCTAGTCATAGCATTGAAATCGAAACAAAAAATCATAAATGATCGATAAATTTGTGACAAAAAGTAAAAAACACAATAAAATATTCTATGCCAACATTGTCTATTTAGTGCAAGATACTATAAATATTTCATAATTTTTAGAGATGGTGGATTTCATAAATACGCCTCAATCAATGTTACTAACTTGAAGATAATATGGTCATTGCAACTATTTACTTTAAATAGGCTAAATTTAGGTAATTAAAACAAGTTTGAAAATCACTAGAAACACCATTCATGATTATTTTAAATAGACTAAATTTAGGTAATTAAAACAAGTTTGAAAATCACTAGAAACACAACCCCTGTTTATTTTAAATAAACTAAATTTAGGTAATTAAACAAGTTTAAAAATCACTAAAAACACCACCCACATATCATTTTATTTCCAGTTGTACAAGATAATATTGAATAAAACTATGAGAACTTTCATTTAAATTGACTGTACATAAAATAAAAAACAAGGTTGGTGTTTCTAAAAGCTATATCCATAATTAAATATAAGATATGATAAGGATGTCTCATAATTTTAAAGGCTATATCCATCACCAACTATAAGATCAAAGTTCATGAGATGAGAAAAAGTTTGTCTTGATATAACATGTAAACATCATATTACTTATAACTCATGCATAACGTATCTTATTGTGCAGATGTTAATTGTATAACTTCAATTTGGGTAATTTCTTACATTCAAATTGTCAAATATGTAGAAGTTACATTACAATAGCTTAAATATGCATGCAAATAAAATATTAGAAATATGGCAAGGGAATGAGTAAGCATTTTCACGCTATTTTAAAATTTCCCCTTGGTTGGTGAAGAACCAATTCAATGCTATTTTTGGTGGAGTATTAAGTTATTAACCGAAGATAAAAAAATGTTAGTCTCTTAAATGACTGAAAAATGATATTTAGAATGTTATGTAGAAGCTACATTTCACATAGCTATATCTACCCTGACATAACTATAATATTCCAAATCCATTTTTTCACACTTTTCATTGAAATAAAGATTTGTCTATTTTAGTGTGATTATGTACTTAAATAGTTAATATTTTTAAGACATCTCCTATTTCCAACATTTTGAATCCTTAAGTGGGATCTTGGGTAGGTTTTTATTACTACTATATATTGTTGGTGCACTAAGATGTCTTTTTATAGGAAATCTTAATTCCTACATTAATTGTCAACCCAAGGTAAGTCTTTTTATCTCAAGAGTGTCAGGACAATCTATGCAGTGAATTCAGAGGTTAGCTAGAGGTAAATCATTGCAATCACTAACAAATATATTTTCAACTTAAGTCACACAACTCTTAAGGAAATAAATAAGGGAAAAATAACTCTGAAAGAACTGTTAACACACTCTGCAATTTCGTCTACTTATTCCAAAATTAAATGAATCTGAATGTGAATGCAAAGAATCACGCCTGACAATATTCAAATAGAATTAAATCTAACTCACTCAATCAAGAAAGAGAATTGTAACAACTTAACAACAATGTTAATCTATCGTAAATCAAAATTGAATGGAAATTCTCAATTGAATAGCAATCTCAATTGAATGACAATTCTTAATTGAATGGCAACCAAGCAAATAAGATAAATGAATTCTAAACAATTGTTTTTTGTGAGTAGACTATGGAAATTAATTAACACTATCTCTAATATCTATGGTATCATAACTTAGAAGGAACAAAAATCTACTCTGAAACTAATATAACGAATCAAATCAAAGCATTATTTAGATAAATCACACAACTAAGTATGAATCGAAATGAATAGCAATATGAATTAAAATTGTCAATTCTCACCATAAGTAAGATAATATTAACTGAATATTAATAATAAATAAATATTCAAATGGAAAGATTATAACACAAGAAATTCGTACAACTTCTCTTGACAGGGTTGAGAGTCGTTAGAAGTCTCCGCTAAGGAATACTCAAAATATAAGTGAAGATCAAACACAATTTGTTATGAAACCATCTTACAAAAAGATAGAAAAGATAGATCAATACCTTAGAAATAAGCCTCTTCGAGGGGGAAACCTCCTTTACATTACACATATGAAAAAATCTTGGATGATAAAAATGATAAGACCTCCTTTCTATATATAAGAGTCTAAGGGGTCATAATATAATCAGAGCGGACATAACAATAATAATGTATGGGTACAATAATAACAATAGTGGGCTTCTATGGGGCACAATAATAATAATATGGGGACTACATGGGCACAAAAATATAATAAGGGGGTTGTACTACTAACAATAAGGGGTTCAACTAGTAGTATAGGGACCTAACATGCCCCTCTCCTTCAAAAAGTGTTGTCCTCAATGCTTGAGTAGTTCTTGATACTTTTGTATAAAAAAATTTTCCTCCCATGTGGAATATTCAATGGGTAAGTTCTTCCACTTGATGAGATACTATGAAATTGATCGATTTTGTAGTTGTCAGGTTCTTGTTTTTGTGATTGCTCCAGTTTCTAATATGATTTTTCCTTCCTCGTCAAGTTCTCGAAATATTGTTTGGACAAGGATCTTCTGCCTAACTTTTGAATGAGTGGCCACACTTCTTCATCCTTCTTCCATTCATCCCTTTCTTCGTTTATCCAATATCGTTCGATAATAGAAATAGCATAAAACAATGCTTCCACATCCTCATCCTTTATTGAGAGTGAATCTGCAACAACATTTTTCTTCCTCTTTTTGTATATGATTTCAAAGTCATAACCCAACATATTTGTGACCCATTTTTTCTATTCTTCTAAAGATAATATTTGTTCTAAAAAGTATTTAATACTATCATGATCCATTTTTACCTTGAAGTGTCTTCCCATTAGGTAAGGTCACCATTTCTTAAGTTCATGTAGTATTACTAACATTTCCTTCTCATAAATAGCTGGCTTGAGATGTAGTCGTAAAAATACCCAATCACCTACATCAAAACTTCTTTCACTGTGATGTTGATATGCCCGTTGTTTCATTCGATTCTGCACCAAAGTGGCATTATCCTTTAAAAGTTGGAGAACTTGTTGTTGATGCTCGATGTGATCTTTCACTTCTTGAATCTTTTTCTTCTTGATATGTCCTTCTATCTTGAGAGTTTGAGAAGTGGTAATTTCTTCCAATGCAATACAAGATATGGTTGGATTCATTTCTTAATGCTTGATGTGATGTCACACTTCCTGAAAATTTTTCTTCTTGATATGTCCTTATATCTTGATAGTTTGAGGAGTGGTAATTTTTTCTAATGCATTACAAGATATGGTCAAATTCATTTCTTCTTTCTCGATGTGATCTTTCACTTCTTGAACCTTTTTCTTCTTGATATGTCCTTCTATCTTGAGAGTTTGAGGAGTGGTAATTATTTCTAATGATTTACAAGATATGGTCAGATCCATTTCTTCTTTCTCTAGGGCTGGTTCCTGGTGTATATCCTCTTCTTTTTATGTTTCTTGATCCTTTTCTTCCTCCTTTTCACAATCTATGTAAAATAATTTCTTCTCAACACACTTATGCCCTTTAATGTATTTGTTATCTCAATTGTAACAAAGCCCTTTTGCTCTTTTTTCTTCCAATCATTGTGGTGTCAACCTTGCAGGTTGTGGAAGGCTATGAGAAACAACACTTCCATATTTATAGTTGTGAGGGGTAGACTTCCTTGTTGCCATAATTTTGCTTTACAATTTTCTTGCCAACCTGAATGCCTTCTCCAATGAATCAGGTTCCCAAAGATGAACCTCATGTTGAATGTTATACTTTAAAGTCTCTATGGAGACATCAATCCTTTACTTCTCTAGGATATCATTTTCCCTTATATTCAATTTTTTAAATTCCTCAATGTGCTCTTCAATTGAACACTTTTGTTTGAGATTTATCAATTGGCTAAAGAAGGTGTTGCTCTTTGTATCCTCATAATGTGCTATCATTTCCTCCATGAAAATTGACCACATAACAAGTGATTTACGAGAAAAAATCCCTTCATACCATAAAAATTGATCTGGTTCTAAATATGAAGATGCAATACATACCTTTTTTAATAGTTGCACCTCATGTAAATCAAACTATTGCTCCATCTGTAGTATCTAGTTTACTGGATCCTTGCCATCAAACTTCCTCATATCACCTTTTCTTGATTTTAGGAGCTCAATCTTGAAACGACTGTAACTATGTAATTTCATATCCCCAAGATCATAAACTGCATCCTCCAGTATCCCTCTGCATTCTCTTTCTAACCCCGCAAGTGTGATTAATATTGGATTCTACAAGGAAGATTTATGTCAAATCTCCCACGATGACCTAATTATAGACTGGTTCAGTATAGTGCACTTATAATAAGCGCCACGTGTCACTGTTTCAACCTTAGGATCTGAAACATATAAACAGAGAAACACAGTCTGTGCTACTTCTACAACTTCAGACAAATTTGTAATCTGATGCTCAGAGAGAAAGTTATGATGAGTTTCTAAAAGTCGCCTATTAAGAATGTAATTTGGGAGTCTTCAAAAACCCTAACCTCCGCAGATTATATCTCAACAATATAGCGAGACAAGATCTGAAATTCAGACGTGAGATTCATCAAGATTTCGGTTCAAATGGGTTTTAATTTTCGGGTCTGAATGTTCATAGAAAAATATTATAGAAAAAATTCCATGATGATGTGTTTGAGATGAAATTATAGAGCTTGCAAAAACCCTAACTTCCTCAGATCATATCTTTGAAAGTGTATCGAGACAAGTTCTAAAATTCAGACCTGAGGTTTCGACTGATTTCTTCTCAAACAGGTCTTTTTTTGAGCTTCTGAAACTCTGTAGCAAAAATGTTATAGTAAAACTTCCACGACAACCTATTTGGAGCAGCGAAATCCTAGAATCCAAAGCTCTCATACCAAATATTATGAAACCAGCTCACAAAAAGATATAAAATATAGATCAATGCCTTAGAAATAAGCCTATTTGAGGGGGGGAACCTCCTTCACATTACACAAATGAAGAATTCTTAGATGATACAAATGACAAGACGTCCTTTCTATATATAAGAGTCTAAGGGGTCATAAAATAATCAAAGCCGACATAACAATAATAATGTAAAGGCACAATAATAACAATATGGGGACTACATGGGCAGAACAAGATAATAAGGGGTCTTTACTAATAACAATAAGGGGTTACACTAGTATTATAGGGACCTAACACAGTCTTTCATTAATACGAGTAACTAGATTACAACATCGCTGAGATAACAGTAGGATATGTATCAAAAATAATGATTATACATTACATAAGTCTGAACTAAACTTCATTTTCCTTTCGGCCTTATATATAATAGTAAGACAGAGATTAGATAAAAGTAAATCCTCGGGATCAGGGGATCCTAAGGATTTCGCAATACGTAATCTGATTCTATCGTGAAATAGTATTGGTCTGCCTGGTCTCTCGTTGCCTTGCTTGTGTTGGATGTTATCTTTCTCTTTTACGACCTAGTGTTGCTCTATCAAATGAATGGATATTGACCAACCTGCATCTTCTGGACACAAGGATAGTAAAAAGTCGGTTTCTAGTGCTAGATTCATTTAAATTCTTACCAAGTGCTTTCATCCAACTTTAGCTGTAATTTCTTTTATTTCTGTTCATAAAAAGAAATAATCGTGTAAGGATAAATACGATATAAAGCAATTACTGAAGAGAAAATATACCTTTTTCTTGACCCAACTTACCTTGTTGCATGTCCTCATGCAATTAAATAGTTGATGTGTAACTAAGTTAGGGAGTAGGAATAATATACCTCCTTAAAATGTCTAAAGCCATTTTTCTTCTTTAATATAATAAAAGCCTAGGTAACATCTTGATCTGTCAAGGTGTAATCACAACGATACTTATCTAGAGGAAACCATATGATTGGAGTCCTATACCAAAATCCTATCCACTCAGGTCCCATAGTCAAAATCATATTATTGTATTTCGAGAGGAGGCAACTTTAATGTTTCGATATCCAAATGGTTATTGATTTCTAATAGTAATTCTAGAGGCTTACCACCTTTGTGTAGCTGCAGACAAGGCTTCCTCCTTAATCTCTTGGAAATACTCCTTTCCATCTTGTATAACATCTATATGGGATGGCCCCAGTTGGCCTATAGCATCGACTCATTTCATGAATTGCTTGTGTTTACTCAAGAGATGTAAGGGTTTGGTTGGTTCTCCTCTCACCCATAGGTCAATTCCTTCTTCACACCTCCTAAAATTTTTTTGGGCCTTAGCCCAATTGAGTTGATTAGTAGCAAAAGAGAGAAATGCCTGGAGTTGCACATCCCCTATAAAGGGGTTAGGGTTATTGTCCCTATCGTCTTCCAGAAAGAAATTGTTCATATATAGCTCACAAAGGAGGCATTTTACCTGCTCGTTCTGTTATCTAAATAATTTGACAAAATCTGGGCTGGTTTTGATTTCCACAGGCTTACTAGCCTTAGCAGCTTTGCTTTTTAGCAGTAGGAACCTTTCTAGGAGGTATAGGAAATAATTTGTAGCAAGGGATCTACATGAAAAGGTGTCTGAATAGAAAGAGCCGACAGTTTCCAAGTTCTCTTTAGCCTTCTATAATTTCTCCCATGCTTTCTCAACCTTTTTCTATTCAGCCCTAAAATGAGCAAAAGTTTCATCCTCAGTTATGGTTAGTGCCGCAAAATTTTTCTTTAATTCTTGATGTATCTTCATGCGCACTACCTCCTCCTTGTATTGGGCTAATTACTACTACGCCTTTAGTAATTCATTTTGTAGTCTGCTAATAAATGCTTCCCTGATTAAGGGAGTATAAGCAGGTGCTTCTTTGGTTTGGGTTTCTGATTCCTGGGTCTCCATGGGGTCGGTCTAAACAACAACTTTAGCTGCCTCTTGAATCATGCAATGAACAAGTGGAATATCCCCTTCAACATCTATTTGAATAGTAGTATCCATGATAGGGTGGTCCGTTTGGGTCTCCTGTGAGAAAACATAGGGTTCCTCGGTTTGCATTTCAGCGTCTTCTACATGGTTCGACTCTATTTGAGTTTCCTTTGCACAAGCCAAAAGATCATTAGTTTGGGTCTCAACGTTCATTCCAGAACAATGTTCTATCTATTTTCCTATGGTCTCTTTTTCTACTTTCAAACTCTTGGCTCTAATGGCCTCCTTTAACCATTGCCTTAGTTTCCCAATTATTCACTTCCGTTTCCTATACTTCTTATGTACTTTTCTAAGCTTGTCCCTGTAGGACTTCTTTATCCTGGGACTTCCAACCGATGATGGGTTAACTGCATTATCCTTTGGTTCCTGTACAGGTGGTAATGTGTCAGAATCAAGGAATGTTCCATCTTAAACTATATCTCTTGAGGGAGCTTCATCTTCTAACTCTACCTTATCATGGATTTCTCTTTTAGGAGACCCTAATACAACAGTGTCTCCTGAAAAATTTTCATTCTCGGATTTTCTTCTGGGTAGGCCTCATCCCTAGGGAACCTAGAAAAAATAGTGTTACTTGGTTGATTTTCATCTACCATGGTTTCATTTACAGGGTTTTCTTCAGCTGGGGAGTCCACTAGATCGGTGTCTACTGCTCGATTTCCTCCTTTAGTGACATCTTCTTCATGTATCTCCGCTTCAAGGGTTTTTTCCACAGAAGGAATTGGTTCCCTATGTTCTTCCATGAAATCAATGTATGGCAGGTTTTGCTCACTACTAGGGTTGTCAATACGGGTAGATTGGTTGGGGATGAAATTATGTTCCTTAGCATTCCCAGATTATTCTTTACATTCTCCAAATATCCCCATGTTTTCCAATACCCTGGCCACTTCCTCATCATAGTCTTGTAAAAGGGAATTTTGCAGATTTGCAGGTGGTGTGCAAGATGATCTAGCCTCATCTGCTTGAATTTGGATGCTTCGTTGGGCTCTCACTCGCACAGAGTGCCTACATTTTGTTGGGTTCAGGGGCACAGAGGAATTCTTTCTTTTTAGTGTCTTTCTCGGACCTAGGGTTCTTGGCCCTTGCTGCTCTGTTATTGTGTTTTTTGGGGGTGGAACCAAGGTAGGATTTATAACATTATCCCAAGTTAACTGCTGTTGGGCAAGTGCATCCATAATAATTAATTTAATCAGTTGATGATGACTGATTACGTTGTGTGGGTCCTTGGCTGTCCTAACTCGATAGGTGACATCATGTAATAGGGAATTCAAGTAAAACGACAAATTAACTGAAATTTTCTCTTTTAAAATGGCTAGAAGTTTCAGTTGGCAGGGCTTTACCACATCGTGTCGACCATCACAAGTAATGTATCTTTGCATGATGACAACCAATTCTTGCCGCGCGTGCCTTAATGCTGAATGATGGATCCATTTTCTTGCTCGCACCAACTTCTCTCCTGGATCCTGGAATACTTCATTCGCATTGTGAAAAAGGACATGTTTTTCTATCCATTGGTTCCTTCAGCAAGAAGTCCAGTGACTTCGGCTATGACTGCTTCAGAAACTGTTATACTTCTTCCTCTGACTGCTATGCTACCATTCTACAAATTCTGCAAAAATTCCAACGTCAGCCCCTCATGAATATCTTGTAGCCTATTCAGATATTATCACCATCCTACGTGCTCAAGAATTCCATGAGCTTGATCTGATACCATAAGTACTAACGGTTCATTCCTGATAGCTCTTCCTCCCATGGCTGTTGTACCAATAACTGGTTCTCTTGTATGCAATTGTTTTACACTTCCACAATTTAGAATAGCAGCCAAAAACGTTACAACAATTAACAAAGAAATGACAATATTTTGAAATTTAATACCATATTTAGTTAAGGCATTGGTCTCGTCAACCATACTTAACACAGGATCATGAGTCTGCATGCCAACCATAGTGGTTGTCGTCCTTATGGCAATTAGAAATACTTGCTAATTATTACTCGCTCATAATCATCATTTAATCCTTTCTCGAATGTTAACTCAAATGATTATCACACAATTGTTCTTAACTGTCATACATGTTGTGTGTATGCATGCCATCCCCCTTCTGACTAGAAAAGGGCATCCACTTCCTTTTAGCATGTGAAAAGCAAGCGAAAGCATTAACAAGACATAAACACCAGCAACCAATTCTAAAAACAACATGTTAATCAATAAAGCAATTAGAACAAGACATGGCATTGGATGTGAAATGGCCGAAAAGAAATTAAAACAGAGATTTAAGTCCATTATGTCAAAAGATTTTCACCAGAATTGGTATTAATGACAAAGGCATAATCAGCGGTATATATTAATGACGGACGTAAAATGATTGGAAATTTTTTAATATAATGAATATATGATATAAGTTTACCATGCAAATCAGCTTGTAAGAGTGTTGTTCAAATGGGAAATTCCCTTTAGAAACAAATCCATAGGTGATAAGAGCTTAGAGAACATTTGGTAGTGTAAGATGATACCTCAATACCATAAGTAGAGCCATTACTGCCAACAGAGATTCATAGCCTCGACAGGGTTGCTTTTTAGCCCCACAAATGAGCCAAAGTCCTACTTTTAGAATGTAGATGGTTCTTCTTTTTCTTGTCATAAAGAGACCTCTATGCTGGCATAGTGACTAGATGACCATAGTGCCATTCACCATGATTTAACAAAGTGATCAGGCTGGCTCATGATGAGACCCCTTGCCCTTCTGACAATTTTAAGCATCAAGAAGGTCATTATCCTTGTTTGGTAGCCAAATTGGAATGTCACTTGTTAGATCCTGATGATCATGGTAGGTTGGCTCGTGATGAAACCCCCTATCCCTTTTAAGAAAATGTTTGATTCTTTTTCACATCTGATTATGTCCATTTTTCTAGTGGAATTTTTATTTATTAAAGAGAGCGAGGCTCATTTTATCCTTAAGAGTTAGGGATGTTGTAAGAAGTAAGAATATGCCAATTAGAGTTCATACTCTTACCCCCATATCATCAAGTTAATGAGATTTATCCAATTGACAGTGTAAAAACATAAGACAACATGTTTTGAAAATAACGAATCATTTTATGATATGTCCAGACAAGAGATGTTTAATCAGTCAGTATTAAGATACACTGTATGAGCTTTGGAACAAAGATAACTATCAAATGGCTACATGAGTCATAATGATATTGTTATTATTGTTTTTTTTCTTACATCAAGCACAAATCCATTCAGATGGTGTTTATTCACAACAAAGGAGAAAGAAATAAAAGATGGCATCATGATCGTTAAGAAAACTTCACAATTTATTCTATTAAAAATACAAAAAGGATTGTTCAGTTGATTGAACAACAATTGTTCAATCGTTTGAATAATAAAAATTGCAAATAGAGGTGTTGTTCAATCAATTGAACAACAAAAAATCACGAACAAAAGTGTTTTTCATTCGATTGAACGAAAATCATTCAATTTCTTGAACAGAAAAATCGAAAAAAACAAAAAAATGTGTTGTTCAATCATTTGAATGGAAAAAAAATAAAAATAAAAAGAAAAAGAAAGAAAGAAAAGAAAAAAAGAAAAAAAGAAAAAAAGAAAAAAAGAAAAAAAGAAAAAAAAAGAAGAAAAGAAAAAAGAAATGTGATGTTCAATCGATTGAATGGCAATCATTCAGTTGTTTGAACGGAAAAATCAAAAACAAAAATGTGTTGTTGAAGCGATTGAACGACAATCATTCAATTGTTTGAATGACAAAATCAAAGAAACAAATATCATCAAATATGGTCGTTATTAAGTTGACAATAATTGATAAATTAATTAAAAAATTATAAATATTATGTGACATTCCCTTTTCCTTCCCCACAGTAAAATATACTTGTTATCTTCTAGCAGTTAGGTTGACCTCTATCCCCATTTAACCTTCTTCCTAGATCTGTTTCTTCATCATGTCCTGAAGATGCACCATACTCGTTGGTTCAAAACGTGTCGACCAAAATCTTCAATGTGATTTCTTACAAAAATTTCTTTAAACAAAAATGTGTTGTTCAATCGATTGAATGTCAATCATTCAATCATTTGA
This sequence comes from Pinus tabuliformis, assembly GCA_031772625.1. NCBI lineage: Eukaryota > Viridiplantae > Streptophyta > Pinopsida > Pinales > Pinaceae > Pinus > Pinus tabuliformis. The sequence continues at coordinate 886,733,805 of CM062807.1, forward strand.
ATGACAAAATAAAAAAGACAAATGTGTTGTTCAATCGATTGAATGGAAATCGTTCAATCATTTGAACGACAAAATCAGAAAAACAAAAATGTGTGGTTCAATCGATTGAATGGCAATCATTCAATCGTTTGAACAATAAAATAAAATAAAACAAAAATGTGTTGTTCAATCAATTGAACAGAAATCGTTCAATCGTTTGAATAGAAAAATCAAAAACAAAAATGTGATGTTCAATTGATTCAACAGCAATCATTCAATCGGTTGAACAACAAAATGAAAGAACAAAAATGTGTTTTTCAATCGATTTAACAACAATCGTTCAATTCTTTTAATGACAATATCAAAGAACAAAAATGTGTTGTTCAATCGTTTGAACAACACTTATCAAGCAATAGAAATTCTCACATTTACATGGTAATGTCTACTATTAATTGCAACCAATCAAAAAGAGTATATACATTATTTACAATTTCTAAAGAGATCTCAATTTTTTGAAAGGAAAGTTGTTGGGTCATCACTTCCCACAGCTAAAATTTGCATGGAGGGGTCCTCACATACCTGCTCATAGAAAGACTACTTGGTGATTGGTTTGTGATAGAGGCATACTCAATGTTCGTTCACCTTAAAAGAAGGGCCAGATCAATCAATGGTAACCAAGGTAAGAGTAACATTGTTATGCACTGCTTGAATCTCATAAGGGCTGAGCCATCTTGTTTGCAACTTGCCCGGGAAATCTTGGAATTGGAATCATAAAGCAGTGCCCAATCCCCTTTTTGAAACATTTTCTTCTTGATAAGGCTGTCATTCCATTTTTCCCTTTCTTGTTGAATAATTGTAGTCTGTTGCAAAGCAAGAAGTCAAGCCTCGTCTATTTCGTTAATCTACTGGAGTCGCTTGGTCAGGGCTTCTTTTAGATCCAACCTCACTTCCTGGGCCATCCTTAGAGTCTTTATTTCGAATTTGATTAGAAATATAGGTTCTTTCTCGAGCATGAGTTGGTATGGAGAGTATCTAGTAGTAGTCCTCCAAGTCATGCGATAGGCCCACAAGGCCTCTAGCATTCTAGCAACCCAGTCTCATCGATGTGTTGAGACTGTCTTGGTTAGAATTGCTTCAATAACCTTATTGGTGCTTTTGACCTACCCGTTTGCCTGTGGGTGATATGGGGAAGTGATCATATGCGTAATATGATGATTCCTGAGAGTGGCAGTAATATTATGTCCTATGAATTGCCCTCCCCCATTTGTGATCAATTCGCGTGGTAACCCATATCGCACAAACTATCCAAAAAGGAAGTCAAGCACAACTTCCTCTGTGGCTCTTAGTAAATCTATTGTTTCCACCCATTTTGTTACATAATCCATGGCAACCAATATGTAGGCCTTCTGATTGGATGGCAGATGGAATGGGCCAGTGAAGTCTAAAGCCCACCTTTCGAACGGTTCTATGACTAACTAAGGTTGCAAAGGCATTTCATTAGATTAGATAGGCCTGCCCATCCTTTGACAGTTATCGCAAGCCTAGGCATATTTCTTAGCAACCTTAAAAATAGTGGGCCAATAATAGCCCATCTATAATACCTTATGCCCCATCCTTCGATCTGCAAAATGTCCCCCATAGGGGTCACCATGGAAAGCTTTTAGTATGTCATGAATCTCATCCTCATGAATGCATATGTGTATACACATGTCGTCGCTTGTATGAAAAATATATCCACATATCCAAGAGAATCGGGTGTTGTACTGAATGATCAACTCCCTTTCTCTTGTTGTCAAATGCTTGGGTAGCTTCCCAACTGCTAGATAATTTTCCACATCTGCATACCATGGTGTCTTCACTGCCACAAAAAATAGGTGTTCATCTAGAAATTGGTCATCTACCACCAGTGGATCATTCACCTTCGGAATTCGTGATAGGAAGTTAGCAACTAGGTTTTCCTTCCCCGGACGATCCTTGGTAGTAATATCAAACTCCTACAAAAGAAATATCCATTATGTTACTCGACCATTTGTGATAGGTTTATTAGCTAGATACCGAATGGCAGAGTCATCAATGTATAGAAAGGCTGGGTAGCCAGTTATACAGTGTCTAAATTTGTTTATTGCATAGATAACAACTAAAAATTCTTTTTCTGTCACTGTATAATTAGGTTCTGCAGAAGTGAGAATTTTTCTAATATAATATATAGCATAAGGTTTCTTGTCCTCCTCCTGGCCAAGGACAATGCCCATAGCTACTTCTCATGTGTCTGTGGATATGTGAAAAGGCAACTCCTAGTTTGGTCCACGCAATACTGGTCTTGTTGAGACTAGTTTCATTAAACCTGTAAAAGTTGTGTCACATTTGTCAGACCAACTGAAATCAACATTTCTAGTCAAAACATATAGAGGTGCAGCAATTTGTGAAAAGTTTTTAATAAACCCATGATAATAGCCTATGTTGGAAATAATACTAAGAGGGGGGGGTGAATCAGTGTTATCTAGCAATTTAACAAATCTTCCTTATTTGATCTTTTGAATTATTCTTGCATATCAGTACCATAAAATAATGAGCATGAACAAAGAAAATAGACAGTCACACCAAAGAACACAAGATGTAAGGTGGAAACCCAATGTGGGAGAAAACCACCTGCTGCAATATGTCTCTATCTTCTTTCAATTTAGAAACTTCTTTTACAATGATTTTGTACCGGTGCAGTCCTTTACCAGTACACAGGCTGCAACCTGCAGAGAGCTACAACTCTCTCTCTTTCTCGTTTTCCAGTCTACTCCTGGAAGGGAGCTACAACCCCCTACTTCTTTTCATAAAGCATCAGATGATCAACAAGTACATAACAGATATAGACCAGTACAGATATCAGATCAGCAATAACAGAACTAACCCAGAACACCTTATCAACAGAGAAATTCAATCAACAGAACATCTTAAAAACAGAGACGCAGTTTTTCCTTCTGTGGCCTGCGCCCAGACGCAGTAAACCTTCTGCTATTCTGCGTCCACACGCAGATATCCTTCTGCTGCGCTGCGTGCCCACGCACTGTCCCTTTAACTATTCTGCATTCTGCTGCTTCAGGGACGCACCCAAAGATACTATCGCGCCGCGTCTTTTGCTACAGAGACACACCTGAACACACTATCGCGCCGCGTCTTTTTCTTCAGAGACGCACCTGAACCTTGATCGCTCCGCGTCCGCACGCAGATCTACAGTCACTGTGTTGCGTCCCAGATGCACCTGAACTTCGTCTTCTCTGCGTCCCCACGCAGATCTCCAGACTCTGCACTGCGTCCCGGCACGCTTTCCTTTCACTGAACCTGCGTCCCTTCAAATATAAATGATATGAAGACTTCAGGACTAACCCAAACAATCAGATCTATAGATCTGATCATGCGCCATAGAGATCACAGTCCATTAAAAGATTCACCCTCTTAGATCTGGACTAGATCTCACCAAATAAGATATTCAACCAAAGACAATACTCAATCCAAATGAACTCCTTTGCTTTATATAGGCAAGCTCCTCCCCAAAACATGGAACAATACCACGAGCCGACACCATAGAAACACAAAACCATCGGCTAGATACCACACAAGAAACCCCCACATGCTTTTTCTCTGCCTTGAAATGTGTGCACTGGGTGGACGCACCCCCTGAACGGCTAACCAGCGTCGCTGGACGCGGACCCTGTATGGTGTACCTGCGGGTACGCACCTCCTGAACTGGTTTCCTGCGTCCTTCTTAATTTTCAACAAACTGAGAGCCTTGCCACTGGAGTTGCCATCAAGTACAACATTTGTAACATACAGTCATACCAGAAAACATAATGCCAACAATCTCCCCCTTTGGACTTGATGGCAACCTTACAAACTTTAGCTTCATTCTCCCCCTTTGACATCAAGGGCAAAGGGTATGCTCCCCCTAAGCTCATGCTCCTCCAGATCTGCAACAAATAACCAGAGATCCACCATGAAAGAGATAGAGACATATTGCAGCTATTTCCAAGATCTCCTTCTCCATAATGCCAACAATGCATTATGTGCTCCCCCTGAGCCTGTACCACCAATAAGAAGATGTTCAACAATAAGATGATGCATCAACAACCCCCAGCTTTTGCCTGAGGTATTCAAACGTATCCCTGGGCAATGGTTTGGTGAGAATATCAGCAACTTGTTCCTTGGAAGGAACATACTCTAACTTGACTTTCTGTTCAAGCACTTGTTCCCGGAGAAAATGGTACTTGATTGGTATGTGCTTGGTTTTTGAATGCATAACAGGGTTCTTTGAGATGCTGATTGCACTTGTATTATCACATAAGATGGGGATTGGTGGTGTACAAGTGATTTGAAAATCCTGCAAAGTCTGCATCATCCAAAGAAGTTGGGTGCAACAAGATGCAGCAGCAACATATTCCGCTTCAGCTGTAGACAAGGCGATCGAACTCTGTTTCTTGCTGAACCAAGATACCAGTCTGGAACCCATAAAGAACGCACCACCACTTGTGCTTTTCCTGTCATCCACGCTTCCGGCCCAATCTGCATCTGTATAAGCATGAAGAGTAAGATCTGTATCTCTAGGATACCATAAGCCATAATTTTGAGTCCCTTGAAGATATTTGAAGATTCTCTTTACTGCCTGAAGATGAGTCTCCTTCGGATTTGCCTGAAATCTTCCAACTATTCCAACTGCATGCATGATGTCCGGTCGGGTACCTGTCAAATATAGTAAACTTCCAATCATAGATCTGTAGGTTGGTTGATGTACTGCTGCAGATTCATCATTTGCACTGAGACTACATCCTGTGACCATGGGTGTACATACTGGTTTTGCATCTTCCATGCCATATTTCTTCAAAATCTGTTTAAGATACTTGGTTTGAGATAAAAATATTCCTCCTTCCTTTTGTTGGATTTGCAAACCAAGGAAATATGTCAGTTCTCCTAGCAAGGACATTTCAAATTCTTTCTGCATGACCGAGGCAAAACTTTGACTCATAGCTTCTTCATTGCTGCCAAAAATAATGTCATCTACATACACAACAAGTATTAGCAATTTGTCATTTTCAACTTTTATATACAGATTGCTATCTGCTGAACCTTTTGAAAAACCTTGTTGATGAAGATATTTGTCCAACCGGTAGTACCAAGCCCTTGGAGCTTGTTTGAGACCATAGAGAGCCTTTTTCAATCGGCATACAAGATTTGGATCATTTCCAAGAATGAACCCATCTGGCTGTTCAACGTACACTTCTTCTTCCAAGTCTCCATTTAGAAAGGCTGATTTCACGTCCATTTGAAATATTTTGAAGTTTTGAAAACTTGAGAGAGCAAGGAACATTCAGATGGCCTCAAGTCTTGCAACAGGAGCAAAAGTTTCTTCAAAGTCTATTCCTTCTTGCTGCGCATACCCTTTACAAACAAGTCTGGCTTTGTTTCTAATTACTTCTCCATTTTCATTCAATTTATTTTTGAAGACCCATTTTGTTCCGATAACATTCTTATCCTTTGGTCTACGAACCAGCTCCCAAGTGTTGTTTTTTTCGATTTGCTCAAGTTCTTCATCCATTGCTTTTACCCAACATTCATCTTTGCATGCTTCTTTCACATTTTGTGGTTCAGTAGAGGATAGTAATGCCAGATAGCTTGAGGCTTCTGCAACTGTTCTTCTTGTTTGTACACCTGCTTCTTTCTGCCCCACAATCTGAGATTCTGGATGATTCTTCTGAACATATCTGGATGGAGTTTTCTCTTCTATTCTTGTCTACTCCTCTGGTTCTTCTTGAGGTTCTTCTTGAGGTTCTTCTTCTTCATCATTCTGTCTTTGAGGGTAGCCTTCATCTTCTTCGATATCTTCCCGATGTACTTGCCTAGGAATGTATCCCTTCTCATCAACCACCACATCAATGCTGTCAACAATTCTGCCAAGTCTTTTATTGTAGCACTTGTATGCTTTGCTATGTGGAGAGTAACCAAGAAGAATGCCTTCATCTGCTCTAGGTTCAAGTTTGCCAAGCTGCTCATAAGTATTCTTGATATAACATTTGCTCCCAAAGATTTTGAAGTGCTTTACCGAAGGAGTTTTACCACTCCAGAGCTCATGAGGAGTTTGAGTGCTGTTCACCCGGACATTTGTCTTGTTGAGAATAATAACCGCAGCATGTGCCGCTTCACCCCAGAAAGTTGCGGGAGTTCCTGATTCATCAAGCATAGCATGAGCCATTTGTTGGATTGTTCTGTTCATTCTTTCAACAACTCCATTTTGCTGAGGAGTTCTAGCTGTAGAGAATTCTCTCCTTATGCCATGTTCATCACAGAAATCGAAAAATTCATTTGAAGTAAATTCCCCACCTCTGTCGGATCTGAGGCACTTAATTTTGTGACCTGATTCATTTTCAACCAAGGCTTTGAAGGATTTGAATTTTTCGAAAGCTTCATCTTTGTGCTTCATAAGTCCTAACCAGACAAACCTGGAGAAATCGTCAATAAATAATATCAAGTATTCCTCTCCTCTAGGTGTTCTTTTCCTGAATGGACCACATGTATCTGTATGTACTAGCTCAAGAGGCATGCTAGCTGATCCTTCCTTCTCTGGAAAGTTAGTCCTGGTTTGTTTTCCAAACTGACATGATCTGCATATGGTGTTGTCAGGAATTTTGATATCTGGAAGATCGCGAACTGCCTGATATTTGCATGCTTTCCTTATTTGTGAGAAGCTTAGATGTCCCAACCTTCGATGCCATAACCAGTGCTCTTCATCCTTGCTCAGATAGCATTGTTGTTGTCCTTCTTCAAATATGTACAAATTATTTGGAGTTCTTTTGCCTTTGAGTACTATTTTACCTGTATCAAGATCACGAACAAGACATCCATTCGATCTGAAAATAACCTCGGTTCTTTGATCACACATCTGGCTGACACTTAGAAGATTATGCTTCAATCCATCAACATACAAAACATTTCCAGCCTTGACCTTTTCTTTTAAAGGAGCAATCCCTTTTCCTTTTATAGTTGCAGGAGTATCATTTCCAAAAGAAACTTTCTTTCATTTTTCTAAAGTAGAATAAGATTCAAGTTTTTCTTTATCACCTGTCATATGTTTCGAACATCCACTGTCAATGTACCATAGATTTTCCTGTCCTTCTGCATAAAATGCTATCCCACATCTTTTTGTTTGAGGTTCCTTTATTCTCCATGTTTTGGTGCTTGTGGCTTGTTCCTTTTTCCGCTCTTGTTCCTTTTTCTCCTGAAACCTGCTCCTGCATTCAGAGTCTTCATGACCAAAATTATTGCAAATAGAACATTCAACTTCATTTTCAAGAGCCGAAAAGTTGTTATAGGTCCTTTTTGTAATCCCTGTCATACTTCTTTGTTTTTGAGCTTCCCTAGTCATGATTGTTTTATATGCAACACATTGAGCTGCTTTGTGACCAAAGTTATGGCAAGAAAAGCATTGTCCATTGAAGAAGCTTTTGCGGTTATCGAATCTACCAGCCAACTGATTGTAATTTCTATTTTCATCTATTCTTGAACCAAACTGAGAAGATTTTACCTGTGGCTGGTTGTAGCTTTTGTTCACCCTTAAGATGGATTGCCCCTGATAGTTTTTGTTTGTAATTCGTCCTTGCTTTACCTGATTATCTTCATTGTTCTTCTGCTCATTTCTTCTTGCTGTATCAAGATAACTTTTTGAGGTGGATGCTTGAGAGGTTTCTCCATTATAGCCCAAACCTGTCTTGTTTAGAGGAGACCACTGCACATTGATAATCTGATCCAAAGTTTCAGATCCTTTGACAAACTTAAGATTAATAGCTTTTGTTTTCTCAATTTCTTTTCTGAGACCAACAATTTCTCCTTCTAGTTTTTCAAGATGTTTTTCCTTTTCATCAATTTGAAATTGTAGAGTATCAATGATCACATTCTTTTCTTCTATACATCTCTTGAGTCTAGTAATTTCATCATAGAGATTATCCACATCTACAGCATCCTCATAATCATCATCTTCAAATGCCATTAACAGCTTATATTTATTACCTTGTTCATCTTCATCACTGTTTGATAAGCCATCACTATCTTCATGGGTGTAGTAGCTTTTCTTATTTGCACTTTGTTTCTTGTTCCATCTAGCAGGTTCCTTTCCTTTATCCTTATAAGGACATTTTACAGCATAATGACCTACTCTTCCACAAGCAAAGCATTTAAAAGGTAGCTTACCTCTGAACCTCCCAGAACCCCTTTGAAGATTTCTGACAAAGTTTGATTCTTCTTCCTCTTCTTCTGGAACATGGCTTGCTTCATAGTAATCTTCTTTGCCTGATGCCTTAAAAGCAGCTTCCCTTCTGTCTGATGGACCTCCCTTTCTCATTTCATAAGCAGTTAGAATTCCATGTAGCTGAGACATAGTGAGAACACAGAGATTTTCCTTTTCTTCTATTGCAGATACTTTAGATTCAAACTTGGGGGATAATGATCATAGAATCTTTTGAACTACTATAGCCTCTTTTATTTCTTCACCCAAATTTTTCATACAATTAACAATCTCATCTACCCGAAGAAAATAATTAGCCACACTTTCATCATTATACATCTTGAGAGTCTCATATTGAATCCTGAGAGTTTGAAGTTTAGCTTGTTTTACCTGTTCATCTCCTTCATAGCTCGTGACCATTTTGTCCCATATCTCTTTTGCTGATTTGAAGTGCATTACCTTCATGAATTCTGTTTGGGATATACTTCCTAATAGAGTACTGACTGCTTTTGCATTTGTTTCATACTTCTTTTTCTCAGCTGGATCTGTAGGAGTAGCTGAAGGAAAAGCATAGCCTGTTTCTACAATGTCCCAAACTTCTGTACCAAGAGATTGAAGATGTACAGTAACTCTTACCTTCCAATAATTGAAGTTTGTCCCATCAAAAATCGGTGGCCTGATTGATGCTTCTCTCTCGTAGTTGCTCATGATGAACGATCTACCTTCAAGTGATCAAGCTTCTCTGAAGGACCTGGCTCTGATACCAATTGTTGGAAATAATACTGAGAGGGGGGGTGAATCAGTATTATCTAGCAATTTAACAAATCTTCCTTATTTGATCTTTTGAATTATTCTTGCATATCAGTACCATAAAATAATGAGCATGAACAAAGAAAATAGACAGTCACACCAAAGAACACAAGATGTAAGGTGGAAACCCAATGTGGGAGAAAACCACCTGCTGCAATATGTCTCTATCTTCTTTCAATTTAGAAACTTCTTTTACAATGATTTTGTACCGGTGCAGTCCTTTACCAGTACACAGGCTGCAACCTGCAGAGAGCTACAACTCTCTCTCTTTCTCGTTTTCCAGTCTACTCCTGGAAGGGAGCTACAACCCCCTACTTCTTTTCATAAAGCATCAGATGATCAACAAGTACATAACAGATATAGACCAGTACAGATATCAGATCAGCAATAACAGAACTAACCCAAAACACCTTATCAACAGAGAAATTTAATCAACAGAACATCTTAAAAATAGAGACGCAGTTTTTCCTTCTGTGGCCTGCGCCCAGACGCAATAAACCTTCTGCTATTCTGTGTCCACACGCAGATATCCTTCTGCTGCGCTGCGTGCCCACGCACTGTCCCTTTAACTATTCTGCGTTCTGTTGCTTCAGGGACGCACCCAAAGATACTATCGCGCCGCGTCTTTTGCTACAGAGACGCACCTGAACACACTATCGCGCCGCATCTTTTTCTTCAGAGACGCACCTGAACCTTGATCGCTCCACGTCCGCACGCAGATCTACAGTCACTGCGCTGCGTCCCAGACGCACCTGAACTTCGTCTGCTCTGCGTCCCCACGCAGATCTCCAGACTCTGCACTGCGTCCCGGCGCACTTTCCTTTCACTGAACCTGCGTCCCTTCAAATATAAATGATATGAAGACTTCAAGACTAACCCAAACAGTCAGATCTACAGATATGATCATGCGCCATAGAGATCACAGTCCATTAAAAGATTCGCCCTCTTAGATCTGGACTAGATCTCACCAAATAAGATATTCAACCAAAGACAATACTCAATCCAAATGAACTCCTTTGCTTTATATAGGCAAGCTCCTCCCCAAAACATGGAACAATACCACGAGCCGACACCATAGAAACACAAAACCGTCGGCTAGATACCACACAAGAAACCCCCACATGCTTTTTCTCTGCCTTGAAATGTGTGCACTGGGTGGACGCACCCCCTAAACGGCTAACCAGCGTCGCTGGACGCGGACCCTGTATGGTGTACCTGCGGGTACGCACCTCCTGAACTGGTTTCCTGCGTCCTTCTTAATTTTCAACAAACTGAGAGCCTTGCCACTGGAGTTGCCATCAAGTACAACATCTGTAACATACAGTCATACCAGAAAACATAATGCCAACAACCTGCATATCCTAGGAACCTACGTACCTTTGTTTAAGTGCAGGGGGTGAGTAGTAAAAGAATTACCTGAACTTTTGTTGGGTCTACCTGTATTCCTGTTGCAAAGATGTAGTGTCCCAATATTACGCCATCGGTCATCATCATGTGGCACTTGACATTGCTTAAACATAACCTGGTAGCAATGCATCGTTCTAAGACTTTTTCTAATGTTTGCAATGCTTGATCGAAGTCATCCCGATATGGAGTAAAATCATTTATATACACCTCAAATCCTTCATTTATTGATGCTGAGTATAGCTCTCTAGAATGTAGCTAGGGCATTACACAAACTAAATGGTAATACTCTGTACACGAATGTACCCCATGGAGAGGTGAAGGTTGTTTTGTCTTGGTCTTCCAGGGCGATACAAAACTGATTGTAGCCGTTGAAACCATCTAAAAAGGAAAGGAATTGCTTCCCTACCAAAGTATCAAGGACTTGATCGATGAATGGGAGGGGGAAATGATCTTTCTATGTCGCCTTGTTCAACTCCCTATAGTCTACATAGATATGCCACTTCCCATTTTTCTTAGGGACGACCACCAATGGAGAGACCCATTTACTATCTAAGATAGGATAAATAAATTTTACATCCAACAACTTTTGTAACTCTTCTTTCACAACATCCTTGAGATGCGGATTCAATCTCCATTGAGGCTGCTAGATGGGTCAAGCATCCTTCTCAGTATAGATGTGGTGTGTACATAGTTGTGGGTCTATTCCTTTCATATCAAGATAATCCCATGCAAAAGCCCCTTTATATTTCTATAGGACCTATATGAGATTTTGTTGCCAATCACCATCCAGACCATCATTGATATTTAGAATTTTGCAAGGTTCGATCTCTACTAGTTAGCTGTTATGAATAACAATCATCTGAATATGTTGATCGTCGGTATGCTTCAGAGGATCCTCCATGGCTTCATTATCCAAGATTTCTTTCAGCAATTGACACTTTACATTGCTCACATTAGCAGGCTAATTCATCAAGTTATTAATAACGTCATCTTCAGCCTGATCTTTAAATTCTAGTGCCTCTGCTACTATGAGTGGTGAATAGATGCTTTTCTCTAGGTACGCTGGTGGTTGTTTATGTATTTTTACAATGGGCATACTTGTCTTAGCAGGAGGATATAACACAAGATTGTTTACAACATCCCCTTTTGCACTAGTCATGCTTCCTTCTCGGAAGCCAATATAAGCTTCAGCTGTCGCAAGCCAAGGTTGGCCCACAATCAGAGGGTGCCCGTTTAATCTACTCTTTTAGTTTATGACAAGAAAATCTACTGGATATTCCCACAAATCAACAAAAATTGTGATATCCTGTAAGGTTCCTTTCGGCCTTACCACCGAACAATCAACAAGTTCTAATAGAGCAGTGGTTGGTTCCAGGGTTGTAATACCAAGTGCTTGACAGGTTTCTGCTATTAAAATATTAATAGTTGCACCCAGATCAACTAAAGTATTGGGAAAAGAGCGGCCATATATCTGAACTGTCACTATGGGGTTTCCGGGATCTTCATACTTTATTGGAGTTTCCCCTCCCAAGAGTAAATCATATAAGGTCCGTACAATGTGAATGGTGGGTGAGGTTTTCACTTTCCCCAGAGGCTTCTTTACACAACGCTTTAATTGTTTTAGCATGTATGGGTATGTCTTGAATGGCCTGGAGGAGAGGGATTCTAATACAAATATTTTTGAGTTCCCCTACAAGATCAAAATCTAGATAAACAATATATTTGGGTATCGTTAACCTTTCAGGGAATGGGGCAGAAGTGACTGTAAGTTTTTTAGGATCTTCATGTTGATCTGTCTCTTCCCCTTGTTTTAGTTTGCTACTAATTACAGGTGGTGGTATATGTGCAGCTGGGGTTTCAATTTCGATTGAAGGTTGATACTTGTTTTCTCATGGGTGATGATACAACCTAACCTCAATCTGAGTTCATTACATTCTTTCTGCTCAACCTCATAATCTGAGCTTTCAATAATCTACACCAATTGCACCGGACTATTATTAGGATTTGGATTTCGTTGAGCTGGCAGTTGAGGCCGTAGAAGAGGTTGGGGATTTTGCTGTAATGTATAAGGTGTTGATAATGCAGGTTGAGGCTGAGAATCTACCCCCATAGGTGTGTTATATATCCTAGATGTCACTACCAATTTGTAAACCAATTCGAATTTTGAGAGGTAGAGGCTGGCCACTGGGATTGATAGGGATTTCCCTGCCAAACATGAGTAAAACAAGAATTTGGCTAGTCATTACCTGGAAAAGATTGCATTGGCCAGTATGTCATAGGGAATGGTTGGGTTTTCCAACTTGGGTAGGGTGATTGGCCCTGCCATGTTCTCCGAAGGTTTTGTTGTTGATTAAACTACGAAGAAGGAAAGAACTAGGATGCATCTTGTGTCATACATGCAGGTTTAGCTTCCCACTTTCGATGCTGGTTCATCTGATATGCCAAATCTGTTTCTTCTTATGCTTCCTTAAATAATTATTTCAGCCCTGACAATGATGGACATTGTTCAGTGGCATGCTCTTTACTACATAAAGTACATGTATGCACCATGTCTAATGGGCATTCCCATTGGTTGTACTTGTTTCGACAACGTGGACAGAAGATGGCCAAGTTTTGTTCTGCTAAGGCTTCTTTTTGTTTAGCATGTAATACATCTAGCTGTGTTGTGAGATTTCCCAGGATGTCCATCTTAAAATCTTCCAGGAGGTTACTGATTTCCATCTGTGTTATACCTCCACTATGTGGTTTGATTCCCCTGCTCATGGGAACTCAACTTCCTTCTCCTGTACATGTGCTTCCTCGCGAACACCTGATACACAAGTGAATGATTTCATCATAATCTTCCTAAGAAATATCTCCTTTTCCAATTAAGTTTAGAGTTTCTACCCATTCCTCTTTCATTCCTTTAATTAAGATAACTCTTAGGACTTATTTGGCAAGGAAGTGTGTGGAGACCTCTACAAATTATAATTAAATTGTTCTACATATTCTTCTAGTGTTTCATTATCTTTTGTAGTCATCTTAAAAATTTCATCTTTCAATTCCCTAGTCTTACAAAATTCCTGGTATATTTTGAGGAAGGAGATTTTCATCTCGTCCCAAGAATTAATAGTTCACCCACCTAGACCCATAAACCATCTTAAGGCTACTCCTTTTAGAGTGGAAGGGAATAATTTTAGCTTTTGGGGATCAGTGGTGTAGTCATACCCTTTACAGAGGACACCAAACTCAAACAAGAAAGCATTGGGATAATCTATGATCATCCCATGGAAAGTTGGGATGCTCTGCAGAGGAATAGCCTTCATGGGGGTATTAGACACTTGGTCGACTATGGGGTACTCTAATGTTGAGGTTTGACCTAGAGGTGGCCGATCTTCCATTTGGCCAAAGATGTGCCAATAACCTTCGGGGATTTCAAGGGGTGCTTTTCGAGTAAGTGGAGGATTAGAAACCCAAGTTGGCTTTGCAACACTACCTAGATTTGGGATCACATGAGCTCCTTGTCTAGGTAGCTGTGATTCTGCCTTAGCAGTCCCACTGGTTTCTCCTTCTCCTTCTCTTAAGTTACAATATTTTTCCTTTTGCAAAGGATCACAATGTAAACTTATTGTATCTTGAAGACTCTATTCTGATCCTCCAACTTAGCTTTGAATCTTTGCGTAAGATGTAGATGGTGAGCATGCTTCTTGAGGGATAACAATAGAACCATTTCCAGGTATTGCCTGGAATCCTACTAATGCTTGAGACTCTTCTTTTTTTATGATTTCGTCTATAAAGGTCATTCTTCCAAGGTTCACTAATCCTTTGGGTTTTGTGGATTTAGGTGGGGGCTTCTACTCTTTTTCTATCTTTCTATTCCTAGTCATTCATAAAAACCAATTCCTATTTAACCTTTAAGTCTTTGTTTAAAACGAGGCTAGTAAGCAAGCACTTTACTTGCTAGATACGCAGGTTCTTACCTTCTGTTTTTAAAACCCAATTCTTTCACGGCAAGATAAAGGCAGATCACTTGAAACACTCTGCGCCGAAACGACGCCAAAATGTTGGTGCATGAAGTTTTCTTTTTACAAGCAATCTTAATTCCTACATTAATTTTCAACCCAAGGTAAGTCTTCTTATCTCAACAGTGTCAATACAATCTATGCAGTGAATTCAGAGGTTAGCTAGAGGTAAACCGTTGCAATCACTAATAACTATCTTTTCAACTTAAGTCAAACAAATCTTAAAGAAATATCTAAGGGAAAAATAACTTTGAAAGGACTCTTAACACACTTTGCAATTTCATCTACTTATTCCAAAATTAAATGAATCTTAATGCAAATGCAAAGAATCACGCTTTGGAATCTTTAAATAGAATTAAAGCTAACTCACTCGATCAAGAAAGAGAATTGTAACAACTGAGAAACATTGTTAGTCTATATCAAATCAGAATTGAATGACAAATCCTAATTGAATGATAATCTCAATTCACTAGCAATTCTCAATTGAACAACAATCTTAATTGAATGACAATTCTTAATTGAATGACAAGCAAGAGAATACGATAAATGACTTCTAAACAACAATTGTTTTTGTTAGCAGACTATGGAAGTTAATTGACACTATCTCTAAGATCTATGGTATGATAACTCAAAAGGAACAAAAATCTACTCTAAAACTAATATAACCAATCAAACCAAAGCATTATTCAGATACAACACATGACTAAGTATGAATCGAAGTGAACAACTATATGAATTGAAATCGTCAATCCTCATGATAAGCGAAACAATATTAACTGAATATTAACAATCAATAAATATTCAAATGGAAAGATTATAACACAAGAAAACAATAGAACTTCTCTTGACTGGGACCAGAGTTTCCAGAACTCTCTGTTAAGGAATACTCAAAATATAAGTGAAGATCAAACATAGTCTTTCATTAATATGAGTAATGAAATTACAACATCGCTGAGATAATAGTAGGATATGTATCAAAAAGAATGACTATACATCACATAAGTCTAAAATGAACTTCATTTGCCTTTCGGCATTATATATAATAGTAAGAGATAAACTAGATAAAAGTGAATCCTTAGGATCAGGGGATCTTGAGGATTTCACAATACATAATCTGATTCTATCATGAAATAGTATTCATCTACCTGGTCTCTCGCTACCTGTTGGGTCCCTATAATACTAGTGATTACCCCATTACTATTGTAGTTATACCCCTTATTTATATTGTTGTGCCCCTATTACCCCCATATTGTTATTTCTGTGCCCCATAGAATCCCTCTATTGTTATTTTTGTGGCTTTATATTATTATTGTTAGGTCAGCTGGATTATATTGTGACTCCCTAGACTCCTATATATAGAAAGGAGGTTTTGTCATTTGTATCATCCAAGAATTGTTCATTTATGTAATGTAAAGGAGGTTGCCCCCTCGAAGAGGCTGAATTCTAAGGCGTGGATCTCTCTTTTCTATCTTTTTGTGAGCTGGTTTCATAACATTTGGTATCAGAGCTTTGGATTCTAGGGTTTCGCTGCTCCAAATAGGTCATCGTCGCATTTTCGCTATAACTTTTTTTCTGTGACGTTTCAGAAGTCACAAAAAAAACCCATTTGAGAAGACTTGGTGCTGAACCTTGGGTCCGAATTTCAGAGCTTTTCTCATGACATTTTCAGAGATATGAGCTGAGGAAGTTGGTCTTTTTGCAGACTCCTGAATTACATTCAAAACAAGTGACTTGGGGAAAATCGTCATAACTCTCTCTCTGAGGATCAGATTGAAATTTCGTAAAACGGTACAGAAAGAGGACGGACTGTAGTTTTTTGTGTGTGTGTTTCAGATTCAAAGGTTGAAACAGTGACTTGTGGCACGTCGTACAAGTTCGCTCTACTGAACCAGTCTAAAAGCAAGTCACTGTGGGAGATTTTACATAACTCTTCCTTGGAGAATCCAATTTGGCTCAGACTTGTGGCATTGGAAAGAGGACGCAGAAGGCTACTACAGGTAGCAATTTCAGAATTGGAGGATCCGAAATTACAGAGAGACATCAGATTCAATATCAGGCTTCTATAAAGTGAAAAAAGAAAATGCAAACACCTAGTAAGGAACCTGAAAGCTCTAGCATGACTCATGAAGAAGAGGAAGAAATGCTACATGATATATCAAAATTACAAGAACAAGTGCAACAAATGTCACGCTCACAAAAGCTAACAGAAGCTAAGATAAGTGGCGTGGAATCTAAGGTAAATGGCATGGAATCTAAGATAAAGGGAATGGAAGCTAAGATGGATGGCATGGAAGCTAAGATTGACGCTAAATTTGATGGCATGGATGATAAGATGGATGAATTGAAGAAGTTGCTACAAGAAAGGGTCACTAATGGTGAAAAGGTAGTAAAGGAAACTCATGATGAGAATAAAAGAAATGTTAATCATGATTCCATAGACTCTAATGTTGGATCGAAGACTCACCATGTTCCAAAAATCGATGTGAGGAAGTTTGATGGCAAGGATCCCGCCACATGGATATTACAGATGGAGCAATTCTTCGATCTCAATAATGTGCAAAACACACAAAAGGTACGTATGGCAACTTTATATTTGGAACGAAATCAGTTTGTATGGTATCAATGGCTTTGTTCTCGTAAACAATTTATCACTTGGGCAATTTTTACGGAAGAATTGATAGCACATTATGAGGATACAAAAAGCAACACTTTTTTTAGCCAATTGTTATTTTCTTGTCTTGGTACTCAGTTAGCTCATAGCTCATCTTATCATCCTCAATCGGATGGGCAAACTGAGATAGTAAACAAATGTTTGGAAGGATATCTTCGTTGCTTTGTATCTGATAAGCAGACACAATGGGTCAAATGGTTGCCTCTGGCTGAATGGTGGTATAACACTTCCTTCCATACAGCAACAAAAATGACCCCATTTATGGCACTTTATGGGTATCAACCACCATCCATCACATCATATTTAAGAGAAAATTCTAAGGTTCAGGCAGTGGAACATCACATCGAACATCAACAACAAGTCCTCCAACTCTTAAAGGATAACCTAGTGTTGGCACAAAATAGAATGAAACAACAGGTAGATCAACATCGCAGTGAAAGAAGTTTTGATGTAGGTGATTGGGTATTCCTACGGCTACAACCATATAAGCAAATGTCCCTAAAGCAAGCTAAGAAGGATAATAAATTATCACCAAAGTATTATGGTCCGTACAAGGTGTTGCAAAAGATTGGTACTATGGCATACAAATTGGAGCTTCCTGCAGCTTCTCGATTGCACCCAGTTTTCCATGTTTCATGTTTAAAAAAGGTTATAGGTGACAAGCTCCCAATTCAAACAATATTTCCAGAACTTGACGAGGAAGGAAAAATTATATTGGAACCGGAAGCAGTCACAGAAACAAGAACTCGACAGCTACGAAATCGATCAATTTTAGAGTATCTTATCAAGTGGAAGAACTTATCCGCTGAAGATTCCACATGAGAGGATGAGAATTTTATGCAGAAGTATCCAGAACTACTCAAGCATTGAGGACAACACTTTTTTGAAGGAGAAGGGCATGTTGGGTCCCTATAATACTAGTGATTACCCCATTACTATTGTAGTTATACCCCTTATTTATATTGTTGTGCCCCTATTACCCCCATATTGTTATTTCTGTGCCCCATAGAATCCCTCTATTGTTATTTTTGTGGCTTTATATTATTATTGTTAGGTAAGCTGGATTATATTGTGACTCCCTAGACTCCTATATATAGAAAGGAGGTTTTGTCATTTGTATCATCCAAGAATTGTTCATTTATGTAATGTAAAGGAGGTTGCCCCCTCGAAGAGGCTGAATTCTAAGGCGTGGATCTCTCTTTTCTATCTTTTTGTGAGCTGGTTTCATAACACTGCCTTCCATGCATCGAACACCATCTTTCCCTTTTACGGCCTGGTGCTACACTGTCAAATGAATGGCTATTGACCAATCCATGTCTTCTGTACACAAGGATAGTAAACAGTCAATTTCCAGTGCTAGATTTATCTAAATCGTTACCAAGTGCTTTCATTCAACTTTAGTTGTAATTTCCTTTTTTTCAGTTCATAAACAGAGATAATCGTGTAAGGATAAATACAAAATAAAGCAATTACTGAGGAGAAAATATACCTTTTTCTTGACCCAACATATATCATGTTTTACGTACATGGTGTTTTATAATTCACCCAAGAGGCTTCAGGAGCAACCTTGAATTGCATGCTTGTTTCCATTATACATCTAATATTTTCAACCTTTTCCACATGAAGAACCTAATAGCCCATGTTGAACATGAAGAAAGTACCTCAAAAATTGGTGAATATCAATTATTTTATTTCTAGAGGGGGATAGATTCAGAGAAGGCAATGACAATTATCATAAATGGCTTTTATTAGGTTCTATTTAATGAAATCCCACTAGAATTTGCTATTAAAGTAAATGAATTAATGAATTTGAAGCTTGAAGGTAGCCTTGAATAGGTGTTCCAAGGTATCTCTATAACACTATATATCTACATGAATCTAATGCAATGAGATGGTGTCTCAATAACACTATTGTCCAGTGACGAATGCTACATGTAGATAGCTTTCTCATGTCCTATATGTTGGAAATAATACTGGGAGGGGGGGTTAATCAGTATTATCAAATTCTTTTCACTATACCTTTCAGATTTATAATTCAATTTATTCTTCAGATTAATTCGTATGTCAGTACCATATAATAATGAACAAGAACAATAAAAATAGATAGTCACACCAAAGAACACCAGATATAAGGTGGAAACCCAATGTGGGTGAAAACCACCTGCTGCGATATGTCCCTATCTTCTTTCAATTAGAAACTTCTTTTTACAATGATTCTGTACTGGTGCAGTCCTTTACCAGTACGCAGGCTGCAACCTGCAGAGAGCTACAACCCTCTCTCATTTTCTAGTCTCTCCTGGAAGGGAGCTACAACCCCCTTAGCTCTTGTACTAGCTGAGCTACTAGTACGTAGGTGCTGACCTACTCTTTTCTTCCAAGGACCACGTTTCATTAATTTTCAGACTGGATCCATGAACATCAAGTACATGTGAATTAACCAGTCTCCTTTTACAATCAACTAATGAATCAACGAATAGCCTCTCAGAATGCAGTAACTAGACAAGAAATATCAGTAATCTAAACCCAGAATTCTGCAGCAATAGACGAAAGGTAGCCAACAAATATTTCAAGAAAGGTTTGCAACTTCACCAATATAAACCTACGAATTTCCACACTTTTGCTATGTCTAGCCTGCGCAACTCCACACTTGATCTATCTACTCGACAGCGTACCTCTGCACCTGATCTGCCTCCTGGACTATGCACCTCCCCACCTGCGTCTTCTACTGGACTGTGGATCTCCGCACATGCACCTTCTACTGGGCTGTGGACCTCCGCATTAGCTCCTTCTACTGGGCTGTGGACCTCCACCCCTGCACCTTCTACTAGGCTGCGAACCTCCGCACCTGTGCCTTCTATTGGGCTGCGAACCTCCACACCTGCACCTTCTACTTGGCTGCGAACCTCCGCACTTGCGCCTTCTACTAGGCTGCAGTCCTCCGCACCTGCTCCTTCTACTGGCTGCGGACCTCTGCACCTATGCCGTATCTCACCTGCGGACCTCCGGATATAAACACTTTATCAGTCCTCAATTGTACCCAGACTATCAGATCCACAGGTCTGATCATGCGCCACAGAGATCACAACCCCTCAATTGATCAATCTTCTTATGCTCAGGTTTAATTTTATCTCATCAACCGATTACAAGTATTTCAGATCTAGTTCATCTTAAGATACTGAACATTCACAAGTGTCTAGCCAAAAGATCTCCTTTCCCTTTTATAGGCACGCCCTTACACAAACCATGGATCAAAACCATAGAAAGCCAATACAAGGGACCCAAAACCGGGGTTCAATATTTTAGATGCTATACCACGGACCAAAACCATAGGATCAAACACGTCGGACTAAATACCATGGATCAATCATAAAAATTCTGTTATGAAACCAGCTCAAGAAAAGATAGAAAAGATAGATCAACGCCTTAAAATTCAGCCTCTTTGAGGGGGCAACCTCCTTTACATTACATAAATGAACAATTCTTTGATGATACAAATGACAAAACCTCCTTTCTATATATAGGAGTCTAAGGAGTCACAATATAATCCAGCCGACCTAACAATAATAATATAAAGCCACAAAAATAACAATAGAGGGATTCTATGGGGCACAGAAATAACAATATGGGGGTAATAGGGGCACAACAATATAAATAAGGGGTGTAGCTACAATAGTAATGGGGTAATCACTAGTATTATAGGGACCCAACAAATTCCCACGTGTGCGCACTTTTCTGCATTGGAGTGAGTTAATTTGATGACCACACCTTTGTTTAAGAGAACCTGCGGGTATGCCCGCACTTCTTGTTCGGGGCAGCTGCGGGTCCGCAGATTTTGTTAGGCTCACCTGCGGGCATCTCATTTTCTATTATTTTGAGAGCCTGAACATAGATTTTCCACTTGAGTGAGTTGCCATCAAGGACAACACCTGTGCCATAGCGCCAAACCTAAGTCATAATGCCAACAATCTCCCCCTTTGGACTTGATGGCAACCCCAAGATCCTCAAACTCATTCTCCCCCTTTGTCATCAAGGGCAAATGGTTATGCTCCCCCTGAGAACATGCTGAAAACTCTATTCTGCTATGCTGATCGTGCTCCCCCTGACTGTAGGCCAGATCTGCAAAATAAATTTTCTTCAAGAAGAACCATAAACCACCATACACCAAATGCCCTTCCTATCACCAAAAGACTCTATACATACATTCATCACCCAACCAAGTGGCGATACATCAGAAGTTTACATATGACAACCAAGTACATTATATCATTCACCCCAGACATAGGCCGTTACATGACCTTGACAAAAGAAATAGAGACACAACATTAGCAGCAATATTCAGATCAGCATCCATGTTCTCCTTCTGTACTTACTTCTCCAAGATCTTCTACAATAATGCCAACAATGCATTATTAGAAGAATATATGCTTCCCCTGAACCTGTGCCATTTGGTCTTTGGCCAATCCATAAACTAGCAAATGTATGCGTATACCCCATATGAAACTCGCGTACAACCAACAATATTTGAAACAGACAAGATTCAACAGCAAGAGGATGCATCAAATACCCCTAGCTTTTGTCTGAGGTATTCAAAGGTATCCCTGGGCAACGGTTTGGTGAGTATATCAGCAACTTGTTCCTTAGATGGAACATAATCCAACTTGACCTTTTGTTCAAGCACTTTTTCCCGAAGAAAATGATATTTGATAGGTATATGCTTGGTCTTCGAATGCATGACTGGGTTCTTTGAAATTCTGATAGCACTTGTATTATCACATAGGATGGAGATAGGTGGAGTACAAATGATTTGAAAGTCCTACAAAGTATGCATCATCCAAAGAAGTTGTGTATAATAATATGCAGCAGCCACATACTCTTCTTCAGCTGTGGATAATGCTATTGAACTCTGTTTCTTGCTGAACCAAGATACTAATCTGGAACCCATGAAGAATTCACCACCACTAGTGCTTTTTCTGTCATCCACACTTCTGTCCCAATCTGCATCTGTATAAGCATCAAGTGTGAGATCTGTATCTCTAGGATACGATAAGCCATAGTTTTGAGTTCCTTGAAGGTACTTGAAGATTCTCTTAACTGCCTGAAGATGAGCTTCCTTTGGATTTGCCTGAAATATTCCAACTATTCCCACTGCATGCATGATGTCTGGTTGGGTACCTGTCAAATAAAGCAGACTTCCAATCATGGATCTATAGGTTGGCTGATGCACTACTGCTGATTCATCGTTTGCACTGAGGCTGCATCCTGTAACCATAGGGGTACATACTGGTTTCGAATCTTCCATGTCATATTTCTTCAAGATCTGCTTGAGGTACTTGGTTTGAGATAAAAAGATACTGCCTTCATTTTGTTGGATTTGTAGACCAAGAAAATATGTCAGCTCTCCAAGCAATGACATTTCGAATTCTTTCTGCATAACCAAGGCAAAGTTTTGACTCATAGCTTCTTCATTACTGCCAAAGATAATATCATCTACATACACAACAAGTATTAGAAATTTTTCATTTTCAATTTTTATATAAAGATTGCCGTCTGTTGATCCTTTTGAGAAACCTTGTTGATGAAGTTATTTGTCCAAGCGATAGTACCAAACCCTTGGAGCCTGTTTAAGTCCATAGAGAGCCTTTTTCAATCTGCATACAAGATTTGGATCATTCCCAAGGATGAAACCATATGGTTGCTCAATGTACACTTCTTCTTCTAAGTCTCCATTCAGAAAGGTTGATTTCACATCCATTTGAAATACTTTGAACTTCTGAAAGCTAGAGAGAGCAAGGAACATTCTGATGGCCTCAAGTCTAGCAATGGGAGAAAAAGTTTCTTCAAAGTCTATTCCTTCTTGTTGAGCGTACCCTTTACAAACAAGTCTGGCCTTGTTTCTAATTACTTCCCCATTTTCATTCAACTTGTTTTTGAAGATCGATTTTGTCCCTACGACATTCTTATCTTTTGGTCTAGGAACCAACTCCCAAGTGTTGTTCTTTTTGATCTGCTCAAGTTCTTCATCCATTGCCCTGACCCAACATTCATCTTCGCATGCCTCTCTTACATTTTTTGGTTCAGTGGAGGAGAGGAATGCCAAATAGCTTGAAGCTTCTGCAATTGTTCTTCTTATTTGTATCCCTGCCTCCTTTTGCCCCAAAATTTGAGATTCTGGATGATTCTTTTGAACATGCCTGGATGGAGTCTTTTCTTATATCCTTATCTGTTCCTCTGGTGCCTCATGGGTTTCTTCTTCATCATGAATCTGATTTGATGTTGATGGATAGTCCTCATCATCTTCGAAGTCTTCAGATCTTACCTGCCTGGGAGTGTTTTCCTTTTCATCCACCACTACATCAATGCTGTCGACAATTCTTCCAAGCCTTTTATTGTAACATTTGTATGATTTGTTGTGAGGAGAATAACCAAGGAGAATTCCTTCATCTGCTCTAGGTTCAAACTTGCCAATATTTTCATCATTATTTTTAATATAGCATTTGCTTCCAAAAATTTTGAAATATTTTACCGAAGGAGTCTCACCATACCAGAGCTCGTGAGGAGTTTGAGTGTTGTTCACCCGGATATTTGTCTTGTTGAGAATAACAACTGCAGCAAATGCGGCATCACCCCAGAAGGTTGTGGGAGTTCCAGACTCATCAAGCATAGCACGAGCCATTTGTTGAACTGTTCTGTTCATCCTTTCCACTACTCCATTTTGCTGAGGAGTCCTAGCTGTAGAGAATTCCCTTCTTATTCCATGTTCTTCACAAAAGTCTAAAAATTCATTCCAGGTAAACTCCCCACCTCGATCAGACCGGAGGCATTTGATTTTGTGATCTGATTCATTCTCCACCAAGGCTTTGAATGATTTGAACTTTTCAAAGGCTTCGTCTTTGTGCTTCATAAGTCCTATCCAACACATCCTGGAAAAGTCATCAATGAACAATATAAAGTATTCTTCTCCTCAAGGTGATGATGCAGAAGCATCAAGCACTTAGCCAGCAATGTGACATCTTGGTCACATGTTGTGGCTAGTTAAAAATAAATTAGACTTAGAAATAGTTTAAATAATATATTTTGTTAAATTTGCTATTTATTTTAGGAGAATTGTTAGTTGTTTAATTAAATACGGCATAATAATAGAGTTGGTTTCTTTCCCTGCGTGGAATAGAACCAAAATAGGGATAAATGCTAAATAATAGGGGGGTATTAGTTTGTTGAGAAACTCTAGAAGAAATCTATTCTGAGAAGAATAGTTTCTCATATTTGTATAAATTAGAGAAAGGCTGAAGGTGTGAGGGAGGTAGAGTAAGTGTGGTGTGGTTGTTTGTATGGGCGAAAAGCTCTGATTAATAAAGAAGACTGTGTTTTTGAAGAAAACCGGAGATCGTTCTTGGTGAAAAGGCATCAAAGCAAATCTCTGTTTTATTAGTGCTTATGAATAAAAAAAAATAGTGTTTGCGCCCAATGTGTAAATGGTGTGTAGATTAATGCGTTGACAATTCCCTGAATTGGTTCAAACTGTGGTTTCAATTTAAATATGTTAGAATATCTGTGTTATGACCAATGGTTTGTGAAGTTTTGTGAATGGAATCTCTTTCCACAGAGAATAACTAAGAATAGACTGCGCGGATTCTTAGGGACAACACCGGATTTTGGAAATTGCGATTCCTAAAATCTCGCATCAAAATCCCGGATATTGTTAATTGCCAGTTGTGATTCAAATTGCTGTTCAGAACAAGAGAGATCTGTGGTAACAGAATAGATTGGATATTCATTAGCTTGCGTCCAGCAACTCCAGCAGTTGCATATTGGAGCACAGAAAACGCCATTTACTTTGCCATATCGAGTTAAAAAAAGTAGTGGATTCGATATTGGACAGAATCTGGTGGCTATCTATGCGTTGGGTTTCGAAAATAACCATTTCTGGAGAAATCAATGATTAACACAGCGCCATTCCAAATCATTGCAGATGGAAGAAAGCGCATACAGAGTTATGTGAAATTTTGAGGGCCATGCTGGTGTTTTGGGAATAATGTCGTGTTTATGAATACATAGTGCTTCTGCATGTTTATGTTCGTGTTGTGTTTAGTCTCTATGACTTTTATTTAAATATGTGTGCTAAGATGAAGCGAACTTTGGGTTCTGACTCATATAAAAAGGCGTTATTCAATTGACTGGGTGAGCAGTTTAAATCTGTCATATGTTTTAAAAAGAATTATATGGTTGTGCTCTGTATGAAACAAGAAAAGAATCTAGTTTTTATGTTTAAGTTGAAACAGAGTTTTTAAATCAGCATTCCGGCATTTTAGAAGTCAATAAGATTGATTTGTATGTATACTGAAAGCTATTGCTTGTAATACAAGTGGAGTGCACTCAGAGAGTCAGGTACATTATTTTGGTATCATAGCCAAATTAGACGGGTGGTTGCAGCAAAGATGCCACCAAGGAGAGGAATTGGTCGAGGGAGACTAGAACCAAATGCAGTTTTGATGGAAGAAGTGCGGAGATTGCGTGAACGAATGGAGACATTGAGATTGTGAGTGAGTGTGAGATTGAGAGTAGGCTTGAACAGCAAGGCTGTAAGCCTTCAACAATTGTAAAGGGCCACAGAAATGAAAGATCTGGCCAAGGCGAGAGGAAGTTTGTAAGTAAATTTGTTTTGTTCAGATTATATATATATTGGCTGTTAAATTCTAAAACTGGGAATGAATTATGCACATTTAAATTGGAGGTGTTATGAATTCAGAGACAACTGGATGAATTATATTTTGTATGGATTTGATAGTTCGATCTGCATAGTCAATGTCAATTGCACTGGATTGGGTATGAATAAATGGTGAATTATTATTGTTAATGTGTTGGTCTGCGGTCCAATGATAAAAGTCGACATATTATGTGAATCAAGTTATTGAAGCTGTATACAGGTGAAACTGAAATCAATATATTTGAAATTGTATGAATTTACAATACAGAATGGTTGTCTGCGCAGTGGTATGGAGTGGCATCGTTTATATGAGTCGACATTGATAGAACTGTGCTTCGGCCTGTTTTAAATTAAATGGATCTGATTTATGCCTGACATTAAAATTAATGAATTTGGTGGTGATTTAATCTATGTTGAAAGCGCAGGTTTTGAATTCATTTACTCCGTAATGTTGGATTGATTGAAAACAAGTGGAATTGTGTTATATATAGCGTGGAATCCAATTGAGAGTATGGAAATCGACTTTTATGGATCTGCTGGTACTGTTGAGGGAACAAAATGGAACGCAGAGACCGAGTGGGAATGATTTGTTTGTTAAAATTGACATTGATTTGTGAAAGAGTATGTTTGCAGGAGAGACCGTCAGCGCTGAAGAATTGTTTGCAGAAGCGACCGTATTGAATTGAGGAACAATCAGCGCTGAACATAAGTCTGGAAAAACTCGTTGAAATCCAGCATTGAGGAAATGGTGACGTTGTAATAACCATTAAGAATTTATTTAGGAATTGCAGAACAGAAATCGTAGAGCAGAAGGGTCGATGGAAGAAATCCTTGAATTTGACGGAATGGTAAGTGAAATGCAATTGAGTTGAGAAGCAACACTGTAAATAGAACTATGAAATTGGGTTAACACAGAGGTCTGCACTCTTTCAGTGAAATGGAAGGTATGTAAATTGTCTGAGTAGATTGTGGAACTTTGATTTTCTTTTAATCAAAATAAAATATGGTTGAAACGTTAACTGTGAGCCCCGACACCTGTTTTTTTTAAGCCTGAGTTATGTAGGCCGGATGGAGAAGGGGAAACACTCTGGCCTTGTTGGCAAAATCCACTATTGCTAAGTCGATAGATGTGTCGAATGAATTGATATTGACTTTAATCAAACTCTGTGTACATATGAAATGGGTAGACCGAAAGTTGAGATGGAGGTGTGAGAGCGTTGGAGAGGGCGCACTCGAGTTTGCATAGATATTCATGGTAAGCATATATGTATTTACTGTAGGCAGATCTATTGTAATATTGAAAATAATGATCAATTGCAGAGGCGGAATCCTCTGACTAAGAATTGCCTTTGCAGAAGTGATGAAAATCAATGCAGCGTTCTGAAATAGAGAGGGGTATTAATTTGCCAGTTTAAGGCGCATTTTGTTTTGTTGTATTCTGAGATGATGGGCGCATTGTGCCAACTAAAGTATGTGTTTAAATGAATGAAAAGGTTGATTACTCGGTTATGGAGCTGAAACATATGTTGAAGATAGTTTCCGCAATGATAATGGTAGGGGGTGAATTTGCATGGTATTAAAATTTTTATGCTGAGATGCACGTTGATGTGCAGGATAGAAAAAGATTCTGGGTATTGCAGGTTGGTCCTACATTAGGTGACCTTTTCCTAGATGGACCACATACATCAGTATTTACAAGTTCAAGCGGCCTGCTGGCTGATCCTTCCTTCTTAGGGAAGTTAGTTCTGGTTTGCTTACCAAACTGGCATGATTTGCATATTGTATTGTCTGGAATTCTGATGTCTGGAAGACCACGAACTGCCTGGTATTTGCAAGCTTTCCTTATCTGTGAGAAGCTAAGATGCCCCAATATTCTGTGCCATAACCAGTGTTCATCATTCTTGATTATATAGCATTGATGTTGTCCTTCTTTGAATATGTATAAATTATTTGGAGTCCTTATGCCTTTGATCATTGTTTTTCCTGTATCAAGATCACGAACACTACAGCCATTTGATCGAAATATTACCTCTGTTCCTTAATCACACATCTGACTACCACTCAATAAATTATGCTTTAACCCATCAACATACATAAAATTTCCAGCTTTGACCTTTTCTTTCAACTGAACAGAACCTTTACCTTTTATGATCACAAGGGGGTCATTTCCAAATGAGACCTTCTTCTCCTTCTCTAAGGCACTCTATGACTGAAGTTTTTCTTTATCACCCAACATATGTTTCGAACATCCATTGTCGATGTACCATTGATTTTCTTGCCCTTTCGCATAAAAGGCTATACCACATCTTTCTGGTTGTGGTTCTTTCATTCTCCATGTTTTGGCATTTGAAGCGTGTTCCTTTGTTTGCCAAAACCTGCTCCTGCATTCAGAATCTTCATGACTAAAGTTGTTACAAATAGAACATTCAATTTCATTCTCAAGGGCAGAAAAGTTATTGTAGGTTCTTTTCGTGATCTCAGTCATACTTCTTTGTTTTTGAGCTTCTCTAGTCATGATTGTCTTATAGGCAACACATTGAGCTACTTTGTGACCAAAGTTATGACAAGAAAAACATTGGCCATTGAATAAACTCTTGCGATTATCAAATCTACCAACCAACCAATTGTAGTTTCTACTGACATCCATTCTTGAGGCAAATTGGAAAGATTTTACCTGTGGCTAGTTGTAGCTTCTGTTCATCCTTAAGGTGGATTGCCCTTGATTTACCTGGTAGTCTTTGTTCATTCTTGAGGTAAATTGTCCCTGATTTCTATATGAGATTTGCTCACTCCTTGCTGCATCAAGATAGCTTTTGGAGGTGGATGGTTGCTATGCTTGAGATGCTTCTTCATTATATCCCATACCTGTCTTGATTAGTAGAGAACGCTGCACATTGATAATCTCATCTAGAGTTTCAGATCCTTTAACAAATCTAAGATTAGGAGCTTTTGTTTTCTCAATCTCTTTTCTAAGACCAACAATTTCACATTCTAACTTTTCATGAATTTTTTCTTTTTCAGCCAGTTGGAATTGCGGTGTATCAATAATAATATTTTTCTCTTCTACACAAATTTTGAGTTTACAAATCTCTTCATACAGACCTTATTCATCTATAGCATCCATGAAAGCATCATCTTCAAAATCCATTAAAAGTCTATAATTGTTACCTTGTTCATCTTCATCATTATTTGAAAGTCCATCACTGTCTTCATGAGTCTAATAAATTTTCTTATTTACATTCTGTTTCTTGTTCCATCTGACAGGTTCCTTACCTTTATCAAGCTTATCTTTATGAGGACACTTTGCAGCATAGTGACCGACTCTTCCACAAGCAAAGCATTTGAAAGGTAACTTACCTCTGGATCTTCCAACACCTCGTTGAAGGTTCTTGACAAAATTTGATTCTTCTTCTTCTTCTGATAGATGTCCTGACTCATAGTAATCTCCTTTGCCTGAAGCCTTAAATGTAGCTTCTCTCCTATTTGATGGTCCTCCTTGCCTCATTTCATAAGCAGTTAGAATTATGTGCAGCTGTGACATGGTAAGGTTCCGTAGATTCTCCCTTTCTTCTATTGCAGAAACTTTTGATTCAAACTTAGGGGAAAAAGATCTTAGAACTTTTTCAACCACAACAGCCTCTTTAATTTCTTCACCCAAGTGTTTCATACAATTAACAATCTCATCTACATGAAGGAAATAGTTAGCCACACTTTCATCATTGTACATTTTGAGATTTTCATACTGGATTCTGAGAGTTTGAAGTTTTGCTCATTTTACCTATTCATCTCCTTCATAGCTGAGGACAATCTTATCCCATATTTCTTTTGCGGATTTGTATTGCATAACCTTGACGAACTCTGATTGAGATAGACATCCTAATAGAGTATTGAATGCCTTTGCATTTGTTTCATATTGCTTCTTACCAGCTGGATCTATAGGTGTTGCTGACGGAAAAGTGTACCCTGTATCTATGATATCCCAGACTTCTGTACCAAGAGATTGAAGATAGGCAGTGACTCTTATCTTCGAATATATGAAGTTTGTCCCATCAAAAATTGGTTCCCTGATCGATGCTTCTCTCTCGTAGTTGCTCATGATGATAGATCTCCCTTCAAGCGATCAAGCTTCTTCTGAAGGACCTGCTCTGATACCAATTGTTGGAAATAATACTGAGAGGGGGGTGAATCAGTATTATCAAATTCTTTTCACTATACCTTTTAGATTTATAATTCAATTTATTCTTCAGGTTTATTCGTATGTCAGTACCATATAATAATGAACAAGAACAAGAAAAACAGATACTCACACCAAAGAACACCAGATATAAGGTGGAAACCCAATGTGGGTGAAAACCACTTGCTGCAATATGTCTCCATCTTCTTTCAATTAGGAACTTCTTGAAAGTTTACCAGTACGCAGGCTATAACCTGCAGAGAGCTACAACCCTCTCCTCGTTTTCCAGTCTCTCCTGGAAGGGAGCTACAACCCCCTTAGCTCTTGTACTAGCTGAGCTACTAGTACGTAGGTGCTGACCTACTCTTTTCTTCCAAGGACCACGTTTCATTAATTTTTAGACTGGATCCCTGAACATCAAGTACATGTGAATCAACCAATCTCCTTTTACAATCAACTAATGAATCAACCAATAGCCTCTCAGAATGCAGTAACCAGACAAGCAATACCAGTAATATAAACCCAGAATTTTGCAGCAATAAACAAAAGGTAGCCAACAAATATTTCAAGAAAGGTCGACAACTTCACCAATATAAACCTACGAATTTCCGCACTTCTGCTGTGTCTAGCCTGCGCAGCTCCGCACCTGATTTGTCTACTCAACAACGTACCTCTGCACCTGATCCACCTCCTGGACTGCGTACCTCCACACCTGCGTCTTCTACTAGACTGCGAACCTCCGCACTTGCACCTTCTACTAGGCTGCGGACCTCCGCACCAGCTCCTACTAGGATGCGAACCTCTGCACCTGCGCCTTCTACTGGACTACGAACCTCCACACCTGCACCTTCTACTTGGCTGTGAACCTCCGAACTTGCGCCTTCCACTGGGCTGCGAACCTCCGCACCTGCGCCTTCTACTGGGTTGCGGACCTCCGTACCTACTCCTTCTACTGGCTACGAACCTCCGCACCTGCATCGTATCTCGCCTGCGGACCTCCAGATATAAACACTTTATCAGTCCTCAATTGTACCCCAGACTGTCAGATCCACAGATCTGATCATGCGCCAAAGAGATCATGACCCTTCAATTGATCAATCTTCTTATGCTCAGGTTTAACTTTATTTCATCAACCGATTACAAGTATTTCAGATCTAGTCCATATTAAGATATTCAACATTCACAAGTGTCTAGCCAAAATATCTCCTTTCCTTTTTATAGGCAAGCCCTTACACAATCCATGGATCAAAACCATAGAAATCCAATACAAGGGACCAAAAACCGGGGTTCAATATTTTAGATGCTATACCATGAACCAAAACCATAGGATCAAACACGTCGGACTAAATACCATGGATCAATCATAAAAATTCCCACATGCACATGCTTTTCTGCATTGGAGTAAGTGAATTTGATGACCGCACCTTTTGTTCGGAGAACCTATGGGTATGCCCGCACTTCTTGTTTGGGGCACCTGCGGGTCCGCAGCTTTTGTTAGGCTCACTTGCGAGCATCTCATTTTCTATTATTTCGAGAGCCTGAACAGAGATTTGCCACTTGAGTGAGTTGCCATCAAGAACAACACCTGTGCCATAGTGCCAAACCTGAGTCATAATGCCAACACTATAGGTAAGTCATGTCATTATATTTCTATGAAATTTCAGAATGTGTTCAAAGTTTGTATTAAATAAGGAAATATGTATATACTTTTGAATTTATCTATGTTATAGTAAGATCAGGAATAAATTTATCATTGCAAATAATTGGGATCTACCATGTAAGTTTACTTTACTACATGGAATTATTGATTTGTTAGATACCAACTAGTTAGAGTTGAATTTATTTTTGTTGTAATGAGATTAAGAATAAAGTTGTCATTCTAATCGCTAAAATATACCATGTAAGATTTATTCACTACATGACATTATTTATTTCTTAGAGCCCAACTTATTAGGATTATGAAGATTCCTCTTTCATGACAATATTTATGAATGCTCTATTCTTGCTCAATTAATTACATATTACAGAAAGGTGGAAAATAAATGAGATGCAGTTGAATGGTTTCTATTTTAAAATGTGTGGAGGGAGTAAAAAATCATTTTCAGTTGCGTTCAAATATTTTGGAGCACCCACTAAACTGCTTAATTTTCCTCCTAGTTAATTCCATTTATATTATCCCAATGCTTCTACAAGTCCTTCTGCAAAGTGATCTCTTAACTATCTTGGAGGGAAATTGATTGCTAGATTGGAACCCACAAATTACGATTTGATTAGGAGAAAGCGATCAGAAAGCTTCATATTCTTCAATATATTTCACAAGTTAAAATTATATAGAATGATTGTCTTTCTGTTTAATTCATATGACAATCACTCGAGCATTTGCTAGGATTTGAGACTTTTTTCAATGATTCTTTCTTTTTTCTTTTTTTCTGAAATTTATGTTTTCAATTAAAGAAATTAAAGAAAACGCAAAAATGATGCAATGGAAGGATTTTCTATTTTAGTGCCTAAGAATTCCTTGCTAATGTGAAAGGCTTGGTATTTTCTTGACTCAAGATTAGTAGCATTTGACTTCCTAACATTTATTTTAATTTCATTTTTGTTGTGTTTATATTGCTATCCTTGAAGTTAGTGATCTACCATGTGTGTAATAGGAAGTATATCATTTCTTTTAATTTCATTTTTGTTGTGTTTATATTGTTATCCTTAAAGTTTGTGATCTACTATGTGTGTAATAGGAAGTATTAACTACTAATCACTCTGAAAGGTGATATTTATGGATGATTGACATTAAATGTCCCTACTTGACACTTTAGTATTACATGATCATGCAATGAAATTATTAATCAATATTAAAGGGAAGATGATTAATGTGCAGTGTTTCCTAGAATTTCATATAATTACTGCATTTTGGCCCCCCATAATATATTTGAGGCTAATTTTTTTGGTTACTTGTGGAGCTTCCCTTTGGCTCAGAAAAATATCGAGGATAAATTTCCACTGCATTGGCATTGGACATCATCAAAGAGAATTCACCAAAAGTAGTAGAGGATATGGGAGAAATTGGTCCAATGAGTGGATAACCACTAGAGAAACTATGAGGCACCATAATTTCTTGTGAATTTAGATTCACTCAAAATTAACTAGTCACAAAAGGTACCTTTTTTTCCTGAATGTTTTCATGTATACATAAATACTAAAAACACAATTTCAGATTAATTATTCAAACTAATAATCATCTGATGGTCATAATTTATAATTAAATAGTATAATATGATTAATATTATAGGACACAACTACAGGGTCTGGCTATGAGGGGCATTGTGACAATATATGTACACTTCTCATTATATTAGAAAATCATCTTTGAGAGTGTGATATCCATTTAATGAAATGTACACTGAGAGGCCATTGTGGGATTTAAATTTTTTTATTTCAGTGGACAAGTGGTGATATATTTTCTTAGGCCTTATTTTTCTCCTTCCCTAAGGTTTTGACACTACTCACAACTAGCACCTTCATTCAACCAAGTGAGGTACTCATCTTTGAAATTTGAATCATTTTATGTCCACAATCTAATATGATGTTGGATCAATCTCATGATCCTAAAAACATAGGTCATAATAGTGAGGAAGTTTTACTGTGGGAAAAAGAATATCCAAAATTTAAGGAACATGACTCTTTTAGAACAAACGATAAGGATATTTTTTACACTAATCTTTATTTTTTTCCATTTGTTTTCACAAGTTATTTATTGCCTAATATTTTTAACATGTAACTTAGTTGGTATGATTGTGCCTAAGGTTTTTTTGAAGGTTTAGTACTAAGTTCCTAAGGTGTTATTCTCTATGGTGACATTTTATTTACTTTGTTTATATAGGTCATCTAGTCGCATAGTGCCACTATCAAATGTTGAGGTATATGTCATATAAATCTTTTATAGTCTACTTTATTTTATAGTCAAGTATTCATCATATTTCACATCTTATACTATGCATTGTATTTTATTTCATTTTCAGGAGAGGAACTCAATATTGATGGTAAGAAGTAGAAATTGAAGAAAGAGGAGAACAATAACACTGGAGCGACAAATGAAAAATGAGAGAGACAAGAGAATCTGGCTAGTGATACCCTTAGAGCCAATATCTTGCATAAGACACACTCATAGAGACTGATGGTCAAGCCTTTAGAGTTTTTGAATTCACTTGCAATTCTTTGGCAACATGGTGATAATGTTTTGAAATGATGAAACAATATTTCATGCGTAAATTGTAGTCCAACTGATATCAACTTGGAAACTCATATTGTAATACTTGATATTTTATATAACAAAATTTATATGGTTGAAATTTTTTTTATTTGCACTTGATATTATTTAGTCCTGTAATTAACATATTTAACTTTGCGTTATCGTATTAGATAAACATGCATATTCTATGACATTTTTTTTAAATTTAGTCACAAAATCATACTAATTAATTTATGTTGATTAATAATAAACACATAAAATCAATCTAAAAATACTAAATTAGTAGCTTAAATATTAATTAATTATGAAAAGAAATAAAATGAATATATGACTAAATTAGTCGTTTATAATGATTATGAATGAAATTAACTGAAATGAATAGAAACTACTAAATCATTCGTTTATATAATGAATATGAAAATACCAAAAAAAGATAAATAACTACTGAAAATGATAAATTTTTTATTAAAATGATGACTAAATTTTGCATATATACGACTATTAGTAGCTAATTTATAGTATCTTATAACATGACTAAAATTTAGTCATATTTCTTTGGTCATTATTTGGTTTTAAATGATGATTAAAACATACATATATATGACTATTAGTAGATAATTTATAGTATCTTATAACACAACCAACATTTTGGTCATATTTCTTTGGTCATTAATTGGTTTTCTAGAGGATTCATATAATAATATATTTTCTTGTATATTTGGTCATTAATTGCGATAATTAATGACTAAACAAATGAAAAATTAATGATAAAATTAATGACTTAATATAGTACTAGATGGTAAAATTGAGGAAACCAATTAATGACTAAGCTAAAAATGACTAAAAGTTGGTTGCATTTTAAGATATTGTAAATTACCTACTATTGGTCACCAACTGCAAAATGGTTACTTATATGCAAATTTTAGATTTTTTTAGTAACTATTTAGTAACGTTTTACTACTGGATTGTTCTTATTTGAATTATGTGTGATAATACAAGTGCCATCAACATCTCTAAAAATCCATTCACGCATTCATAGACCAAGCATATTTCTATCAAGTTCCATTTCTTAAGGGAACAAGTTGGAGCCAATATTGTTAGACTTGAATATGTGGCCACTAAATACCAACTTGTTGATATCTTTACTAGGCCACTAGCAAGATAACCCTTTGAATGTCTGAAGTAGTAGATAGGATTTGTGAGTCCTTCCAAACGACTCCATTTTTGGCGGTGTTGGAAGTTACTCAGCATGAGGGATCAATAGAAGAGTAGGCTACAATGGTTTAGGGGGAGTATTCTAGAGTATTATTTTCCATTGATTCCAGAGGGGGAGAAGTCAACTGGAAGATCATGCCCAACTTGAGGGGGAGCTTATGGTGTTGCCATAAATGCCAAAGGGGGAGATTGTTGGGCTGTTGGCATTGTTAGGATGGCTAGTGGTTGTGAATGTGTTGGCATTGATGTCAACTTCATGACTATGCTGAATCGGGGGGTTAGATTCTTGGTGTCTTCTTTCAGGCTGAAAGTGGACTCATTACTACATTAGGCCCTCTCGATTCGAAAGTTGTCTAAAAGAGATTTCAAAATGTATGAAGAAGTCCAGGAAAGGCCATAGGGATAAAATTTATTATCTGTCGAACTTTTTCGAGAATAGGTCAAAATGTGAGGGTTGGATGGCTTATTGGAACCTCCTGCTAGAGGTTGTCGAAATTTCTAGACCTGCTATTGGAGGATGAGTAGGCAAGCATTTCGGCACGACCAGGTTTCAGAATCTGAAATATCAGAGGACAACAGATCAGAGATTGGGATTTTTGAACTCCAATGAAATTCCATCTGAGGAATGTTCTGATCTCATAAAACAAGCCCAATATTGGAACCACGAAACAAATGATTCCCTTAGAGCCTCAACACATTGGAACGTTGAAACTTCTTACAAATGAATTCTTCAAAACCTCTAATAATGTGAATTTTCGAGGGATGCCAAGAAGTGAAATACAAAGGAATTCATTGAAGAACAAAATTTTGATAGACTCCTTTCTCTCTCCTTCAAGTGGACACATGGAAGCAGTTTATTGGCCTTAAGGGGTCGAGGTGTTAGATTACATAGTCATGATGTTGTCATACGACAAGATATTTATCAGGCAGATTAGGCATTTTGGGTGGCTTATTGGGCCAAATCTAGGTGACATATCTCACCACTAAGGAGGCACCATGTGGAGTGATCATGTCAGTGTGACATCACCTCGAGGTAGACATTTCAGAGGTCAAGGATTTTGTAACTCCTATGCGAAGGCCCTATGTGAAATTTTTTAATGAAAGGGGCTCCAATGAGGTAACACGTGGTCATGAAGCCTGGAGAACCAAGGGCGTAGAGTAGGTCTGTCACTGAAGTGCTATGGAGTATATCGGAGGATGGATATTTCGTAACTCCTATTTAGATTCGCTATGAGGAAAGGTTCGTTGAAAGGGGGGCTCCGATGGTGTTTTGATGCTCGGTCGTGTTGAGTCTGAGAAACCAAGGGCAGAGAGGAATTTACAAAGGAATATATGCTCGTGGTAGTAACAAAAGGCCTTAGCGTCTAAAAGCTAAGTTGTTGGTTACAACGCTCATTCCCATGGAAGAAAAATATGAAAGTGCTAAGCAAAAGGAGCTCGGAACCTTGCGACGTCATAACATCATTTGAATAAACATTATGATATATGGTGGCTCAGATATTATAGCACCCAATGGCTATACCGTAGGTTGTAGTTCTCGGTCCCATGGAGGAGAAAAGATAAGAGGCTAAGAAAAAGGGGCTAAAAGAAAATCGAAAGCTCAAAATTTCGGAAGGTCGTTTTAATAAAAGTTACAATGAAGTGGATCTCTAATTGTATTTGAAGCACTTGGTCATAAGAAATGGTCCCATGGTAAGAAGTGTGAGAAGGAACTAGGTTTGGAGGAGCTAAAGGCCAATCGGGATCTTGTGACTTCATAATCGTGTATTAATAAAAGGTTACGATGTGTAAGAGATTTGACATAATTATAACAGTTGCGTGCATTACAGGATTGAATGAGTCAGAAGCTAAGCAAATTAGAGAAGGTTGGTCACTGGAGTTATTGTGACTTCAAATTTTCATTTAGATAGAGACAAAGGCTATCTTCTATTTTCTCTCCATGTCTTACAATCTTAAATTAGGAACAGGGAAGCCATTCTCAAAGTACTAGCAAGGTATTTTAAGACTTGAATAAGCATGCAAGCCACATTAGAATGGGCATGATAACTAAGAGTAAATTATTGGTATGGAGGATTTCTTATATTTTAAGTGAAGAATTTGGAAGCCCATACTTATGTTTAAATTCCATGACAGAAATCACCCCCCTCCAGTAATTCCTTATCCCAGCAATATGGAAGAAAGAAGATGAGGAATATGAAGCAGAAGAAGCATGGAAATTTCATAATTTGAAAATGAAGAGTTATTGTAGTAGTCCATGAGTGAAAGAATATTTCAAAAGGAAGTTATAGAGGATAGGCTCTGAAACCCTAAATTGTTTTTTAGAATAAATATAAAAGAAGTTAGAAAAACTGTAGTAGTATAAAGTAAAGTAATATGGAGCTTACATCAAGAAAGTGCATGTGAAAATGAAGTAGTTTCATGGGTATAGAATATGGAAGAAATGAAAAAGAAAAAATTACACTGTAGAAAATTTTTTGAGTCAATTTTTTTATTGCAAGCATAGGATGTATAGCTGATCCATGATTAAGTTAAGGTTGAGTCAAATGGTCATAGTAAAGGTTAGAGTTTGAAAACAGTAATTACTCTCGTATGCATGCAATGCATGAAGAGTGGAGTTGAGTTAAGGAAAAAAATTCAAGACTAAGATTAGAAGTCTAGTGAGCCAGAGTTAGAAGGTTAATGCTTTGTCTAGAAAGGTTGAGTCAAGAAAAAGAAAAATCTTGAGTTAAGTTAAAGGAAAGTTAGAGAAGTTTCAAAGTCTTAATTTGCATGAGGAAAGGAAACTTACAATTTTCACGATTCCAAGTTTAATTTTTTTTGTGTTTATATACCTGTGGTTGGGCCATTGTAATGTGAAGCAAGATGAGGGAATAATCCTATATCGGTGGATGTATATGAGAGAATCATTAATGAATATAAATTCTCTATTCAAGTAGAAGCTTGTGTATTTATTTGTCTTGTGTTTGCATGCTTATCTTTGCCTCTACCTAATAAGAACTTATCTCCCTACACTTTTTCATAGAAGAAAATTGTGTCGTGACTTGTGCAATGACCCCCCCAATCATGCTAGATATTGGCTGATTAAAAACTATCCAAACCCATATAAAATTATGGACTGCCCCTCCAATTCAACCAACTCTTCATCTCACGTTAGCACTTATAATCCAAATGGTACTTGGTCAAATGCTTGTCTCCTTAGCCAAATTTCTTGTAACATTTACAAGCAATCATTCCAAAATGAAGAAGGTTACATCCTTCCATTTATAATTGGTTAATTTTATGTATTACATACTTATACTAAATTATAGTTTGGCCCAACTTATCTCAATAGTAATTAATGCTCCTTTGTGCTCACTTGACTCATGTGTTATCTCACCATGTCCACTCTAGCTAATTCAACTCATTCTAATTGGTGCCTTTCTACATGCTTGCATGCTACCCTCATCTGTTCATCCCATGTGCTACACATTACCCTTGTCCTCAGACTAGACCTGTTCAATCATCTTGTGCGATCCCCTTGATGCTTCACATGCCATAAAAATGCAAACGAATTCCACTAAGGATTGCGCTTGTTATCATTCCATCATTTTTTCTCTCATTTAGCTAATAATATTATTGTAAGTTTATTTCCTATCATTCGAGGTTTGTAACTCTGAATTAATTTTTCTTTTGCAGAATTAAGAGAGAATATGAATATATACAAGGACGGGAGGACTATTGGGTTTCGTCTCCCAATGTCAATTCACCTTTTAACTTCCTTTATTTTTTTCTATTTATAATATTTTACATAAGTTTACCTAATCCCAAATATTAGGTGTCAACATTACCCCCCTTAATTTGAAGGGTTGTTGGTGAGTCCAAGAATCATTATGAAACAATAAATGTTTGGTGAAGATGTTTGCAAATTTCTCATTTGTGGAACAATTTCGTACGTGGATTGTTTTGGGCTCAACATGATGTAGAATCAAATGGTATTTTTTGTTGATGTGTTTCATTCAATCATCAAACTTTGGTTTATTAAACAACTTTATTTCATAAGTGTTTTCAATCAAAAGAGAGGTTAAATGTACTTATTTTCTTGTAAATATTCCATAATTTTCCTGAGCCACACAATTTCGTTTGTTGCTTCATTTGCTACCACATATTTTGTCCCAGTTGTGGAATCTGCTAGAACTGACTATTTGCATTATCTCCAAGAGATAATTCCTGATCCAAGACTCATAACATAACCTGAAGTAGATACTCTTCTTCATTTATCTCCATCAAAGTTTGAATCAGAGTATCCAATCAAGCTGAAATCACCCAACTATGTATGTTTGACTCCAAAATCTAGACTTCCCTTGAAGTAATTTAGGACTCTTTTCGCAGCAGAGAAATGACCCTCTTAAGACTTTTGCATAAGCCTAGAGAGGATGCAAATTTCAAGTAGTTGAGACTTCGTACGAGATGTCTATACTTTTTTACATCCTCAAATTATTTTCCTTCAATGGATATGAGCTTTATATTTTGTTCCATTGCAATAGTAAAAGGATTTCACTCAGCCATGCCAAACCTCTCAACAAATCTCCAATGTACTTCTTTTGGGACAGGAATGTAAACTTTGTATGTTGGGTTACTTCAATACCAAGGTAGTAATAAATATAGCCCAAATATGTCATTTCAAAACATTTCCTTAGTTCTTTCTTTATGAATGCAATGTAGTTATCATTGTTCCCTGTCATCAAAAGATAATCGACATACACCACAAGATACACAAATATTTTTCGAACTTTATTGAGAAACAAATTTGCATCATGAAGA
This sequence comes from Pinus tabuliformis, assembly GCA_031772625.1. Lineage (NCBI taxonomy): Eukaryota > Viridiplantae > Streptophyta > Pinopsida > Pinales > Pinaceae > Pinus > Pinus tabuliformis. Next base: position 886,774,075 of record CM062807.1, read on the forward strand.
ACATAACATTTGAAATTGAGTTTCAGAAGATGGTCAGTCAACTTCTGGGACCATGCTCACGTTGATTGTTTAAGGCCATACAAGGATTTTACAAGCTTCCATACTTTGTGTTTCCTGACCCTTCACAACAAATCCTTCTGGTTTGGACATAAACACATTATCTTTCATATCTCCATTCAAGAAAGGACTTTTTACATCAATTTGATGGAATTTCCAACTATTATGAGCTACCAGGAAAAGAGTGTATGGATGGTAGCCCATTTTGTTGTGGGGGGGAAAGTATCTTCATAATCGCCCTTATTTCTGTGACAAACCTTTTTCCACAAGCCTAACTTTATGCTTGTCAAGTGAGCCATTTGCTTTATTGTTGTTCTTGAAGACCCACTTGCAACCTATTGGTCTAGTTCCCAATGGATGATCAACCAACTTCCTGGTGTCATTCTTTATCAAAGTATCATATTGTTTTTGCATCACTTCTTTCCATTCATCATGAGAAGGGACTTCTATGAATAAATTTGGTTCAAAATATGTAGAAAAATGTCATTCACAATCATAAGAAACATCCATATAAACAGGTAAATCAAGATTGTTTACATGACCTCCATTCTGTCTGGTTGAGCTTCTTGTTCTTGTCTTTCCAACCTCATCAGGATGAACACTTTCAAGTGTCTTTGTCAACAATTTTGGAGGACCATTCTGAGATTGCACAAGTTTCTCAGTCGATCGAGATGGGGCTGAATCAAGATTTAGCCTCTCAATTTTGTCAATAACATCACTCAAAGTGTCATATTGATGAGTGGCTGAACCTTTATGTGTGGGAGAGAGTGCTTCAGGAGGAGATTCCGTAGATTGATCCAATATAGGATCCCCCTTTCAAGATGTGGAATTTCATTATCAAACTCTTGAAAAGACATTGCATGTTTGAATCTATCCAAGCGATCAAGATGCCACTCAACAAAATTGTTAGTCTTGGAAGATTCAAGAAAGATAACACCTATAGGTATTATAAACTTCTTATTCACTTCATCATAGAGACAATATGATTTGGAGGTATTTTGGTACTCCAAAAAAATACATTTGTGACTCCTTGCACCAAGTCTGTTTCTCTATTCCTTAGGTATCAAGGCATAACAGGTGGAACCAAAGACCCTAAGATGCCTCAATGAAGGAATGTGGCCATACCCAATTTCATAGGGAGTCTTGCTCCTGATAGCATTAGATGGACACCTATTCTTCATCAATACCAATAGAGCCAAAATGATATGATGCATCATTTTCAATCCATTCATGAATGTTCTTAAATGTTTCAAATTCTTCAGATTTGTTCCTCAATAAATAAACCCAACACAATTTGGTGTAGTCATCAATAAATGTCATCATATAGTTATTTCCATTTGCAAAAGTAACGGGCATATGGCCACACAAATCAGAGTGAATGAGTTCAATATTTATATGTGCTCTAGAATGAGAATCATGGAATTATTATTTGTTGTTCTTTCCTAGGATACAAGCATCACATTTCTTAAGTTTCATAGGAATAGTTGGCAAACTAGTAACACTATTTCTCTTCAAAAAATAAAGGTTGTCATAGTTCAGATGTCCAAATATATCATTCCATAAGAGAGGTGATGGAAATGTACTTTCATCATAATGATAACTATAAGAAAAAATTTGTGCATGAGCATAGGTTCCTTGATGCTTCAGAAATCTTTCTTCTTCTATCCCAGTCATTGAAAGTGAGTGATATGATGCCTTTATGACCTCAAAATTTCCATTACATATATGAATGCAGTTTTCTTGATGGAGAATGTGGACTAAAGAAAACAAGCTTCTCCTCAACTTTAGGAGGTATAGAACATCATGTAGAAGAAAGTGTTGAAGTTTGGGAAATTTGAGCCTAATGGTGCCAAGCCCGAATCACTTGAGTTTTGACATAGAGTAGACATTAGAGTAGGTTGTCGTCAAGGACAACACTAGAGCCATAATTCCAATACACTAATGTTATTAAGAACTGACATCACCATACAAACACACTTATTTCTCTCCACATCGCCTCAACCCTCACAAATCCTCAATATATAATATATAAAACTCAGTCTTAACACCTTTCCCTCAAGACAATCTAAATAGGCTCACTCTCATATTTGTGGTCGCAAGCCACCATGTTGTTGTGTTTTATGAAGTTGAAGTGAGATGGTTACATGATTCATCCTATCCATGCTTAAATTGGTCCACCATGATATGGGAATATCTATCATAACTCTCTACGAAATACATGAGGAGAGGCACATTAGAACCAACTTTTCCATCACACTTCTCCATGATCCACTTAATTTACTGATTGTATGGTAACACACCCCAAAGAATATTTGTGATCAATCCAAATTCCTCTCTAGCATGCCTATACTAAGGCTGAAAATGCACTTCATTCGACAATTAGTATGTGATATATTCACTTATTTTTTTCTTAGGTATACCTCAAGGGGTAACCCAAGGAATGCTTTCACACACCTATAGATGGAATCTATAGTAAATCCTTTGGGATAGAGTAATGCAGCTAAGCGAAAGGGAATTCTAACTGCACACCTACCACCATGGAACTAGACAAATGCCTGATAACACTGATGACAACTGGTTGAGCTAACTCCTTGGGTTTAACCATTGGCCAAATTTTTGTGGTAATTTATTGGACATTTAATAAAATTATATTATTTTGTTAAATTGTTTATCATCTTGAATATAACACACATATTTTTAACTTGGTAACTCCATACCAACTATGAAGGGTTTGAATTGGAGTACCCTAAACCATGAATTTATGATTTTGACTGGATTACACAAAACTACATAAAACTTTGTAACTTGATATGCACCCTAATTTGAACTACTTACATGTTGGAAAAGGTTTACCAACCAAAATGTTTCTTGGGACACATTCATTGCATTGAAAATCACAACAACAAAATCCGTGAGGCACCATCAGGCTTAATAGCATAGTAAATGATTAGTAATCATTTCCATTGAAGTCAACAGATCCTTAGGGTTTGTAAATTCATGTGCACTGAAATGTTAAATTTGAACTCTTTTCTTCTTCCTAGTAAATACCTTATCAGGATGGTGTCATATATTATTCTTATGATTTCTACCATGATGCTCTATTATATCTAAATCATCTATGCAGGCTCTGGCCACAATTTTTATGCAAATTGTGTTCCTTCCTAGGCCTTTCTCTTGAAGTGTGATGACGTTTGTGTGCCTATCCTAGCCACAATTTTTGTGTGTTGATTGTTGTGCTTGGATTGGCCATAATCTTGCCTGATCCTATTGTAGATTTTTAAATCTCTTAATCATTGATTGGGATTCGACACATTTTTACTGTCAAGAGGCTACAGTCAAAACATGCCATGTTGAAATATAAAATATTGAATATACTTCTTCAACAAGTTTATAGAAATATAGGTCTAGATTATTATTTTTTGCTTTGACAATCACCCATGTCCCTCCATGTAGACACTAAACCATTTGGATCCATATTATTTTTTCATTAGTATTTAATGTCAAAAACTATATCAACTCATAACAAATATTAAGATAAGGGAATTTCTAGAACATGTAACAATGAATAAATATTGTAACTCGTTGGGTGGATTTCATATGACGGGAATAAATACTAAGAATCATAGACAAGTTTTCAATATGTTCGGGAGTTCATAGGGAATCTAGTAGGGTCATGCTTATTTGGGTTGTTGACAAGTTGTCAATTTCATTATATACTTTGACTAGGCAATTGGTGGCAAAGCTACTTGATTAAAATAGTTTCCCTTTCCCTTACTATAATTCCAAAGCTTCTTAGTCCTAGTAGAGGAGGGGAACCTATTTTCAATCTGTCTCTTATACAGAGGGCCATTCTTCCATTAGAATTATCCCTTAGCTATGCATGCTTAGTTATACTATTGGTTTGAACCACATACACTGATTTTGTGAATGACAATGTTTCCATATTGATGTGATCTTGTTGTGTTTGGAAAAATCTGTGGTAAACTATTTGGTCATTTTATTGATGTTAAATTACTTGCATGAATTATCAACCGGGGCTAATAAACTGATGAAATGTATGTGCATTGTATGTGCTAGGAGTCTTTGTGACTCATTCAATTCCTAAGTTATCTAACTTACAGAAAATGAAATCAATTCTACTTTACTTGCTTGAATAATTATTACACTCAAAATTGCTTTAAAATAAAATCACTCTTTCTCTTAACATCACATTTTCTTAAATGAAAAATCTCTCTTGAAAACCATAACTGCTTAAATGTAAATCACTCTCAAAACTGCACTTGCTTAAATGTAAATCACACTTGCTTGAATGAAAAGCACACTTTCTTGAATGTAAATCACACTCGTACTTTAATCAAATCACTCTCTGCAATAAAATCACACTTACAAACGAATCTGTTCTAACTTAAAGAAGGGTTAGTTCTGTAATTGAAAATCACTACAATGTAAATCTTATACTTCTATTGCTATGTTGGATTATACTCTATCCATGTGCATATAAAATCTCTTTTCACCTGAATAATAAAATGATTTGGAAAAATGGTCTCAAACCTGTATCTAAGAATCAAAACTCAATTACTCAAACGAATTAACGAAAGTCCATATGAAATATAAACTGAAAAATTAACTATTAATGAAAGAAGACCTTACTATCTCATGGGGGGCCTCCTACGAGAAGCAAGTAGCACTTTGAAGCTCTCACAAGTTAGTTATCCATGCATCGAGCTTCTATAATAGAATGGAATTGAAATAAAGTTTCTATATATCAAAACATAGTGCTTAAAAATAAAATTCAAGTCTCGTTTAGCTGCGTCAAGAGGCATATTTATAAAACCCTTATCCAATAAATGTTTTCAGAGATTTATGCCTATGCTAACAGATGTTGGCTATAATTAACTTAAGATATATGATATCGTAATATTTCTCATGATTTTCTATCAATGCAACAAATCGTGAGGCGGAAAATCTCCATCTTGCTCACTTGATTCACCTTTCACAATGGTTGACTTATCTTTTAACCGAATATATAGAATGCCTTCTTCATCGATCTAGCTTTTGTAAATGGGAACAAATAGTTGTCCCGGCTAATTTTCAACTATTTATGTGCCCTTTTCCTTAACTTAGGCTCCACAACCTATCGAACTTGGACTTAGTTGTAGAAGCATTGATCAGCTATGGAATCATTGTAATTTGGTAGCTCAAGTAGATATTAAGTTAAATAATAAAGGTAGATGATATTTATGTGATATAAGATGATTATGTACATGCTATGCTTTCAACCTTGCAGATTGATACCCAAATTGTAGTTATGAAGGTCAAAAACGAAGGATTTGAGTGAAAAAGGATTGTCAAAAAGAAGCAATTCCAAGGTTCAGCATTCCCCCACATAGAAGACATTGCATGTCTTCATGCAAAATTTCAAAATTTGTGATTCCTTCTTGTTATTGAACCTCCTCAGATACTTGAGCAAGAATATCCATGTTACTCCTCCTTGACTTCTTAGCAGTGATTGTCATCCAAGGCCTTTTCATCATAATTTTGTGTTGTAGGCCCATAATATTCCTCTTAAGAAATGTGTTATGAGCTGTCAATTTCCTTTTTTTCTTATACCACAAAACAAGTTGTAGGAGGATGTTGTCATTATGAGTTCTGTGGATTTCATTCCATGATTTTATTGCTTCATTCTCTTGCTTTAGAAGCCTATTCAGTATTTCGAATTCATAAATTTTTCGTTTAAGGGTTTCTTCAAGTTGACATTCTCGTGAGATAATAGAATGGACTTCTTCATTTTATCCTTAATTTGAGGATGATGCAATGATTTTACCTGTAGCTTTTCTTTCCAAAGGCTCTATATATTCACAATTTTCCTATTGCAAAGGATCAATTTTTGGGGTTCTTCTAACTTCACTAGTGGTTGTGGGTGATCGCATTAATGATGATGGAACTATAGGTTATGGTATGGGTGATGATCGAACTGTAGGTTCCATTTCTTATTTTTGTAAATCAATAACTTCTAGGGATGCTGAAGATTTTCATGCGTTTTTTTATTGAGCCTTGCAGTTCCTCTTATAGAAGATGATGATTTAGTAATAAGGTGTTGCTTCTTAACCTTTCCTTGCTATGCTTTCTCTTACTCTATTTTCTCTTTCTATGAATTTCGTTCCTAGTGATAGTTACCATTCTCTTAAGATTTGTATTTTTAAGATTCAGTAAAATTTCTGGGGTAGGAGTCTCATCTTCTGAATTTTTCTCTTGTTTTGGAGATTAATTATATTTTATGGGCAGCTTCCTTCTACTTCTCTTTTTTTCACTACTGGGATCTTCTAGTTCTGCTTCCTCAAAATGATTTCTAACTAAGAAATCTTCCCAATTATCTCCAATTTTTCTAAAATGTGGTTTAATCAAGATTATTACTATACCATGATGAAATAGAGCACTATTAATAGACTGAATTTTCCTTTGAATGCTACTAGCCATTTTTCTTAACCTTTGCAGTAGAAAATATGCTAAGTTAATTTCATTTTCATCTAGAAAATTCATCATTAATCTTGCATGATAAAAGAACATATTACCAAATATTCCTTCAAAATTTATAAACTTTTGAATGAATAGCAGTATGTTTCTCCATTTATTATTCAAATCCGTGACTGGTATTCCCTTTTTAAAATAAGAAATATTCATACCTAGATTCTTGAGGGAAACCCTCCATTATCTTTCTTCAATTCTTCTGTTCTTAAAAGAACATTCTCCAATTCTCAGAAATCTTGTTGCTTCTACTATGAAGGCTCTGTGAACACCAACTTCACATCCGCAATTTCTACTTCAATGAAGTCATATGCCCTACCAAAATATTTTGTTACATCCTTCTCATGGCCATCGAATCTCTCCACAAATTCTAGCCACCGAGCTTGCTGCAACATTTGTTTAACATGTGGATATCCCTCCAGAAACCTAATTCCATTTAGTTCTAACCTTACAATGTCCCCCATGGCAGAGGAAGTCTAACCCTCAATTGCTCTTTTGTCAATTTTAAGGAATGGGAAGGAATTTGAGTATGAAACGAGTTAGGAAAAGATTGTTTAGGTGAGAGAGGTCTCTACACTTAAAACAGGGTTGAGTGAAATGGAAGTGTTTGGCATGAGAAATGATGAATGGAGAGGTGAGGGTGATTTCTGAATTATATCATGGTTAATCCCTGACTTGGTTGACAAAACATTAACATTTTCATTAAACCAAACTGGTGTGAAAACAATTAAGGGTAGTCATTATTTAATATGGCAATAGAAATGGTTACACATCTTTTTATTTCATAATCCAAATATTTTAGCTTTATTATATAACTCAATATTTACATACATTTTCTCCTTTATCTTATTGCTACTGTCTTTTGTAGGTTGTCTAGTTGCTTCAAATGCAATCTTCATTAGATTTTTATTTTATCATCATTTCCATTTTATCTAGTCATAATCTACCTATTCAGCTGCAGAATTCTCTTACAGCTTCATGTTCTTGACAATTATGTAGATTCATTATTTTAAAGGAGAAAAAGAGTAATAAAAAGAAAATGGGATTAGAATAGGGAAAATAAAATCTCAGCTACCAAAAATTCTTGGTTTTCAACTTTGATTTTCTGTATAAACATGCCAACAATGTTGGTTTTGATGTTTATACATTTATTTTTTATTTTTTATTTTTATATATTTTTTGAAAAAGAAAGTAAAATACTAAGTTCGAGGGGAAGAAGAGTCTTCCTTGACCAAATTCAAGTCAAGATTGTCTTGCCGATTTCTTATGAGTTCATCCCTTGTTAATGGTTTGTGATATATTCATAATCTATCACCATTTACAAGGAAGGTCACCTTCTCTTCATCAATAGTTATGATTCTAACTACTCCATTATCAGAGACATTTTCAATATCATATGGACCAAACGAATGACTTTGAAATTTTCCTTGAAAATCTTTAAATTTTGAATCAAAAAGTAATGCCCAATCACCAGGCTAAAATTTTCCTTCTCTGATAAACTTATCAGGCCACCTAGATCTTTGTTGCTAGACTATATTGGTTATTTTAATAGCATCCTGTCGTATCTCATCAAATTAATTCAATTGCTTCATTCTTTGTCTTTGGGCTTCTACTAAATCAACACCCAATTTGGTTGTTGTTTTAAAAGTCTTTATCTGGAACTCAATAAGAAAAAAGACTTGTTTTCCATAAACAAGTTCATAAGGAGTGTGTCCAGTTGTATTTCTCCATGTGGTACATTATGTCCACAAAGATTATGGAAGCTTTTCTACTCAATCCTTTCTATGAAAGTGCACATTTTTGGTAAGAATTTCTTCAATTACTTCTTTAGTAGATTCAACTTGTCTGTTGGATTATGGATGATATGGAGTTGACCTTATATTGTTGATTTGTATTCCTCCGTTAACTTTTTTACTAGCTTGTATGTGAATTGAATTCCTTGATCTGTCACAATTTCTCTTGGGACACCAAAACGAGTGGAAATATCCAAAAAAGGAAACAAAACTACATCACTTTTAGTAGCAGAAGAAAGTGCTTTAGCTTCTACCCATTTTGTGACATAATCTGTGCAAATAAGAATATACCCTTTTTTCTTAATGGCGGTTTGATCGAACCAAAAAAATCTAGAGCCCATATTTCAAAAGTTTCAATAAGTACCTGAGGCTTTAAAGGCATTTAATTTGAAGGAACATTTTTTCCCATTCTCTGAAAACTATCACATCTCTTAACATATTCCTTGGAATCCTTAAAAGGAGAAAGCCAATCATATCCTAAGAGAATTATTTTATAAGAAATTCATTTATTAACGAAATCTCCTCCACATGGTCCATCATGAGAAGCCTTCAATATTTTTGGTACTTCATCTTCTCTAACACATCTTTGAATTCTTAGGTCAGGTCTTGTCTTGTACAATTATTTATTTATCCATGAATAGGTTGCACTAGTTTGGATAACCCTACTTTTCTCTCGAGGAGACAATTATGATGGTAACATCCCTATAGCAAAATAAATAGCAATATGTGCAGACCATTGAGATTTAATAGATACTGCAAAAATATATTCATCATGAAAATTATCCTCTACAGGAACATCATTATTATGATTTTGGATTCTAGATAGAATGTAAGCATCTATGTTTTGTTTTCGATGTCTTTCCAAAATAGTAATATTGAATTCATGTAATAACAATAACCATATTGTAATTATGGCATTAGTAATTGGTTTATTCATTAGATATCTAATTAAAAAATGATATGTGTTTATGAAGGTTTCATAGCCAGTGATGTAATGTCTCAGTTTATTGATGGCATGTGCAACAACTAAAAACTCATTTTCTGTTATAGTGTAACTCAACTCTGGAGGAGTAAAATTTTTACTGGTGTAGTAAATGGAATAAGGAGTTAAAACCTTTTGTCCTAATACAGCTCCTAAAGTTGTATTTGAGGCATAAGTTGAAATTTCAAAAGGTAGTTTCCAATTTGGCCCTCTTTAAATGGGTGCTTCAAATATCTTTTGTTTCAATGTTACAAAATATTTTTGGTAGTCAGAATTCAAGATGAATTCATAATCTTTTGTGAGAAATTTCAAAACTGGAGATGAAACTTTTGTAAATTTTTCTGTGATTCTTCTATAATAACCAGTAAAACCAAGAAAACTTCTAACATCTCTTTGACAGGTTGGAACTGATAATTTAGAAAGAGCTTCCACTTTAGATGTATCCACTCTAATTCCATTTCCTTAAATATCATGTCTGAAAACAATTCCCTTAGTAAACATCATAAAAAAAATTTCATGATTTAGTGAGAAATTTTCTTCTTTACATCTAATGAGAACTTTTTACAAATTTTTAAGAGCTTCTTGAAAATAATTTCCATAGACAGTAAAATCATCCACATAAAATTCTACACAATCATGAATTAGATCAGAAAAAATACCTAAAATTTCCCTTTGGAATGTTGTAGGTGCATTACATAACCGAAAAATAAGTACTCGGTAACCATAGTTTCCCCATGGACAGGTCAAAGTGGTTTTATATTGATCTTCTGGAGCTACTTGGATCTAGTTATATTTACTAAAACCATCGAAGAATGAAACTTTTTTTTCCCTGCCAATGTAACTAAAACTTGATCTATAAAAGGAAGTGGAAAATGATATTTTAAAGTAGCTTTACTCAATTCCCTATACTCAATTCATACTCTCCATTTTACATTGTTTTTTCGAGACAATTACCAATGGTGAAACCCACTGGCTATTACATATTGGATAAATGAAATTCATATTTAACAATTTTTGTAACAAATTCGCTTAAATTTGAATTCATTCTTCTCTGGGCTTGTTAGATTGGTTTGGCATTTTCTTCAATACAGATATGATGTATACAAGTGTTAGGATCAATTCCTTTCATATTTGTGTATTCCCAAGCATAAGAAGAGGAATGTTCCTTTAAATCCTTTATTAATTCTTCCTTTTGAGATTCTTCAAGATTATCATTAATATTTAAATCTTTCCCTGGAAACATTTCTATTAAAGAATTGCCAAATTTTTCCATAGAATGTAAAGAAATTTTACAGGATGATAGATATTTGATATTACATTTTTCCTGAAAACTTTGACTAGATTCACAATATGAAGAGGATTCATTACTTTCCATTAGATTTAAAATTTGATTGTCAAATTCTATTTGTGAAGTAGCAAATATTTGTCGTAAACCAATATCATCATCTATCTATTCTTCACTTTCTACATCTATCAATGTTTTTCTAGGAGGATATAATGTGAATTTCTTTGTTGAAATTCCATGAGAGATAAACATAGCACCAGATCTATGACTTATAAAAGCATTTGTTGTAGCTAACCATGGTCTTCGCAGAATCAAGGGGTGTCCTCCTAGATTATTCTTAGGTTTCAAGATCATTAAGTCAACAAGATATTCCCAAGGATCTAAGGATACAAATATATCTTCTAACAAACCATTAGAATTGATAACAGATATCTCTGCTAATTGCAATATTCTAGGTGTATATTGAAGATTAGGAAGTTTCAATTGATTCATTGTTTGTTTACTTATGATGTTTATGGCTGCTCATAAATCAATCAATGTATTTGGAATTTCAATACGATTTATATGTGTTTCCACAATGGGAATTCTTAGATCAAGATATTTCTGAATTGTTGCTTTTCTCATCATGATATCTGCAATTTTTCGGACTAACTGAATTCTTTTTACTTATTTTCTTTTTCTTCCTGGTTTTTCAATAGTTGAATCCCTAATTGTCTTTAAAAATATTGATATTTCTTTGATAGCTTGTTACAAAGGAATTTTTATGGAAACATTATTTAGTTTATCTATCATATCATAATTAGGCAATGCAATTTCTTTTTCTACACCTTTATCAATTTTCAATCTTTTAGGAAAAGGTGGGGTTTGAACAAAAATTGAAGGTTGTTCTATGATGGGAGTTGAATTTATTGGAAAATCATCAAGATGTGAAAGGGTGGTTTTTTTTTTTTTAGAATTTTCCTCTTGATGAGGAGATTTATCTTCCTCAGATAGGTTTTCTTTTTTAGATTCCTCGATAACAGTAGATAGTGACTTATTTTGCAATACTCTACTAGATCTATGTTGAACATTGTTTAGACCTAATGGAGTTAGCATGTAAGTTTGGAAATTATGTCCTTCCATATTGTAAACAAGTTGTGAAGTTTTATTATTATTTGGATTTCAAAGTGGTTGGGTAGTCGGTTGATTTGGTCTTTGTGGAAATGGTAATGAAAGTTCTGGATTTGCATTTTGAGGTTCGGATGGTTGAATAGGTTGAGGAAAATATTGTGGTGGAAAAACAAGATAATTTTGTTGAAATTGAGGATATTGAGGATACTTTCCATAATGATTTTCCCATCCTTGTGCCCAAGTTTGAGGCTAAGGTTTCCAAGGCATGGGCGCAGTCCAATTACTTTGTGATGGTTGTGCATATGCTTGAGTGTTGAAGCCTTGAGTTATATTTGATTTGTGGATTTTTCTGTCGTCTCTTAACAATCAACCAAACGGGTTCTACTTGATTTGGTATTAATTCCTCTTGATATATAACTTTAATACCTAGTATTGAATGACATTCCCTGTTATCATGATTTTCTTCACATATAATACATGTTTATACACTATTTAAGTCAAGAGGGCATTCTCTTAATGCACGCTTATTTCTACATTTTAGAAAAAGTATAGATAATGCAACATTTTCAGCCTTTTTCTTGTTTTGTACTTTAAGGGTATCTATTTTCTCACTAAGACTCCCCAAAATATTTGTTTTAAATTTGTCTAGGAAAATTCATATTTTATCCTTATTTACTGTCCCAACTATAGATTTATTAATCCTACACGTAACATGATCTCTTGGATTTTTCCTAGTTCTTTCCTTACCTCTTGAAATGTGTATGCACAATTCACAAATATCTCGAAATGATAACTGAGAAATATCTCCTTTACCCATCAAATTGAGAATATCAATCCACTGATCTCTAATAGATTTTAGTATGAGAGCTTTCAAACTTTCTTCATCTAGATTATACATTTTAGCCTTCTTAACATTATAAGAAAATATTTCAATGAAATCTTCAAGATTTTCATCTTATTTTTTCATCATTTAAAGAATTTATCTTTAATATTATGGGGCATAAAGTAATACTTGTATTTCTCTCAGAGTGTAGCTTTCATTTGTTCCCATGTTCTTATAGAATGTACTCCTAAGCCCATAAACCATTTTAATGTTGCATCCTTAAGGGTGGCTAGAAACAATTTCAACTTTTGAGTATCAAGAAGGTAGTCATAGGATCTAAGCAATACTTCAAATTGAAAGAGAAATGTTTCAAGATCCTCATTCTGTAATCCATGAAAATTAGGAAGGATGGAGGGTGAGATATTTTTCATTATAGCTATGGTATCTTCATCGAGGATGGGAAATCCAAATGGTCCTGGATATCCTCTACCTCCTCCTCTTCCTCTACCTCCACCTCTTCCACCTCCTTTATTTCCTCCTCTTCCACCTCCAATCCTAGGTTGTTCACCATTCACATTATCTACTTATCCCTCCCCTTCTCCTGCCATTATAGATTCTTGAAAACTAATGTAAGGTTGCAAATTGGATTTTCTAGTTCCTCTTCTAGCTCCTCTGGTTCTTCTATCAATGGAATATTAAAATAGGTTCCTTCTTCTTCCTCTTCACTAGGTATTTCTAGTTCTTGTCCTAAAAGTTGTTCTCGAGTTTAAGATAGAAAAATTACTCCTTCTTTTGGGGATGTAGGATCCTCTTCTTTTATTATGGCATAAGTTGATGAAGTTGGTGAATCTCTAGGTTGGATTTCAGATCTAAGTACCTCAGGAAGTTTGTGTCTACCTGCAATGGATGGAATATGAGTTTGGGTGGATGGTGTGGCACTACGAGGTCATGGTGGGGTGAGTGATGATGTTGGAATCAAACTTATACCTCTACCTGCAAATCTAACTCTAGAATATCTTTCCCTATGCATATCATTTTTATTATTTCTTATTTTTAATGAAAAGAAAAAGAAAAATACTCCTATATACACTTCCTCGACAATGACACCAAAATGTTTGGTAATTTTATTGATGTTAAATTGCTTACATGAATTATTAACCAGAGCTAGTAAACTGATGAAATGTATGTGCATTGTATATGCTTGTAGTCTTTTTTAGTCATTGAATTCCTAAGTTAATTTGAGTTATTGAAATGCACATGTTTTTATATAGCTATGTAACTTATTCAAAATGAAATCCATTCTACTTTACTTGCTTGAATAATGATCACAACCACACTTGCTTTAGCATAAAATTACTCTTACTCTTAAAATCAGACTTGCTTAAAGGAAAAATCTCTCTTGAAAACCAAAACTTCTTAAATGTAAATCACTCTCAAAACCACACTTTCTTAAATGTAAATCACACTTGTTTGGATGAAAATCACTCTTAAAAACCACACTTGCTTAAATTTAAATCACACTTGTACTCGAATCAAATCACTTTCTGCAATAAAATCACACTTACAAATGAATCTGTTCTAACTTAAAGAAGGATTAGTTCTGTAATTGAAAATCACGACAATGTAAATATTATACTTCTACTGCTATGTTAGATTATACTCTATCCATGTGCATGTGAAATTCCTCTTCACCCGAACAATAAAATTATTAACAGAAATAGTCTGAAACTTCTATCTAAGAATCAAGACTCAATTACTCGAATGAATTGACAAAAATCTACAAGAAATATAAACTGAAATACTAATTGTTGATGAACGAAGACCTTACTATCTCGAGGGGGCCCTCCTGCGAGAAGAAGGTAGAACTATCAATCTTTCACAAGTTATTTATCCATACATCGATATCCCAGAACAGAATGGAATCGAAACAAAGATTTTATATATCAAAATAGAAAGCTTACAAATAAAATTCAAGTCTCCCTTAGCTTTGCCGAAAGGAATATTTATAAAACCCTTATACAATAAACGTTTTCAAAACTTTATGCCTATGCTAACTGACTTTGGCTATAATTAACTTACGAGATAAGATATCGTAATATTTCTCATGATTTTCTATCAACATAGCAAATCAAGAGGCAGAAAATTTGCATCTCACTCACTTGATCTGCCTTTCATAATGATTGACTTATCTTTTAACCATATTGATACAGTGCCTTCTTCATCGATCTAGCTTCTACAAGTATGAACAAATTGTTGTCCCATATAATGGTCAACTACCCATGTGCCATTTTTCTTGACCGAGGATTTGTAACCTGTCAAACCTTGGACTTAGCTATAGAAACATTCATCAACTATAGAATCATTGTAATTTGGAAGATCAAGTAGATATTAAGTTAAATACTAAAGAGAAATGACATTTATGAAATATAATATGATTATTTACCTTCTATTCTTTGAACCTTGTAAATTTATACCCAAATTTTAGTTATGTAGGTCATAAAGGAAGGATTTGAGTGAAAAATGATTGTAAAAACGAAGCACTTCTGTGGTTCAACACGATCACAACATAATAATTCCTCCCAAGTCAATTGTAATAATAGGCTCAGTCGACATCCTTTTAGGATGGATTTAGAGAAGGGACATATTCCATAGCTAAAATTTAATACAACAATAAAGAAAATAAACCTTGAAAGCCTTCGATTGCATGTATCATAATACTCCTACAATTCAAGAGGAATTGTGAGATCTTTGCCTAACCAAAAATTAATCAAAAAATCAAGAGAAGAAACATTGCAAGCCTTTTGCCTATGAATCATAATACTCCTACAATTCAAGATGAGTTGTGTGATCATGTATGATGTCTTAGCATTGCCCTCTTTAGGGAAGATCCATGAAAGTGAAAATCAAAATGCAATGATGATAGGACTCTGTTAGGCACCCAAGACTAGCATATGAAAAATAAGAATAGGTACTAAAACAAGATGAGTCAACACAATAATGGCTAGGTGATAAGATATTCAACAATAAATACCAGGATCTATTTTGTTCTTATTAGATTTTAAAGTAGACTTTTTTTTATGCTACAAGTACATTTTTTCCTCAATGAATAATTGGATAACATAATAAAAATTGTTACTATCCTTATAATTAGCCATAACTTATGTATTGTGTTCACTCTCCAACATGGGATGCGCCCTTGTGCCACCTATTGCTAGAGCCTTTTTTCCCTCCAACAATGATAGTTCATATTTCCTCTTCTTAATCTACCTATTGTTCCATGTATTTAATAATGAACCTTTTCTTGTGCCTGAGAAACCCAACACATAGGAATACCAAAAAACCTAGTCCAACTACCCCATGAATGGAGAACCCAACTACAATTTTTCATGTCTTTGAATTCTTTCTAGCTCGTGGGATTGGGGTTGGAATTGGAGACCTTGAAAAAGAGAGGAGAAATAATATCATATCATGGAGTTACCAACCAATTCCTCCATACTTGAATGGGAATAAAGTTACTTATATCTTGAATAGCTGAGTAAGGTGACCATGTTTTCTAGTGTAAGTTCACTTCCCATTAAAACCCATTTGACCCAATTTTGCTAGATAACCTCATTTTCCTAGATAGATGTAAAATGCATTGGTACATCTTCCTATTCTATCCCTAAGTATATAGTTTTTGATGCCTTCTCACCAGTGCACAATTTTGGAAATTCACAGGCTAAGGTTTATGCTTGAGTTATTTGATGAAGTATGCCCTTTCTCATACCAATTTATACCTTTATTTACCTTTTGTTAGAAAAAATTTCTTTCAGTGAATTGTTGAAGTGTGATATAATGACCCTGGCCACCCTACAAAACATGTAGTATTGTACTTATCGTAGCGTTCATGGTACATTCATGTATATAATGTAACAACCATCGTTAAAATTCGATGCAATAAAAGTTAATAAATGAAAAAAAATAGCCACAATTGATGGGACACTTATTCCAAATTGAATGTTGGGAAATAAATCCTAGTTTGGGTGTTCATTTGGTTTATCATAGCTAAGGAAATTGGCACAAGAAATTGCTAAGGCTTTGGAAAGGAAAAATGGCATTTCAGAATTGTCCACATGGGGTAGCTCAAGCGGAAATGGCTGTGGAAATAAAGTCTCACCGAACTGGAAGTCTTGGGTTCAAATCTTGGGCTACCCTTCCCCCGTAGTGGGGTATGTAATGGACATGTAAATCGGAGAGTCCTACCAAAGCTTACAAAAAAAAAAAAAATGGCATTTCAGAACATTTATTTATGAAAATAGTTGAAATTAGGGGAAAAGGGAGGTGAAAGGGAGGCGAAAGGTCACAGGTTGCATGTGAGGAAGAAATTGAAGAAAAATAATGGAGAATGAAGAAAATAATGGCCTCATTAATAAAAAGGTTTCAGAGGATCAATACAAATACTTTTGTCAGTTTAGTTTTTAAGCTCTCTCTATTCTCTCTCCCTCATACTCTTGGACACTTAGAGTTTTCTTAGAGCACTCTTGCAGAGTGAGGCATACTTGGATTTTTGGAGTAAGAAGGAAAAGGAAGAGAAGGAAACCACAAGAGGACATCAAGATCAACAATTACAGTGGATTTTTCTTGCAATTACTGAGTTACATGTATGTTTTCCTGACTAGCTTTGGCATGCATGTCATATGCATGTGATTTATTGGTCATGATTTGTCACTGACATGGAGGATTTCTTAGATTGACAGAGGATTCACATAGCCTTTCCATTTCCTAGATAGCCATGGTGTTTTGGATTTATTTCTTTGTTTTATAGTTGATTCTCATATTTTCCTTTAGCATGGGTTGAGTTACTAGTTCCTGGAGCCTTTGTTGGACAAATTCTCTGGAGCCCTGTAACAAAATGTGTTGAGTTACTAGTCCTATAGCCTTGGTTGGAGAAACGCTTTAGATCCCTTGGTGGGTTAAGTTACTAGTCCTGGAGTCTTTGTTGGACCATGGGGGCTTCACCGATGGAGCAATACCATACCATGAGGGCTCATATTGGGGGATATATATTGACAAAAAAATGACAATATATTAACAGATATATGTGCAGTAAAGGCTTTTTATATTGGCAGTTATAAAAATTGGAGCTCAAAGTTAATGAAAAAATATAAAGGTCTATAAAAAATGTTAATGAAAAAATGGATACCTACAACATCCAGTGAAAGTAGGGGTTTTTTAAATTTGGAAGGTGTATTTGGTTCGTATTGATAGAGAGTTAAATAATGTGATTTTTAGAGGTATTTTCCAATATATAGTCAAATTAAGGGTATTGTTTAATATGCCATGAATGCACGTGATATGTGAGAGGTTCATTGAGTGAAGCTCCCGTGTGTTTGACAAACACTCTGGAGCCCTCTTAAGTTGTGGGTTGAGTTACTAGTCCTAGAAGCATTGGTTGAAACAAATTCTCTAGAGCCCTAGAAGCCTTGTGTAGAGACCATTCTGGTGATTATTGTGATGTCCGATCATGAGGTGGAATCATTGTTTAATGGGTTGAGGTTGTTTGATATCTTGAAGCCCTAGATTGTTTTGATTGATGTGTTTTATCAGATCCCATATTCATGTTTAGAATGTGACATGTGGGTGACTCGCTGAAGAGAGATTTGGCTCAAACATGTCTACTATCGGGTCGTTCATGGAAGTCCCACAATTAGTTGGCCTTTTCATAATTAATGTAAGGTTATTTCTCCTTGTTATTTCATGAGTATTATACTGGTTTATATGTAGATTATATGGCTTTTATTTCCTTTGTATTTCTATTTCTATTATGTTGGTTATGGACATGTATTGTGATAGTAGCTATGTGTCGATCTCATCATGTTTTTAGTTGTAAGTGAATGAACAATGTATCTATGGCATAATGGATGAAACTATAACTAATATGTTGAGGAATCAATGCTTCTTAGTGACTCTCAGATGAGTACGAGACTCTTATGTGTAGATATATTGTTTACACCTGTAGATTACATATTTGTGATATGTTTGATGAAATGCTTGTCATGGCTAGTAGGGGTCCATTCAAGGTCTTGTTTAAGTAATTTAATTTGTATAATAATTCCATTTTCATATTTCTATTCTGAAGGTATCATTTAGTTTTGGGCAATGACTTGGCCTTTGGGCCTGAAAACGTGGCTCAAATTCTAGGGATGCAGGTTGAAAAGTCGCTAGACAGTGGCATACCATGCTGTGGGAGTGTCCAAAGCCCTCTAGACACATGCATTCCCATATCAACGGAGCTTCCTAGAGTGTAATGGTCTAAAAAACAGTGGAACCCAAGGGTTGGCTACCTGAGAGGTTGGGATGGTTCCTAAGAGTCTTGTTGCTGATGTGGAAGGTCTCTATGGTGTGTTTCTGTAGGTTTCACTTCGTTAAGGTGACTTAGAAGGTTGAATCATATCATAGTAACTTCTCATCACATGTTTACCTTGATTGGTTGGTTTCTTTGGTATATGTGGGGGGAGGGTGTTAGAGAGTTGTATCAGAGCATGTCTCATCCCTTAGACTTGATGAGCTATGTGTTGATCATGCATTCATGTCAGTTGCATATGTGTCTCTCATGTTGTAAAAGCATCTACTTGTTGCATTTGTATGGTATGTGTCATGGTTGTAGTGATGTCGCCATGGGAAGTTGATGGTGTTGTTATGGAGTGAGTCACCATGAGTGTGTGGTTCGTTATGCATTGTTTATGCACATTATTATTCACATGTGTTCAATTGTATAATGATGTGGTGGTTTTTTCATGCATGAGGTCATGGTATGTGTAGTTGATGTGGTCATGCATTGATGACCAGACTCTAGGTAGAATTATGGTTATGTGGTTATATGCTTAGCTTTTATATTTCTATATGTTGTCATGACTATGTTATACATGTATTACACTAATTTATTTATCTTGCAGATGAGGTATCCTCCTTGAATTATGCTAAGGCATGTTTGTTTATTATGATTTGGTTTAGGTGACACGATATACCTTGCAAGAATAATATCAAAGGTGACTAGCATGATGGTAGACTACAGTTCCCTATACTCTCCCCATGGATGAGATGAGTATCGTGGTGTTGGGAACTATTCTGATTTGGAAAATACATTGAGAAGCTTAAAGGATGAAATAAGGAGTTATAAGGTGGACAATGACAAAATCATATAGCGAAAGGAGAAACAAACAGAGGTAAATGCAATGACACTTGAATGTTTTTCAGAATTAGAGTGACAGGGACCACTTCAAATCAGCCATGAGGAGGAGGACAAAACTAGTGGGGCATATAGTAGTAGGTATAATGGTGGTCACATGTTGCAGAGAGATGACACTATTACATATGGAAGGTTTTTCTATACTTCAGATATGAGAGGTGATAGAAACATGCACTATTTTAGTTTTGGTTCTAATAGACATGATCATCACCATCGTTATCATCCTTACAGGAGGAGTGGTAGGGGGTATTTTGTGGATGAGTTTAAGAAATAAAATCCACCTAAATTTGATGGAGAGATGAGGAAATCTAAGGATGTAGAGGCATGGTTGCTTGGTATGAGGAAGTTCTTCAGGTTGCATGATTTCTCAGAGAACATGAAAGAAATAATAGACATGTTCAACCTCAAAATTAAAACAAATATTTGGTGGGACGATTTGAAGAATGTTAGAGGTATTAATGAGATTGACTTGACTTGAAATGATATTGAGAGACTAGTCAAGAAGAAGTGTCTACCAGAGAGACACTTTGATGACAGGGAAAAAGTATTCTATTAGCTAAACATGGGATAGATAACAAATGAGGACTACACTAACACATTCTTGGAGCTACTAAGGTATGTGCCTTACCTCAAGGAGGAGAAGGCCAAGATTTTGAGATTCACTAGTGGGTTACTGATTGCATTCAAATATAGGATTGAGTTTGATGAGCCTCAATCATTAGAGGAGTCCACCCAGAAGCTAAAGCATTGCTATGAGTAATCGAAGAACATATATGAGACTAAGCCGCACTAGAACGGTAATGCAAGGAACAAAGGAAAATGGGACAAGAAGTGAGAAAGACCACAAGATGCAGGTAATAAAGAGAATGTACCACCATCTAAGAAGTTTAATGTATTTGAAAGAGGATAGGGATTTCAATATGAGGAGAAAAATAAGGAACTTGTGTAGCGTTGGACTTGTGGAGGAGATCATTGCAGAAGAGATTGTCCATAATATCAAGGTGGTAAACCACATATTTATAGTGCTCAGGAGGCACAAACAGTGGGAGATGTTGGACAAAGTGTTGCTTGGATCTATGCACGGTTGGATAACAGGCAGGTAGACCATTACGCATCTATCATTGAGATGGACGGTAAGCTTTGTTATCAAGTTGTTTCTATTTTGATTGACCCTGGATCTAATTATAATTATGTTAGTTCTGACTTTGTGGATAAGTGTGGTTTGAATAAATAAGTGCATGCAAAGTCTTGGTTAGTGCATTTGGCTATAGGTACAAATAAGTGAGCTCATCATTGGGTAAGAGCTTGTGCAATTGATTTGAATGGTATTCCTACCGCAACACATTTGAATGTATTGTCGCTGGAATCATACAATATGTTGTTGGGAATGGATTGGTAATACCTTCATGGAAGCAAGGTGGATTGTTATGACAAAGCTATTGAGTGCTTAGATGACCATGGAGAACAAATATTCTTGCAGGAAAATAAGAAGGCAACATTAGTTACAATGGTGATAGTTATGAAGGACAAGTGTAGTCACAGGGAAGGGTGTGTGTTATTTGAAGTTAATATTTCTAGTAACAAAGGTATGGATGTCGAGGATGAAGATATTTTGAGTAGGTGCCCAGTTCTACAACAGCTTTAGAATGTATTTCCTAAGGATATTTCAGAGTTTCCACCTCATAGGGAAGTATAATTTTCTATTGAGTTAGTACTAAGGGTAGCTCTGTGTTACAGATCCATTTGGGCACATAAACCCCAACTTACAGATCGATACTACTAGGGCCCTTCAAACCTTAATGCAGTTGTTACATGCCCTAAAGAAGTTAAACATCAGAATGCCTCACTTCCCAAGAAGTTCCTTCACTAAAAGCTTGCAGAAATTGCCTTTAAGATGATCAGTGTAGGTAGGTCTTCATTAGGGTGCACTGCAATGCAAACCATACACTGTCAGGGTGCTATGTAGTGCACTTGGTCCCTCTTCGGTGTGCGCTGGGCGAATTTGAGCGAATTTCCATGAGGGTTTGAAAGATTCCTTATCCATTGGATGCCTCTAGAAGTTTCTCAAAGCTACCCACTCCTTTGAGTTCGCATTTGGATCAGGAAGGGAGTTAAGGAACATCAATCCCCTTATCCCTTCTTCCATGGAACTGATTTCTAAATCTAGGAGGGCATTCATTATCACCATTGATGGCATAATTTCCTTCATTCACCTATAAAAAAATCACTCATCTAAGTGATCAAGGGCTGGAAATTATTGAATTATATGGAGATGCTATTGATATGAGATTTCAGTTGATTGCAAGTATTGTAATGATGTCAAAGTGTCTTGTTTGTTGTGAGGAGAGGATGGGATTGAACTTGAGGAGTGATGCTGAATCAGGAAAATTGGGTTGTAACTCTTCCTTTTACTAATCAAGTGTTCAAATATTTTTTCATATGCTTGTATTGTCTATTGATTCTTTCATATGCTTATCATGTACTTTATTCCATGCTATTGTTGTGGGGAAAAGTATCCGATGCGGATGACACTAACCCTTTCTAAAGGTGACAGACTTTAGCAACAACTGAATGACAAAGTTTTCATGTTCATCTTTATGAAAGCACAGAGAGAATAGAAAGAGGATCAACCAACCTGGTGTCTTGCGCTTAGTCGATCCTTGTCCTTCTCGCTTTGTATCCCGTTCCCAGCTCTTTACTCTCCAAGCCGATCCAGCTACACACAGAATCTGCACAACAAAAGGGAGCAAACTACGAGATACAAGCAATCATAATTGAAACATGGATTAGGTTGCATCAAATATACATGTAAACACAAAAGCATCTATATAAAACAAGTATATAGAAGAACATGCAAACTTTATTGATAGAAAGTAACAGGGTTCCAGAGGAAGTTACAACCAATGATGTTGGCCCCAATCCAGCAGCACCTCCTCGGCAGCAAGAACTCTCTTCTTCACCTCTAGTAAAACAATCACCGAATAATCCTGGCAGTATACCAACAGCACCTCCTTGCTTATACCAAATTCCAGCCTCTTTAGACCTCATAGAAGAGCTCTATATATAGGAGAGAAGAAGAAAGGATGAGTCAGCTTGAGACTGACATGAAGCTGCCTTGTGTCCTCTCCCTCTTCAGTTAATCTTCAGTTCTTGAGTCCACTTGGAGATCCTTGGTTACACATGGTGATCAAGTACCTCTTACTCATCACAAGGCGAATCTGATGAACCAAGTGTCAGCTTGGAAGCTTCCTGGGCAATTGACACCTTGCAGGAGGACTGTGCCACTTGGCCAATCTCACCCAGCGCAGGTAGCCTTCATTGTTTTTGACTTCCAGCGCAGGTACAGAGTGGGACAGTTGCAATACAGCGCAGAAGCTTAGTTAAGCAGCTGACATGATCCAAAATAAGCCTGTTCTGAAGTGTTTTCAGGTGGAGAACTGATTGGAAGTGCTGTTGATTGATGACCTTGTT
Source organism: Pinus tabuliformis (assembly GCA_031772625.1). Lineage (NCBI taxonomy): Eukaryota > Viridiplantae > Streptophyta > Pinopsida > Pinales > Pinaceae > Pinus > Pinus tabuliformis. Next base: position 886,797,349 of record CM062807.1, read on the forward strand.
CTTTTAGGGGTAAGAACAACATGTTTAGGGACTGAGGATCCCTGTAATTATCGACATTTCCTGCTCCTTGACGCGAGGCACAAAAATGTCTATAACAGCTATGTTTAATCAATAGATCATTATCATATGCTTTGATGGGTTCTTGTTTCTTTTTGTGTGTAGGTACTTCTCAAGAGGCTTAAGTATGGGAAAGAACATTAGAATCAGTCAACGGAGATAAGAAACAAGTGCAAGCTACAAGTGGGTTCTTTGTTCTCTTATTTTATCTATTGTTTATAGAAAAGGTAGAGAATGCTTTGTACTGTTGTTTCTAGATTAAGCTACTAGTCTAAAGGGATTAGGCGTTTAACCAAGAACACTAAAAATTCCCAAAACAAATTGGCGACTCCACTGGGGAAAGATCATCCATCTTAGTAGCTTATCAGCCTCTTAAGACATTTCTACATACTATACTTGTGGTCGTTGATTGAATTTTAGTCTTCTTTCATTGAAAATTGAGTTGAAACTGTGTCAAAATTGCCTTCAGAATGGCTTACTGTCACCAGCGCAATCCAATGAAGGACACAATGCACTGCAGTGCACTTCCCACATAGATCCAGTGCAATTCAGTGCACTGTCTCTGACTTCTACCTGTGTTGATCCCTTGAGGGTCAGTTTCCCATATACGAACTGAAAGTTTTTGCCAATTTTCTCTTGTTTGAATGAATTGCTGAATGTCAACTATGTTTTGTCTCTGAAAATAGTTTTTCATCTCCTTAATTTGGCCCTACTTAGACTAGGATTGATAAATGTTTCTTATGTATTTACTTTGTCAATTTCAATCTATAGTCGAAAGTTAGTTTTGATCGATTGATCTTTGTACGAAAGAAAGTGTCGTAAAGTCATCTTTTCCTTCAAAAACTGAATTGTCGTAAAGTATTCATTCATAAAAGATCGATTGATTTATATGTGCATATGGTTTGTCTTTTCATCAAAAGTGTCATAATTCCTCATTTCTGTGAAATCAAAAGTGTCATAAATTCTTCCTTTCCTTCAAAAGGAATTGTCGCAAAATTGTCATTTTTATGAAAGAGATTTTTGATCGATTGTGCATATTTCCTCTTTCTTCATCATAACATTAAGGGATTTGAAAAGAAAAACTTGCATCGTTCATATTGTAGTTTGTGAATTCTTGAAAGGAATAGCTAGGTAAATTGCATTATTTGTGCTCTTTGCTCTTTCTCAAAGACCTCATTGCTCTATCCCTACTAGCTAAGGATTTTAATTGTTAAATTGAATGGAAAGAATGCTTATCATATTAGTTGCATTTTAGGGATTGAAAGCATACATCACATGGTGAACCTTGAAAGGAAAATTCTAAAGAAGATCAACTTAAAATTTATCTGCATTTACCTAATGGAGCATTGTCACCATACAAAAAACATTTATAGGTCTAGGCTAGAGACGTGTTCTGGTGTCGTAAAACAAAACAGCTGTCACTAACTTGTCTGCAATACATCCCGAGTGTGATACCTCATTCCACATATGTGAGTATATCGTAGCTCATCCATGTTCCTTCGGGTATATACGGTGGTGTTACAATATGTAAAGTATATGGGAATGCTCTCACTGTGCGGTTTTGCTTTAGACAACCCTTATACGAATTGGGCCTCCACGTACTTTCAGGTATATATGGGAGGACAACACTAGGTTGCTATCCATAGTTACGTAACCGAGTTAGCAACCTTGTACACTGTGATACACCGAACATAGCATTCGGGGAGATTGCCTGCCCGTACTTCTTGGTTCGCCAGGAGGTATTCTGCAATTCACAGTTGCTTGGTAAACCTTTTGCCTAGATTATCCCTCTTTTGTTTTGTTAGGTTACTTTGATTAAAATAAAATTAACTGACCACAGACAACATCCTCCATTCTCACTCCTTAGTTGATCTTAGGTTGAAACATATGGCGACAAATTTGGAGTCCATCGATCAACGAATTCCTTTTGATGGGAATCCTAGTCATTTTCCTTCTTTTGGAAATATTGGTGCTCCATTTATGGCTACATTGTCCCTTCCGGAATTTACCATTGGCCTTCCAATATGGTTGTTTTCAACCTGCTTGGTTCAAAATGTCATGATTTCTCCGCAATCGAGTACACCTCCAACTGGACAAAATCAACCTCTAGTTCATGCTAAAGTTGACCCTTTGCCTTCTCCCTCATTTGTTTCTTCCTCCCCTTCTTCCTCTTCGCTTGGTGAAAGTATTGGTACTAGTAACTAGGTGGCTACAAAGAAGAAGAAAGGGAAGAATAAGAAGAATAAGCAAATTTAGAAAGGGGGCAACCAAGCAACCATTTCTTTGAATGCAACATGAGATGAGAAACCGTCCATGAAGCCTCACAAAGTTTGATATCCATGCAAACTTTGTACAGGAGACAATATTCTTCAAAATTGTCTTGGTATTCCTAATACCTTAGAAGAATGGTCTTCTCGTTCACATCATTGTATGTCATCAACTTCTAGAGATCATGCTGGTGACACACCATCAACTACTGGAAGTAAAGTTCATGGAAAAAAGGGTAAAGTCAAGTTTCCTTGTAGGTTATGTGAAGGGAATCACCCCATTCACCCTTGTCCCTATTTGGATGAAGCCAAAAAAGTATTGGATAACCGTCCTGCTTCATCGCAGCGACTTCCATCTAGTTACAGGAAACACTCCCTAAATCCTTCACTAGTTGATGAATTGACTAAACAAAATCAACCGTCAGTCAAACCCACTCTCTATAAAAGTGAATCCTATGAGTCTATACTCGATCCAATTCAACAGGTCAAGGTAACAGTTAACCCAATTTCACCTTAAGCTAATTATACCTTTTCCGAAGAGAGTGAATATGATACCACTTAGGTTCTTTTTGTTTCTTCAGATTCAAATGAGCTTGGGGGCAGTCCACCTATTCCATCAAGAAAGAAGGAAAATAATCCAGTTCTGATAACTCAAGGGGTTAATTACCCCGTTTCTACAACACCCCCTCCAAGTAGTCTAGCCTTTTCCTTTGATTGGAATCGACTGGCTGGATTTCATCTTCCTTCTTATGTGCCTTTCCAGATCATAGCACAAGTTCGTAATATGATTGTATCTGGCACTATTATAGATGAAGGTGCATAAGTGGGCATCGTTCCCTCAACTGCTTGGCAAGCGCTCAATTTGTCGCCACTTGTGCTAGTTACCTAGAATCTGTTGGCTTTGAATAGAGGAATCAATCGATCGTTAGGGATCCTCCCTCACTTACCTATTACTTTGGGAGGAAAAATCATTTATTTGAATGTGATGGTAGTCCCAAGACCTTTAGATTACAGCTTACTTCTTGGGCGCAGCTATGTTTATGGTGTGGGAGCTATTGTTTCAACACTCTTTCAGGTGATTTGTTTCTCGCATGAACACAGAATTGTCACCATTGACCAGCTTTCATTTCCCGGTCCAAATATGGCTCCTAGTCAACCATCTTCTCTAAATGGTCCTTTTCTACCAATGGTATCATCCCCGCCATGGGTTAATTATGTGGCAACCCGTTCCATACCTACATCAACTAACGATCAATTCAGTGATATTGTACATTATGTACTAGGGGCATTGGAACCCAATCTCTCCTTCATGACCTCTTATAAAAAATGAAACCAAGGATATGAGGATAGTTCTTTTACTGTGTCAACCTCATTAAAAAAATGAGACAAGGAATATGAGGACTGTTCCTAGTCTTGTGTCGACCTCATTAAAAAATGAAACAAGGAATACGAGGATAGTTCCTAGTCTTGTGTCAACCTCATTAAAAAATGAAACAAGGAATATGAGTATAGTTCTTTTAATATGTCAACCTCATTAAAAAAATGGAACAGCTCCCATGAGGATAGTCCCTGGTCTTTTGTCAACCTCATTAAAAAATGAAACAAGGAGTATGAGGATACTTCTTGGTCTTGTGTTAACCTGGTTAAAAAATGAAAGAAGGAATATGAGCAGAGTTTCTTGTCATGTGTTGAGCATATTAAAAAATGAAACAAGGTCTCAAGTTCCAAGTCGAGTCTTTCACATGATCTCGTAAAATCCCAGTCGAGTCTTTCACATGATCTCGTAAAGGAACCTTCATTCCATCCACCTGATAGCCACAAGTAGTCTACTTAGGTGAATGTAATGAAGCTTGGGGGGCATGCACCTAATGGTAAAGTTAAGTTTCCATGTACGTTATGTGAAGGGAATCACCCCATTCACCTTTTTCCCTATCTGGAGGAAGCCAAAAAGTGTTGGATAACTATCTTCATTCACCGCAGTGACTTCCATTTGGTTATAGGAGACTCTCCCTTTCATCATGTTGGGGGCATGTAAACCAATTCCAAGCATATTTTTTCATTTTAATGTTGTGTAAAAATTAAATTGAATCCAAGCATAGTTCCCTATGGTTCAAGCTTGGGTAAAAATGAACCCATTTCCATTTCAGCCCTTGTGATTTCCATTCTATCAGCCTCTTTTGTCAGGTGAGGCTTGGTTTTTTTCATTCCATCACCACCATCTCTTAGGCCGATCATATGCTTTCACTTGGTTGTTTTACCCTTTTTTGAGGAATAGTTGCAATGAGTGGTCTTATTATCCAGCCTCTTCACATAAATCAACATGTTTTGAGAAGTTCCAACATCACCAGAACCAGTTGCTACCCTAGACACCACTCATTCCTCAAAGTGGAGTCCTCTTTAAGCTCTTTTCAGACTCTTTAAACATTAAAAGATTGCCAAGTTCTTGTATTTTCCAGCTCGTTAAAGGATTGTAAATGATATCTCTCTTGAACATGACACTTTCACCTCATCATCGTGACTATGTGGGTTGGGTCATTCAGCTTGATTGTTTTCATACCATTGGTCTATCATACCATCCATTACTTTGTTTTGGGTCAATGCTACCAATTCATCTTAGTGTCACCGACATGTTCAAGAGAAGTCATTCAGTTCAAACTTCATCCTTGCAATACCATAAACCTTCATTTTCATGACCGCCATTCCTGAACCTTGTGTCATCAATAGATTTTTCATCTCTAAAATCATTTACCTCGTTTCGTGTTGTAGAGGTGGGATACATCAAGGCCCTCTTGCGATGAGTCACTTCTTGTCGACATCAGCTCATTATCCAAGAAGTTGACTTAGAAACACCCCTTCAGTACCTTGAGGCTTGCACACATCAATGGTAGGTTTCTCGCTTCCGGCGATAGGTTGACATCACTAGCCTTCAACCAAAAGACTTTGTATGGTGTTCGACATCAAATCATTCATTCACACCATGCGAAATTTACTGTAGTACCTTGAGGGTCATTATCATTATCGATGATTCCTCTCGCGTATGTTAACAACTTACATTATTGGCTGGTAATCAAACGATGTCTTTCCATGTTCAACTTCAGAACATCTATTCAGATGGTTAGACTTGTACTTGAGCAAAATATTGAATGAGATTGAAGACCTCGGATCTAGTTTCATACATCCGGGTTGCGATATTTTTAGGAGTAATAAATAAAATGTACAATGGCCTTACATTCATGGTCAACCATTCATGGGTCTATACCTATAGACGACTATATTTGTACATGTAATGAAAGTTTATAAGCTGAGCATGGGTATGCCTTCTCTCAGCTAGTTCATGAGAAAAATAAAATTATCATGATATATGTATTGTAATTGATGCAGGTCACCTTCCATTTCGAAACTTCCTCTCCTCATGATAAATAATTTCACTCGACATATATATTTACGACTTCATGCTTTAGGGGGCAACTGTTACAGATCCATTTTAGCACATCAACCCCAACTTACAGATCGATACTATTAGGGCCCATTAACCCCTAATGTAGTTGTTACATGCCCTAAAGAAGTTAAAAATCAGAATGCCTCACTTCCCAAGAAGTTCCATCACTGAAAACATCCAGAAATTGCCTCGAAGAAGATCAGCGTAGGTAGTCCTTCATTAGGGTGTGCTGCAATGCGAACCATACACTGTCAGGGTGCTATGCAGCACACTTGGTCCCTCTTTGGCCTGCGTTGGGTGAATTTGAGCGAATTTCCATGAGGATTTGAAAGATTCCTTATCCATTGGATGCCTCTAGAAGTTTCTCAAAGCTACCCACTCCTTTGAGTTCGCATTTGGATGAGGAAGGGAGTTAAGGAACATCAATCCCCTTATCCCTTCTTCGATGGAACTGATTTCTAAATTTAGGAGGGCATTCATTATCACCATTGATGGCATAACTTCCTTCATTCACCTATAAAAATATCACTCATCTAAGTGATCAGGGGCTGGAAATTATTGAATTATAGGGAGATGTTGTTGATATGAGATTTCAGTTGATTGCAAGTATTGTAATGATGTCAAAGTGTCTTGCTTGTTGTGAGAAGAGGATGGGATTGAATTGGAGGAGTGATGCTAAATCAGGAAAATTGGGTTGTAACTCTTCCTTTTACTAATAAAGTGTTCAAATCTTTTTCCATATACTTGTATTGTCTTTTGATGCTCTCATATGCTTATCATGTACTTGATTCCATGCTATGTTTAATCAATAGATCATTATCATATGCTTTGATGGGTTCTCATTTCTTTCTGTGTGCAGGCACTTCTAAAGCGGCTTAAGTACAGAAAGGAGCAACAAAATTAGTCAAGGGAGATAAGGAACAAGTGGAAGCTAAAAGTAAGTTCTATATTCTATTATTTTATCTATTGTTTATAGAAAAGGTAGAGAATGCTTTGCACTGTTGTTTCTAGATTAAGCTACTAGTCTAGAGGGATTAGGTGTTTATCCAAGAACACTAAAACTTCCCAAAACACTTTGGCATCAAATGCACCTTACAAGATGAGTACATGTGAGTTAGTAGAGTTGAAGTTGCAGTTGAAGGAAATTCTTGACAAGGGTTACATTAGGTCAAGTGTTTCACCATAGAACACATTGGTATTATTTGTGAAGAATAAATATGGTACTATCATGTTATACATTAACTACATACAACTGAAAAAATTGACCATCAACAAAAAGTATCCATTACCAACGATTGATGACTTGTTTGATCAGTTGAAGGGAGCAACAATGTTCTCGAAGATTGATCTGAGATCTGGATATCATAAGTTATGGATTAAGGAAGAGGACATCTAGAAGATAGGTTTCTGGACCATATATGGGAATTATGAGTATGTCATAGTTCCATTTGCTTTAACTAATGCTCCAACTCCCTTTATGTGCTTTATGAATAGTGTACTACATCCATATTTGGAAACATTTGTTATTGTGTTAATTGATGATATATTGGTATATCTGAAAAATGAAAAAGAGCATGTCAAGCATTTAGAGGTAGTTTTGTGATTGTTGAGAGAACATCAATTGTATGCTAAGCTCAGCATGTGTAGTTTCTTTAAGATAGGTACATTATGTTGTCACCTTATGAAAACACAGGTTCATTTGTACAAAGAGTACCAAAGAACATAAATATTTGCAACCATCTTGAAAGCCAAAGAAACTCTCAAAGCTAAATTGGGCCATCTCCACTAGATAGTGTTTAGAATAAGCTTTTCAATGGTAGGTGGAAGTCCAAAAATTGACTCTTGGATCAGAATTTAGAGCAGATTGAAGATACCCTCTCCAAGCTAGAAAACAAAGGAAAAATGGCTAAGGGTCAGGCTCATCACAAATCAAAATTGGGGATTTCCCAAAACAACAGTAGGGAAAGGTGGAAAAATTTGCAATCGACCGATTACTGATATCGCAAATCTCAAATCATTGGGTCCAAGGCTTGGCAAAATGGCTTATTAGCGATTAGAGGGCCCCGAGCACAGTTTATCAGCTTATCAGAAGTGGGGAGGTCCCATAGATTGGAATTCCAGCAACATCGAAGGTCCCGCAATTTTGGCAATCGACGACTCTAGATGGGATTGGGGTTAAAAAAACTATGAAGTGAGGAAGTCCCGATATAGTGAAAAGCATCAAAAGGGGATGAAAACCACTTAATAGAGGATTGCAGTGAAAAAACAAGGTTGAGCGGGTACTTTTCTCTCTCCACCAGAGGGCCACGTGTGGGAATACCATTGGTACATATGAATTCACATGTTTGTTGACATCATCATGACGTGGTAATATGGAGATGACATGGTGGTATGGAGGACACATGGCATGCTGATCTGGAATTTTCATGGGACTTAATGGGGCATTTCTGGGTGACACATGTCACCTCTCACAAAGTGACACATGGTAGTGATGATGTCACCCATCACAAATCGATAATCGGTGATCACACAAAGTCATGTCCCTCCTTTGATGAAGTCCCCTTTGACCTACAATTGTGGTATGTGAATGACCCTACTGAATGCGATATTTTATGTGTGATACCTTATAAAAGTTTTTCATTCAGACAATCGGCTAGAGCTATAAAAGGAGGTAAGAAGTGACTCTCTCCTACATTATGATTGTGATATCCTCGGTGGGCTTGATTTCACAGATCAACAATAACAAATTTCAATGGGAGATACAAAAGGAAAAGTGTTGTAAATTGTTGGTATGAGGTATTCCAATTAACAAAGGAAAAAGACCCCCAATAACAAGTCCAATGGCCCTAGCACTCAAGGACTAAGCACCTCATCATAGCCTCTGGTCACATGAAGTAAAAGGGACTAAAGTGGATCTGAAGGCCATGTCCTGTAAAGGCTTTTCTATGAAGAGTCCCAATATGAGAACCCCGTGACCATGGAATGCAGAATTTAAAGGCGAGGCCTGTCGACAATTGTGGCATTTAATAAAGGAGATGGGGCATTCAAAATTGGCATGGGTTGATCCAGAAAGGCCCTTTGTGAAACGGAACGAGGTTCGACACTGACAGAAGTAAACAAGGAATTGTTAGGTCAGGAAGTCTTGACTATCTAGCATGGTTCCTGTTGGACACCATTTTTGTCTCTAATCAGACACTTTTCATACTACTTTTTGCCCTGTTTTGACCTATAGTTGAACTCTTTTCATGTCATTTTGACCTCCTTATGCCTAGACTATAGCTAATTCCCACCCAAGGAAAAGGCATTACAAATGGTGTTGTTTTAGCTATTTTGATGATCAATATTAGGTAGTTGGGTGTGTTCTCATTGTTTAGTAATCATTATGGGTGATAGATGTGAAGATTTCTCTCCAGGGCCTAGGACTTCAACATCAAAAAGAGACTTTTTACACTCAGAGAAGGAACTCCACTTAAGGTAGCAATCTAGAATTGCACTTCCTGAAATTACACTTGAAGATTTTGACTTAAGGGTGAGCACGATGGTCAACGTGACCTCATCGAGTTGAGTGAAGAAGATTGATGCTTCTTATGCATAGACAACTTCCAAAACATAATTTGGTATTATCATTTAGATTTTGTATGGAAAACTATTGATTATTAAGCCTAGATTAGAATGGAAATCTGATTGGCATCTCCATGATCTAATTTTTACTAAATTTTAATATGTAGAATGGATTATAAATCATGTAGAAAAAATGTAGAATAGGATAGATAGGTACACACATTCATAGTGAGGGATTGAAGCTCTTCTGTTATTGTTACTGAGATTTTTATCAATGGAAATGAACTTCGACTTAGTTTTGCATTGAAGAGGAAATTGTGATTGCAAGAGCTGCAACTGTTTGATTAGTTATTTGATTCTGTCCATTTTGCTATAAGTCTCATACCCGATAGTGGCAAGGGCCCACCACCACTGGGAAATTTAATTTCGTAGTTAGTAGTCGATTTGATTGTTGTAAGCTTTAATTTCTTCATCTGAATTGTTCTGAAAAGAATTTAAATTTAGTTTCCAGCATTGATTGATTGTGTTAAAGAGCTTTCAAATTCATTGTGCTTACATAACAATGTTATGGCATTTGTGACATATCTTGTTTTGGTTTCTAAGTAAACTAGTTCTCATAAGATTTGGTTTGGTTAGATGGTAGATGAGTAGATTAATTAATATTTACAGTTGATTGGATTGCATATTCTTTACAAGTTTATCTCAAACAAAAAGCACATTTCTTTAACTTCTCTTATGCATTCTCTGTTTTTAAAGTGATATAACAATGAATGTAGTAGCCTTGCTTCACTCCGTCCTCAACCCAGGTCTTTGATCCTTTACTTTTGATTTAAAACGCCTTTCAGAGTCTCTGCAAGAGCATTCCATATCTTGCTGCACAATAACATTGCCAAATTGTAGGCACAATCCAAATCACAAGGCCAAATTGCACAATGAATATCATAATTTTTCCATAAAAGTCTGATTGTAAATATATATCTGAATGAATGTTCTGAGGTTTATGCAACAAAAGAAATAGATCCATAGTGTGGAATATAGACTAATCAAATCTCATAAAAAAATGTTGAAACTTAATATAAAAATTTCAGAATTGTCAATTGAACTTGGTATTATCATGATTGAGGTAATGTAGTGCTGAGATAGTTAAATCCACTTTCGATTTTCCATTTATAACTTGCAGAGCATGTGTTAAGCCTTATAAATCGATTTCCATAATAGAATTTAAGAACAGTTAGTTAGCAGAGGATCATTTCTTTCTTTGAATGATTGAATCAGGCAGAAGACTATTTTTAACTCAAAATTCTATTATTTTGAAAATAGAGTATAGGTTTGAGGTGTCATAAGTTATCAGTTTGTAGACAAGCTTTCATTGGGTTGATAAGGAGAGTTGGTAGTTCACTTAGTTTTCCTTTCATGATGATTGAATGCTAGAAGATTGTATTTTATTAAGTAAGGGTTTGATAGAAAATTGATTTTGAAAGTTAAATGAAGTTATTCAGATTTCAGTGTGATTGCTTTGCTTTGTTTTGAGTGCTTGAGTGCAGTATTATAGCCTAGAACTTGATACTATTGGTTGAAATCGTAGTTTTTAGCCTGAGGTAATTTCCATCAACATTGCCTTAATGAATGTGTGTTTGATTTCGAAGTTAGGTTACAATCAGTTGTGTGATTTACCTTCCTTATTGAGAAGGCAGAGTGTTGGTTTGCCAAAATCTTAAGTATTTTTTCTACAGATTAGTTTGAGATTTGATACAACTGTAGGATAGCCACTTAAAAGCATTTTTGTGTATCTTATAGCAATTCATACTTATAGTATTTTCTTTTCATTCTTGAAAATAGAATTAGGGTTTGATAGTTAAGCTTCTTCCCAAGGTTATTACAGATTAGGTATTATGTATGCAGATTAGCTGAGTGTGAGAGATCAAGTTTCTTGGTTTATTATATGAGACAAAGCATTCAGATTAGCTCCTAACATAAAGATCTTTTACTTTTTTTCGAGACAGTGGAGTTAATGTGAATCCTTTCTCATTCTAGGTTTTGAATCAAAGAATAGTTATTGATTGCAAGATTGATTGCTTAGTTTAAAATTGAATTACCATGCAAGTGGATTAGATCTTTTGATTCTTTCAAGTGTAAATTATAAAAGCCAGAAATTAGGGTTTGGATTTCGAATGTTGAATTGATCTGCAAAATCTGTTTGATTAGGAATTCGATTTCTTCGTCTGCCAAAGTGGAATCTCTAGTTAAGAATTAAGTCTTCATTTGGGTCTAGATTTTAGTTCAAGAACATAATAGGTTAAGTTTATAGAGATTTCAATGTCTTTAGGTTTAATTTGATGATTGATTTTGGTTGTGTTAGAAAGATGGATTGATTTCCTTTTTAGTTGTGTGTTTACAATAACTTGTGTGTTCCATTACTTAGCTAATCATTATAAAGGAAAAATTAAAGCTCTAACGAAGAACTGAATATAGGAAGCGCAATACAACTCATGTTTACAAGCCCAGATTGACATATAGATGGAGGAGAATTAATACATCTATTAAATCTCTCAATAGTTCCACCATACAGAGAGAAGAGGATGTACCGCTCAAGGGTCCTTTGATTTAGTAATGGGGCATGAAGCTAATGGTGGCCACTCCCAACTTTAAAGGATGAATGGCTCAAGCAACAAAGGTAGAAGCGACGGGAGTCGGCTGAGTAGCACAGGAGGCTAGAACATGAGCAAAATTCAATGTGAAGTAGCGGTGATCACAGGGATGGGCACGGAGATATTTTATTAACGTGTTCATCTGATTGTCAACTGATTTGTTATCCTGTAATGGGCCTACCTTTAATGAGGAAATTAATATTTTGTGATATTTTTGGGCTAGAGAGCCATCCCTGGCCGAGATATCTAGTCGATCTGACAGCTGATACTCAATAGAAGATATTTTTGTTGTAATGCATGTTCAAACACTCCCCTCTTTAGATAAATAGGGGGAGTGACATTTTATAAAGGTTAAAAAATCCTAAAGAAAATGCTTCATGTTATTTTTAGACTTTATGAATTTATAATACAGATCTTTCAGAATATCAAGTAAATGGTGGTGATTCCCCTTTGAGTATTACAGTATGTTATCTCTCTGTTAAAACCCATTATGTTCATGTTTCTTCTCTGAATTCATTAAAATCATAGCCACTAGAAATATTTCACACTTCCTCAGAGATTCAATTGTATTGACTTATTAATGCATGTTCTTGTATGGATTATTGAGATTATATCTTTATTGTGCTACATTAATCATAACATTCAGTCTCTCCTTTTCCCATTATATCTACCAGTAACTCAAATAAGTGTAGAAATTATTAATGCTTCATCATCTATGTGTTAAATGTAGAATTATTGATGCTTTAAGCTCTACGTGATGAGTTTCTCTTTCTTATTATCCTTTCACATTTCTCTATAAAAGCTTATTAAATTGTAAGTCCTTGAACTACTCGACCTCCATTATTTATGCACATATTTCTGTGAACTACATATGTGAAGAAGTACCAGAAACACATGACTTATACCTTTGGATGAATGAACCAACCAATTCTGTTTATATATATATATATATATATATATATATATATATAGAGAGAGAGAGAGAGAGAGAGAGAGAGAGAGAGAGAGAGAGAGAGAGAGAGAGAGAGAGAGAGAGAGAGAGAGAGAGAGAGAGAGAGAGAGAAAGAGAGAGAGAGAGAGAGAATATATGTGATGTCCCTATTTTCCTGAGAATCATTCAAGACACACAAATCTAGATGTGCCAAGGCACTATTCTTCTAAGAAATCCATGGGTGTCTCTAGGAGCGACAACATCTTCGGGCACCGTCGTGGGGGAACATATTGAAGGATTTTTCCGCTAGGATACAACAAGTTGATCACTCTTTGTGTAGGTGAGCAAAGGTGTTCTGATTACATCCACATCACCTTGGTGACTCCACAAACCCCATTATCATTTATCGTCCTAGCTTCTAAAAAGCCTCACACTTTCTCAGATACCTCTTAGCAAAAAACCACATTTGTACTTCACACAGAGAAATTAATGTCCAGGAAATTATGGAAGGAGAAAACTCCTACTACCTGGGCTGCTATCCCATCAGTCTTTGAAGCTTCTTCATCCAACTCTCAACCCGATGTTACTCACTACTTAGGATTTACTCCTAAAACACTTAAATACCCTGCTTTGAGTCTAGCCACTCCTACCACTTTATTGTTGACCCAAGTTCCTCAGGAAAATATCAAATCCCCCTCCATTAATTCATATGGTTGTTCTGGGATTTTCGTTGAATAAATATTCCCCTCTTAATTTACCTCAACCCCTAAGTTCTATGCCCCAGCGCTACCTAAATCCTATGCCTAGGTTGAACAGGGAGGATGAAAACACTACACATAGACACATTGAAGCCTTATGTGCTTTTTCTGAGAATCTGAACATAGAACAGTTGGATGTGGTCCTGAGACTTTTTGTACAATCCCTTGATGGAGAAGCCAGAAAATGGTTTGAAGCCCTACCCAATGCCTCCATCACTACCTAGGAGGAACTTGAAAACTCTTTCACACAAAAATGGGGTGAAAAGAGAAATCATCAGTACCTCCTGACCAAGTTTAATGCTATAAGAAAGAAGCTGAAAGAGGATACTTCGGAATTACAAGAAGGTTCGATAAGCATTATAATAACCTGTCAAGTGAGATAAAGCCTCCTGAAGCTACTACTCGAGTAGATATTTAGGGAGTCTTTAAATGCTTTTGGTATTGTTCTAAGGGAAATGAAGTCTCTGACTTTAGATCAACTCCAAATCAATGCACTTGAGGTGGAAGAAAATTTCACCTCAACTGGGAATCAAGAAAAAAGAAGAAACCTACTGAGAATAAAAGAAGGATAGGAGAGGCATCCTCCTCTGGTCAAGCTATTGAATCATGAAATCTGAAGTGGGATGAACTGGATAAACTAATCAGGAGTTTATCACACGAGGTTAGAAAGCTTGGACTTGAGAACAAGTGTCTCTCCAAACAGAATACTCAAGGCAACAACCGGGGTTATAACCCATAGCATAAAAGGCCCCCATTGTAGATACTTACAAGGGAAAGAAAGGAACATCTTGATCATACCCCTCATCCTCTATATTTAGAAGATGATCTTGATGAAAAATGTTCAGATACACATGAGATGTAGGGAAACTCGTATTCATCTTTCTCTGAAGAATAACATGAGAATGTGGCTCACCAGGAGACCAGTCATGATAGAGAAGCAATACCAATTGAGGAGGATATAGATTATTATTATTGTAAATAGTTTGTGGATTTCATGCAAGCACAACTACACCAAAGGTGTGAACTAAGATCTTCAAGAAAGAGGTTGAGGGAACCAAAACAACAAGAGGGAACTACTCCCCAAGATATTCCCTCAATACCAGATAAAGGGAAAGGTAAAATGAATTCTGACTCTTCCAAGATAAAAGTCTCCTCAAATAAGGAAAGAAATAGTTTCGAGGGACACATAGAAAAGGAGGCACCTATTCTACTAAAAACTGCCACTACTAAGGAAGCAGAATTAGAGCTAGGAGGTATAGAAAATGTCCAACCTAAATTTAATCTTTAGAAGGAACTTGAAAAGGTAAATATTATTGTCCCTCTGATTGAGTTCTTAAAGAAGCCTACTTATAAAGCTCAAGTATCTCAATTCATGCTTCCATCCACCTCTTCGCCCAGCCATGATTGTTTAAACCTTGAAGAAGAGAGGCCAATGGTTGTTTTTGGGCTGCATGCGGAAGAACTTTATCCTTCTACTGCACCCTTCTATGTGACCCTGGTAATCCATGACTTTTTATTGCATAGTTTCATGTTGGACTCCAGAGCCTCACATTATCTCATGCCATTAGCAGTGATGGAACAATTTGGCTTGCATATCACTAGGCCCTACAAGTACCTATACTCCTTTGACTCTAACAGGGTCAAATGTTTAGGAATGATAAAATATCTACTTGTAAACCTACATTAGATCCATATGAAGAGTGTGGTAATGGACATAGCAGCGTCAGATATTCCTCCTCGATTTGACATTCTGCTATCTAGATCTTGGGGTTCCAAAGTAGGGGGCTCTATTAAGTTAGATCTAACTTATGCCACTATTCCCATGTGTGGAGGTGAACAAAGGAGGTTTCCCAAAGAGTCTAGGTTTGTAAAAACTGTGACCCCAACTAAAGTCTCAAAAAACTCCCTAGTGCATGGAAAAGATAGCAACCTCTCCTCCCTATTCCTAGAAGAATATGATGCCATCTTAGAAGAAACATTAGTACACCTAACAAGGAAGTTAGAACACTAGCATGCAAATGAAAACAAATCATGGAAATTATACATTGATAGAGAGAACTCCAAAGAGGGAAATGGAGCGGGAGTATTGTTGGTATCCCCTGAGGGTAGCCTCATACCCCTCTCATTCAAGATGGAGTTTGAGGCAACCAAAAATGTGGCAGAGTATGAAGCATTTCTCCTTGGATTACTAATGGAAAAGAACATGATTATTGAATGCCTAACAGTATATGGAGACTCTGAGCTCATCGTAAGGCAGATCAAAAATCAGTGTCAGGAAAAACACCCCAGACTGAGGACTTACCAGAATGAAGTGTGAGATTTAATTGATATCTTCTTCCTGACCTTTAATATCCAATTTCTTCCTAGAGAAGGAAATAGAATAGCTAACTCCCTTGCTGTAGCGAGAAGCAGTTTCAGGCCCCCTCAAAATCTGCTCCTCAGGTATGAGGTGGAAGTCAGATACATACCCTCTATACCTGATAATGTCAAGCACTAGTAGGTATTCAAGGAAGAGGAGCAAGTGAAACAATTCATAGAAGTCATTGCAGAGTTTTCTAACTCCACCATCGATCAAGAAGAAGACAAAGCAGATGAAGAAACCTCTTCGTGGGAAGACACAGTGGCTAGGCACAAAATTTTGAAACTAAAAGGGAATACCATCCCTCATGGACTAGTCCCATTGGAAAGGATTTTTAATAAGGATGACATAGCCTCCAAACTAATGGTTCTAGAGATAGACGATCAAGTAGAATAGTTCACAATTGGCTTAGAGGAGGAACACCAGATGATCAAGCTATCAAAAGGAAACCCCTTGCAATACAAACAAAAGTATTTTAATCTATTCAAAAGCTATAAGGATGTTTTTGCTTGGTCTTATGAGGATTTAAAAGAATTTGATACTAACATTATTTAGTGTAAGATTCCTTTAAAGAATGGAATAAAACCATGCAAGTAGAAACTTAGGTAGATAAATCCACTCTTACTCCCCTCCATTGAAAAAGAAGTGAGGAAGCTTCTACAAGAAAAAATCATAGTGCCTTTAAGGTACTCTGAGTGGGTAGCCAACTTAGTCCCAGTCCAGAAAAATAATGCAGAAAAAAGGCTATGCGTAGATTTTCAGAATCTAAACAAGGCATCCTTGAAGGACAACTATGCATTGCCTAAGATGTATTATATATTGCATAAGGTGGTTGGCTCAGTTAGAATGTCCATGACGGATGGATTCTCTAGTTACAACCAAGTAGCAGTCCACCCTGCTGATCAAAAGAAGGTTGCTTTCAACACCTCGTGGGGAACATTCATGTACTCTCGCATGCCTTTCCATCTCGTTAATGCAGGGGTCACATTTTAGAGAGCTATGGATATAGCTTTCATAGGGGAGAAAGAAAAATTCATGGTGTTTATCTTAGACGATATCACAGTCTTTTCTAAGAGTGATGAAGAGCACATCCTGCACTTGAAGCTCAACTTTGAGAAATGCAAGAGGTATGGTATTTCTTTGAATCCTAAGAAATATCAGTTCAACCTGAGTCAGTGGAAGCTAATAGGACACATAGTATCACAGGAAGGTGTGAACATCGATCCTAATCGAGTTGAAGCCATCAATCATATTCCTCTACCTAGGAATAAGACATAGGTCCAAGCATTTTTGGGGAGAATAAATTTCTTGAGGATGTTCATTCCCAACCTTGCAGAAAAAGTGAAGGTGTTGACGATGCTGGATTTGCCAACATGTCAAGGGGCCTCCCCATTATGAAGTCACAATTAGGCCTCAAACCATTTGGTGTAGGAGTCCCAGCAGTGGGTCATACGGTAATGCCTTGACCACGATTTCGCAGAGAGGCATGTAAGATAGCTCTGTTGGTAGTAAGCGTGTAACAACTTCAGCGAGTCAAGGAAGGTGCATGAGAGGTTCTAACACATGGGGGTTGAGATGAGTGCGCCGCTTGGAAGCTTGTGATAGCACGCAGTTATGAAGGGAACACATGGGAAAAGATGCATCACAACATGGAAGGCAAGTTAGCTAGCAATCCAAAGTGATGGTTAAACCAAGAACAAATTTCAATAAGATTCATACATACATACATACATAGCTATACATGCATGCATAAGTAAAAATTCATACATCATTTAGAGTAATCTAGATAGCATAGCATATAATACAAGATATGCATGAAACATGTTGGCTCTTGTTATATTAAGAACTGTAATTTCCAGTCATATAATACATCCATGTCCAACCACTAGTTCCGACAGTGGAATGTTACAGCCACAACCACCTGCTCCTCCAAAGAGATGTACTAGCTCTGTGTAGTGGAGAAGCTAAGGCTCATTACAATATTGTCTAAGCTCTCTCCAAGATAGTCTTATCAGAAGCTTGGATTCCCAAAAGCCTTTACAATGAGTTATAAGGGACCATTTATAGCAAAGGGTGGGGTGATCCCTGACATTCCCCTTTGTTAGAGGTCATCTACCCTCGTGACTCTTCATCTACTCTATGACTATTACATCCAACTATTGACACTTGACTTACACTTGACAAGATGTTACATTACAATGCACATGTACCCATGTGAGACAAAGTGGCTTGAGCAATCCATGCTAGATATCACTATGACTTAGACGACCATGGAATTCCAACTCCTCAACATCCTCTTGATGATCAACAATAACATATTGATGCCAAGATGAGTAGTCTACGATGGTGTCTGTGTGCTCCAAGGTGACATCTTTTTGGAACATGACTCTTGCCTCCATAGCATCACGGTACACAGCTCGGGCTCCTCTGTGCGAATCCTATGTAAGCATGCACATTATTATCTTCAATGCAGCTACACCAACAACATACTTGTGCATGATGTCTGCACTGATGGATAAGTCTAGGCTGGTGGCAATGCACATCAACTCGTCAAAGTATGAGTCAATCTCTAGTCAGATCTCTGCCTTTTTCTTCACCTCAGCGAGAGTCGCAATAGATGGGATCGCATGTGCGCACACAAAAACATCCATACTCGTCAATACAAGTGCATGGTAAGCCTATATACTAGTCATGAGTTGCGGGATCTCTTCATAGTTCCAGATCTGACTCTGGATACATGCCTTCAGCTTGACCACACTTGCCTTCATCATCTTAGGAAAGTGAAGCGGGGATCCCTTGTATCTCATTGTCCATGTTTGCATGTAATCAACAACAACATGAAAGTTCACCAGGATATGTGCTCTTCTAGCACATCGGTTCTACCATCCATTGAGATGGACGATTACCTTATGCATGGTACCAAACTTGGAGTACAACTCTCAAATAACTGTGTCAAGGGATAATACTTCATCTAGTATTGCCTTCTTCAGTTCAGTTCGGGCGGACACTGTCACCAAATCTCATCCTTGCTTGCTCATCTATAGTTCCTTATCCTTCCGCTCATTCTTAGCTATTAGAAAGCAATCACTTGAGCTAATGGCCTCATCATACAATCTGGTAGCATCGACCAAGGTTGTTGGATGTTGGCACACATAAAAAATGATCACTCATTCCTCAACTTGCATAAGAGATGTATGATCATCAGGAGTCGACACTCTACGAGACTGCACATCTCTATGTTGAGACTCGTCGAATGAGATGTTGTGCATCTCTCCTTCTAGTTGATCTTCAAGGATCTGGGTGCCTCCTTTGTCGCTTGAGACTTGCTCATCTTTTGGATGCAGTGAAGAAGGTAAGTTGACCTCTTGGTGGTGAGGTATGAGGTCAATGTCCTATTCCAATTCTCGTTTCTCCATATCGATATCAAACTGTTGAAGTTCTTGCTCTATCTCATGAGCGGTGTACTACTCTTATGATGGTTCACCCTATCTACCTAATGTCGTCTATTTTGATGAACCCACTACTAGTATAGGAGTTGTTTCATCTGTTTGCACATGTTACACCACCTACTTTAACTATTGCGGTTGTGCTTCCCTCTCCTATTTGTGAAGCTCTTATTCCTCCTGGATTTTCTCCTTTAGCTCATGCAATTGCTTCTCTATTTCCTCCATTCTTCTCTTCTCCTTCTGCCTTTACGTGATTCGTTGGTCACGTTGTTGCATCTTTTCCTCTATAGCAAAAGCTTCTTTCTCCAGAAATGGATCTACTCGGAACTTGTAGCTTTTCTCTTCCTCCATGTGATCGACAATCTTCCTCCTCCCCTTGCCATACACTGGTATGCTTACTTCTGTTGTTGTTGCTGTTGTTGCTGCTACTAGTGCTAGTGCTCTCTGGGATGCTGCTTCACGTTGCTTTGCTAACCACTCCACAGTGAATTAGAATTGTTCATTGAGTCTAGAGAAACTGTAGCAATATCTCCATGGGTCCTCCTCCGCCCAATAAAATTCCCCATGGATCCAGCTGAACTATAATCTCATTCAATGTGGGTCATATTGATTGTAACTTCAGAGTTCAAATGGAGACTTCTTCATTTGTTCTGTTTCGACATCCTCTTACATGAAACTATAGATCTCGTATAACCGAATTTGTAACAGAAGAGTGGGCGAAGGTGCCTTCTTCTTCCAATGTAGTCTAGCTGTCAATCCTACCAAGATGTGATATGCTACTTCCTGCATGATGAGTATGTGTAACGAAAAATTTGGTAGAACATGCGAAGGCTTCCACACATTTAACATTCTTATGAAGGTGTCGAATAGTGAGGCATACCAATCGATAATGCCTATTAGTTCCTCCATTGCTGCCTTCGACATGTAGGGTGGATCTTGTTCGATTGTCATGTTTTTAGAATGTGGTGACAAAATGATCAAACAACTATGTGATAACTCCTCTAAAGCTACATTCAGACAACAAATTACAATATGTGTTCATAGTAGTCTCTGCTGGTGACCATGCCCACTCCAAGCCCGAGAACTCTTGTTGAACACATATTGCTTCTAAGATGTAGGCAAACATGTAGACCTCTACCTGGATACCTCCAGAGGACTGTCAAGCCTTTGTTACATATTCCTTTAGCTGATGAGCTAACATGCCGGACCATTTACATGGTTTTCCTTCTCTAGCTAGTTGGTCTAGCGTGATCACCCAACTCTATGGGAAGGTTTCTGTGGTTACTTGGCCATACAGGCGACATGCAAATATGAAAAAGTATTGACACGCCTTCCAAAATATCTTCATCTTGTAGATCTGGTTGGGTGTCATCCTGAGTCTAGCCAACTCCTTTACCTAGTTCTTCAGAATGTCTCTGGAGTTGGCACTGCTACTGGGTAAGATGAAGGGAGTCTCCATGATAGTCGTGGGCTCTGACATCTAATACATCTCATCATAATCTTATTGCCCAGAAGGTTACAATCTTCGTCCCGCATACACTGCTCAAAATTATGATCTCGAGAGTTCAGTTTGCGAGACGATCCAATGTATCATGTCCACGCATGGGAACATGGGGTATCTGCGTGCAATCCAATACAATCCAGACTTTTCAATGTTCACATACACCTAGCAGTCTTTGAGGTCTTCCATAAAATTTCCTACAAATGATTCATTGACCTCTCTCCATTTCATCTTGATGTCCTTTCCTAGAAACAACTTGGTATCTTCATAGATCTGTAGACTTGAGGACACTCACTCAACAGCTGCTCCAGTTGCACTTTCGTTAGTGTCCTTTGATCCTATTCTATTGGAACCCATGTATCCTGCATTTTTAAGAGGAGGATGAACACCTAAAAGATCATGAGAAAAAGTGACATGCATGGCAAGAAATATGCCAGCGAAAACTAAAGCAAATTCGGGAATGACATGACACATACCTGGGAATTGATAGGAAAGGATTGTGCAAGTTCTCTTGGGAGGCTGGGTGACTGGCTGTCGAAACTGCACAAAAGGCAGTTTGGGCTATTTGGGAGGCAAGATTGGCTACTGGATTTGTGCAAAGCGCAATCCAGACTGACTGTTGGCTGCAGGAATTGCGCAATGCGCAATTCCAACTGGCAATGAATATAGGCTCAGTGACTGCATTGTGCAATTTTCTGGGCCAGCAGTCACTATCCCTGTGAAATGCACAAATTAGTCTTGGAGGATAATTCCACGACAGAAATTCACATTTATGGAGAGGAAGACAGAGCCTTCCTTCTCCAAATTTCACAATGTTGTCTTGGTGAGGCAGAGTCTGGGCCAAGGCTGGCTAGACTCGCTGACAGTAAACTGAAAGAAAATGTGAAAGTGAATGCATGTCGATACTGAGTGAATGAACAAGTGATTGATCATGCATGCAAACATTGAATGAAAGATTCGGAAAACACAACAACATGCATTTGGGTGAAGCGAGTCGCTGAATCAACGACTGTTTGTGCAAAACAGTTTCATGCATGCGACAATAGTGAGATAGAAACAAAAACTGAAAAGGTGCTAGTACAAGCTAGTATGCATGTAAAAAACAACAAGAATTCAAATAAATCAGTTAAAAAACACTCACACTAGTGAAAACACAAAAAGTGACAGAAATGCTGAAAAAGACAAGTTGAGACCACTTACTCGTGAATAGTTGAGCCAGATGTGTTGAAGTGTCCTGGATATGTTGTGATATGTCAGGGCTCCAAGATAGATGTGAAAGAATGAGCTCTAATGTGTTGAATAAAAAAGTTTGCGCTCATGATGCGTATGCCACAAATCTAGGAAAAGACGACACTTGGAGGGAAGATTCTAAAATGATCTTTGCATGTAACCTCTGGCTGCTAAAAATAACTCCTTGAATCAAGGGATTATTATTTCATGTTGCCTTTTCTTATTCCAAGTAAAAGCAACCCATGCATGAAATTCAAGTTTCCTTGGTCCTGGGAGGGACTGGTCAACCCAACTGCACATGCAAGAGGCTGGTTAATTACTGGGAGAAAATGCGCATTTTTAGGGGGGAGCTGGGCTGGCTCCCTAGGAGATTTTCACAATTTCTGGGTGGAGCATCTGACTGCTACCCAGGATTCCATGATTCTTGGATTGAGCAGCCCTACTATGAATAATTGCACAATTTTATGGATGAAGCCTGACTGGCAGAATTACGCAATTATGGAGCCCAACAGGCTACTAGATAGAATTGCACAATTTCTAGAGGGAAGGATGGTCTGCCTCCATAATTACGAAATTTCTTATTGGAGTTTCTTAGCCTGTAGTTGGACCAAGTCTAGAGGAACATCCTGTGAGGGGAATGCATCAAGTTTTGATTGACAAGCTATCTTTCTATAAGAAAAACACTGAAGCTTGTGTACTTGATGAAGCAAGACAAGGTGCTGTGAAAGGTTGTTATGGGGGCTCCAAAATGAAGCTAAGGCAAAATTTTGGAGGGTGGTTGTAGTCGGTACAATAGGAGGGTATTACGGACATGCTTAAGAAGGAAAATAAAGTCAAGTGGATCCTCGCCCCCCGTGATTCTTTCATTAGGATTAAGGAATCTTTGGCTGAAGCCCCGGTACTAGTCAACCCCAACTATTTAGTGCCTTTCTATATCTTCTCTTTTGCTTCGTCACATACTATTGCAACAGTTCTGCTACAAAAGAATAAACATGGTTATGAATATCCCATCGCATTCGCTAGCCAAGTCCTAAGGGATGCTGAGCTGTAATATAATAACTCGGACAAACAAGCCTATTCATTAGTCAAGACTTTGAATGCATTTCATATGTATATGCTACAATCGGAAATCATAGTATTTGTCCCAATGACAGCAGTCAAGGACATGCTGGTGCAAGGAGACAATGAAGGAAAAAGGGGTAGGTGGATAGTAAAGATAAAAGAAAATGATCTAGACATAAAGCCTACTAAGCTCATAAAAGGCTAGGGGTTGGCCAAGGTTTTATTGAATCTAATTGCCAAGCTCTAGGGATAAACTTGATAACAGAGGGAGGTAGACCATAGGATCACCAGAATGGGATTAAAACATCTGAGTAGAAGATCTATGCTAAATATGAGGGATCAACCTAGTATATGAACCTCATTCATTATCTCTTATTCTTGAGGTGCCCATTGGGGCTGGATAAATCCAAATACCAAACTCTAAGATTGCTAGCACAAAAATATATCAGATCCAATGGTCTACTTTATTGGAAGGACCCCATGGGAGTATTCTTGTTATGTTTGGTATAGGGCGAAACCCATAAAGTGATTGTGGAATTTCATGGAGGTATTTCTAGAGGCCACTACAGCTAGAAGACCACAACATACAAAATCCCCAAGGCAGGATTCAAGTGGCCTACACTATTTGGAAATGTTCATTCCCAGGTCAGGTCATGCCAGAAATTTTCTCCTCTCCCCTTGATTCCATTGCATGTGGATGTACCTTTCATACAGTGGGGACTAGACTTCATAAGAGAAATAAACCCACCATTTAGTGGCCACCACAAATGGATATTAACAGCCACAAATTATTTCACCAAGTGGGTAGAGGCCATCCCAGCCAGAATTGCAGGGGAAGGAACCAAAATTTGTGATCACTTAATCGCCGATATCGCAAATCACAAATCGACA
This sequence comes from Pinus tabuliformis, assembly GCA_031772625.1. Taxonomy (NCBI): domain Eukaryota; kingdom Viridiplantae; phylum Streptophyta; class Pinopsida; order Pinales; family Pinaceae; genus Pinus; species Pinus tabuliformis. Next base: position 886,821,499 of record CM062807.1, read on the forward strand.
GGTCCAAGGCATGGCGCATCGACTTATCAACAATCAGATGAGCTCAGGCATAGTCTATCAACTTATTGATGATGGGGCAATCCTGCATATCGGACTTCCTACAACATTGTACGTCCTACAATTTCGGTGATCGACGAGTTTAGATGGGACTAGGGTTAAAAATAGTTCAAATTGGGGAAGTCACGATATAGTGAAAAGTGTTAGGAGAGGCTGAAAACTACTTAACAAAGGATTGCAACGAAAAAACAAGCGTTGACGGGCCCTTTTCTCTCTCCACTAGGGGGCCATGTGGTGGAATACCATTGGTGCCTATGAATCCACATGGATACTGACATCATCATGACCTAGCCATACAGAGATGACATGACGCTATGTAGGACATGTGGTATGCTGATTCGGCATTTTCAGGGGTCTTAAGTGGGCATTTCTAGGTCACACGTGTCACCTCTCACAAAGTGACACATGGCAGTGATGACATCACCCATCGCAAGTCAGCAATCGGTGATCACACAAAGCAAAGTCCCTCCTCCATTGATGTTCCTTCTGACCTGCGATTGCAATATTCGAACGACCCTCTCGGATGCGATATTTTATGTGTCATACCTTATGAAAGTTTTGTGTTTGGAAAATTGGCCAACACTATGATAGGAGGTAAAAATTCTCTCTCTCCCGCATTGGGATTACAACATCCTGGGTGGGCCAGATCCCGCAGGTCGGTGACCGCAAATGTCAAGGGGAGATATCAAAGGAAAAGCATTGTAAATCACTGGTATACGATATCCCAAGTAACAAAAGAAAAAATCACCTAGCGGGAAGTCCAATGGCCCTAGTGCCCAAGGACTAACCACCTGGTCATAGCCCCCAGTCACATGAAGTAAAAGGGGCTAAAGTGGATCTAGAGGCCCCGTCCTGTAAAGGATCTTCTGTGAAAATTCCCGATATGAGAACCTTGTGACCAGGTAGTGTAGAATTTTAAGGAAAGGTGGGTCGACAACTGTCTCATTTAATAAAGGAGATGGGGCATTCAAACTCAGCATGGGTCAATCCAAAAAGGCCCTTTGTGACACAGAACCAGGGTCGATGCTGACAGAAGTAAACAAGGACTTTGTAGCTCGGGAGGTCTTGATTATCTAGCATGGTTCCCCCACACAGATGGAAGACAATGTACCACCTAAGGGTCCTCTACTTCAGTACTGTGGTATGAAACTGATGGTGCCCACTCCAAGATTTAAATGATGAATGGTTCTAGAAATAAAGGTAGAAGTGACAGGAGACGGTTGAGTAGCATAGGAGGCTAGACCATGAGAAAAAATCAACCTGAAGCAGCGGCGATCACAGGGATGGGCACGAGATATTTTATTAACGTGTTCATATGATTTTCAAGTGATTTGTTATCCTATAATGCTGCCTTTTATTGAGGAAAATAATATTTTGTGATGTTCTTGGGCCATAGAGTCATCGCTCACCAAGACAACTAGTCAATCTGACAACTGATACTTGACAAAAGATATTTTATTGTAATGCATGTTCAAGTGCTCCTCTCTATAGATACATAGGGGGAAGTGACACTTTACAAAGGTTCAAAAATCCTAAATAAAATGCTTCAGGTTATTTTCAAACTATATGACTTTATAATACATATCTTTCAAAATGTCATGTAAATGGTGGTGATTCCCCCTTTGAGTATTACTATATGTTATCCCTCTGTTAAAACCCGTTATGTTCATGTTTTTTTCTCTCAATTCATTCAAATTATAGCTACTAGAAATATTTCATACTTCCTCAGAGATTCATTTGTATTTACTTATTAATGCATGTGGCTATATGGATTATTGAGATTATATCTTTAAAATTATGCTACATGACTCATAGCATTGAGTCTCTCTTTTTGCCGTTATATCTACCCGTAACTCAAATAAGTGTAGAAATTCTTAATGCTTCAAGCTCTATGTGTTAAATGTAGAATTCTTGATGCTTTCAGCTCTATGTGATGAGTTTCTCTTTCTTCTTATCCTCTTTCATTTGTCTATAAAATATTATTAAATTGTAAGTCCTCGAACTACTCGACCTCCATTATTTATGCAAATATTTTTTTGAACTGCATATGGAACAAGTACCAGAAACACATGAATTATACCTTTGGATGAATGTACCAACCATTCCTTATACACACACACACACACACACACACACACACACACACACACACAGATATATATAGAATATATGTGATGTTTCCACTTCCAAAGAATTATTCGAGACAAACAAAATCTAGATGTGGCTAGGCACCAGTCTTGTAACCAATCCAAGGTTGTATCTGGGAGCGACAACACATTACTTGGGGAATTTTGCTTCCAAGGATGGCATAGCAGTGGATATAGAAAAGGTAAAAGCTATCATGAAGTGGGAAAGTCTTAGGAATGTAGATGAGGTGAGATGTTTCATGGGATTAACAAGTTATTACAGGAAGTTCATCAGGAAATTCTCGTGGATTTCTTATCCTATCACAACATTGCAGAGGAAAGGTAAGAAATTTGAATGGACAGAGGAGTGTGAAACCAGTTTTAAATAGCTCAAGCAGTTGTTGGCACATGCACCATTGTTAAAGATTGTAGATCTAGATGAACAGTTTGTAGTATGTACAAATGCTTGCAAGAGAGGACTTGGTGGAGTCCTTATTTAGGATGGATAGGTGGTATGATATGAGTCATGAAAACTAAATGAGCACAACAAGAACTATCCAGTGTATGATCTTGACCTAATAGCAATCATACATGCATTGAATATGTGGAGGCACTATCTTCTTGGAAGGAGGTTTGTATTCATGAGTGATTATAGTGGCTTGCAGTATTTATTTGACGAGTTGAATTTGAAAGGTAGACATGCTCGGTGGTTGTCTACAATTGGGGAATTCGACTTTGAGATCAGGTATATCGAAGGTAAAGAGAGTAGGGTTCTATATGATCTTAGTAGGCAGATATAGGTAAATCACATAGAAACTATGAGCTCCTATGGGATAGAATTATACGATAGGATCTTGCAGGCAGGTCAGTAGGATGTCAAGTATATGGAGATTATGCACAAGTTGCAACAGAGTTTAGGTACAGGTACATGTAGTGGTAAAGGTATAGTTACAAGTATACGTGTAGGTGCAAGGGATGTGCACTATTGTCTCACGATAGATGGATTGGTTAGATTTAGGGACATGATATATGTGCGAGATAATAGTGAATTGAAGAAGGTGATCTTGAGGGAGTTTCATGTGAAACCATATTAAGGTCACCCAGGATATCCATTAGGGGAATTGTGAGGTCTAAAATGGGCCTCCTAAGGAAAATGTACAACCAAAATAAACTTTATAAGAACCAATAGGATTCAAGATGATGATGTCAACCATGGGGGATGATTCACCATTTTTAGGGTAAAAAATAAGAAGATTCAAAAATAATAAAATAATAAAACTACTTTTTCAACTCATATTTTCAACTTATCTCCCTAATCTTTTACTCAAATTTGAAGCAGAAGTACTCGTTGGATGAAAATTTTAATTCCTCATCCAAATAGTACCCATGTTGCATACTTTCGATGGACCTTGCTACAAAAAAAGTTAGAAATACATGAAAAACATGATTGCAATCACATTTTTGATGTATTTATCATTTTTCATGTACAAAGGTCCATCAAAAGTATGCAACATGGGTACGCCTTGGATGAGGAATCAAATTCTACATCCAACATTTTTTCCCACTTGAAATTTGAGTAAACCCATAAGGAGATAAGTTGAAAATATGAGTTGAAAAAATAGTTTTTTTCTTTTTTCCTTCTAAAATTTGATGATGTAATATAATATTATTTTATAATTTCCTTAGGAGGCCCAATTTAGACCTCAAAATTCCCCTAATCAGAAGACACTAACAGTGGTGAAGAAATTCTATTATTGGACAAATTTGAAGACAAACATAGCATAGTTTGTGGCTAGGTGCTTGGATTGTGAGTGGGTGAAGGAAAAGTGTAAGCATCGAGGTGGACTACCATAGCCGATTCTTATTCCAGATTGGAAATGGGAGGTAATCTCCATCGACTTTGTCATAGGTTTGTCAAGGATAGTGAGAAATCATGATTCCATCATGATTATGGTGGACAGGTTGACGAAGGTTACGTACTTCATTTCAGTGAAGTATACACATTCAGCTAGTGATGTAGCATAGGTATTCATTAGAGATGTGGTTAATTTTCATGGAGTTCCGAAGAATATTGTCTCAGATAGGGATGTGAAGTTCACTTCTATGTTTCGAAAGGAGTTGTTTGCAGGTTTGGGCACAGATTTGGCCTTTAGTACAAGTTATCATCCATAGACAGATGGACAGACTGAGAGGGTCAACAGGATATTGGAGGACATGTTGGGGATGTATGTGATGCATCAACAACAAAACTGGGAAGAGTACCTTCCATTGGTAGAGTTCGCTTATAACAATGGATACTAGGAGTTACTGAGGATGAGTTGTTTTGAGGCATTGTATGGGCAGAGTTGTAATACTCACATCAGTTGGAGTGATCCAGTTAACAGGGTGTTGATTGGATTGGACATGCTGGCAAACTTGTAGAAGGAAATGCAAGTAATAAAGAATAATTTGAAAGAAGCACAAGATAGGAAGAGGAGCTATGTATATCAGAATATGTTGTTCAAGGATTCTGAGGTTGGGGAAAAGGTGTACTTGTGCATCAAATCGAAGAAGAGCTCCTTGCGGATTAGATCATGTGCCAAGCTCGCACCCTAGTTTTTTGGACCCTTCAATATTTTGAAGTGGATTAGGCAAGTATCCTATCGATTTGCAGTGCCTCCAATAGTGAAAGTCCATGATGTTTTCCATGTTTCATTGCTTAAGAAGTATGTTAAATATGTTGATCATGTGCTTGACTGGTATGTATTGCAGGTCGAGCCAGATGGATAATTCCAACTAGAGTCTTAGTGTATATTATAAAGAAACATGCTCATGCTCCAAAACCAAGAAATCATGTAGGTTAAAGTTCAATGGAAGCACTTTGGGCCAGATGAAGCTACATGGGAGATGGTGGATCAGATGTGGGCTCTGTATCCTTCCTGATTCGCAGGTTGACGAGATATTTTGGTATATGTCTTTGGTATATTTTTTGGTACATGTTTTGGTGATGTTTGGTATATGTACATTTGTATATAGATGTAAATACCACCATAAGCTATGTTATAAATCTCTAATAAACAGTACGATTTCCATGTCATTATGATGTTATAATTTTTATGTTGTCATGTTGGTTTCCTTCTAAGCAGAATGATCATTGTAGATACTACAATGAGCTAAGTTATAAAGCTCCATAGGAAGTATGTTTTTCTTACAACATTCATGTGGTTGTAGGTGTTGTTGAACACCGAGGATGATATTCCCCCAAGGGGGAGGGTTCTGTAACAACCCTGGTGAAAATTCCATGTAATGAAATTTAAAAAAGGAAAAACAGTAACCATGGTTGATGGGACACTTATTCCAAGCTTAATGTTGGGCAAGATATCCTCATGTGGCTTTTCCTTTGGTTTATTATTGTAGGTTTTAACCCCGTACATAAATTACCTGCATACGAATTCTAAAACATAGAAAATAAAAAATACGAGAGAATAACACATAAAACACATATACGTAGAGATTTTTCCCAGGATCTCAAAACCAGGACTACTGGCTTGATTTTTCATTATATTCCTTTTAATGTTACAATACATATTTATACATGCCGAAGCATCCAATACCATGGACCAAAAACCATCGCGTCCAAAACCATGTTCGAAAACCATGCACAAAACCATAGGTAGGTTTGGCCAACCTAATATAGAGTCGAAAAAAAAAATTCCTGGTGTGCTGCCCTGGACCCTATAGAGGGGGGCTAACCACCCCCCTCAAACCTCCTGTGACCCCCCCGCTATGGAGTCGGCACAATGAAGTGGCAACTCTGTCCCCCCTCTAACCCCCTCATAAACTACATGGGTTAGTCATGGAAAGAATATAACACATCCCAACAATTAAGGCGAAGGAAATTAGAAAAGTAAATGTCTGAGGTTTTGGGAAGGAAAAATGGCATTTTGGCAAATTTATTTATGAAAATAATGGAACTTAGGAGAAAAGTGAGGTGAAATGTCATATGTTACATGTGAGGAGGAAATTGAAAGAAAATAATTGAAAATGAAGAAAATAGAGGCCTCATTAATAAAAAGGCTTTAGAGGATCTATACACAAACTTTCGTCAATTCATTTTTGGATCTCTTTCTCTATTCTCTCTCTATTTTCTTTGAGCATTCCTAAAGGCTGTGGAATACTTGGAGTTTTAGAGCAACAAGGCAAAGGAAGATCAAGAAAGTGCAATAGGACATCAGGATCAGTAGCTATAGTGGATTTTCCTAGCCTTTCTATTTCCTGGATAGCCATGTTGTTGTTGTTTATTTCTTTGTTTTCTAGTTGGTTCTCATATTTTCCTTTAACATGGGTTGAGTTACTAGTTCCTGGAGCATTGGATGGAGGAACACTTTGGATCTCTATTACAACTTCAGTTGAGTTACTAGTCCTTGAGCCTTGGTTGGACAAACAATCTAGTGCCCTTGGTGGCTTGATTTGCTAGCACATGGAGCCTAGGTTGGACAAACACTCTTGATCCCTATATAAGTTGTGGGTTGAGTTACTAGTCTTGGAAGCCTTGGTTGGAACAAACACTCTGGAGCCCTGGAAGGCTTGGGTAGAGATGAATCTCATGATGTTTGTGATGTCCGACCATGAGGTGGAATCTTTGTTTGATGGGTTGTGCTGGTTTGGCCTTTGGAAGCCCTATATTTTTTTCATTAATGTGTTTTATGAGATCCCACATTCATGCTTCGAATATAGCACTAGTGTGATTGGCTGAAGAAAAATTTGTCTCAGTCATTTCTATGGTCACGTGGTTCATTGATGTTCAACAACTGGTTGGCCTTTGCATCATTAATATGAGGTTATTTCTCCTTGTTATTTCATGAATATTATACTGGTTTTTATGTGAATGATATGGTTGTGCTTTCCTTGGTATTTTTGTTTCTATTATGCTAGTTATGAACATGTATTATGACAATAGCTATGTATGGCTCTCATCATGTTTTTAGTTGTAAATGAATGAATAATGTATCTATGGACTAATGGATAAAATTGTAACTAATGTGTTTAGGAATAAATGTTTCCTAGTGATTCTCAGGTGAGTATGAGACCCCTATACTTAGATATATTGTTTACACCTGTAGATTACATATTTCTTAAATGTTTGATGAAATTCCTATCATGACTATTAAGGGTCCAGTCAAGCCCTTGTTTAAGTAATTTCATTTGTATCATCATTCCATTGTCATCTTTTTTTTCTAAAGGTATCGTTTAGTTATGGGCAGTGACCTCAGCTTTGGGTCTGAAAAAGTGGCTCAAATACTAGAGACGCAGGCACAACACTCGGCCGAAAATTCCCTACACATTGGCATACCATGTTATGGAGCATCCAGACGCCTTTAAACTCATGTATATCGATATCAAGGGAGCATCTAGGAGTGTAATGGTCTAAAATCCTAGTGTTACCCAGGGCCTGTATGGTGTGTTTCTGTCAGTTCCACTTCCTTAAGGCGACTTAGGAGGTCGAGTCATATCATTGTAACTTCTCAACACATGTTTACCCCAGTTGGCTGGTTACTTCGGTATATGTGTGAGGAGGGTGTTACATATAATTTCAATGTAGTCTTAGTCACCTTTTAATGTATGGATATGGTAAATACTTTTATGGTAATCCTCGTATATACGTAGAATTTTCATTCACAACATTATGGTAAACACTTCCCTTCATTATCCTTGTGGAAGGTAATTAACTCGATCAAAACCCTAACCATTGACCAAATCTACACAATGGTCCCTCTTTAAGGTGTCCACTTATATTCATTGATTAGCACACTGCTAACTCATAGCACAGTAACTATGGGATGGCTTTAAATGCACAAAGCAAAAATCTATCGTACTAACTAAGGGAGTGAGCTAGGAGGAAACTCGGCAACATCTAAGTGATACTAATAACATAAATAAAATATTAAACATAACCCCTTGTTTACAATTACAAGGGAATACACTAATTTAGTCTAAACTATAATTAAGACAAAAGGAAAAAATGCATTAACAAACCCTAACTCTTGGTATGGTGCATGATCAGGAAAGCATAACCTGTTTTGGAATATGATTCATATGGGATATGGCGTGCAAATCCCAACTCCACGGTGAATCTAATCATGTATTCTTGGCATCAGGGGAAGGGGAATGGTAGAGAACATGTACACAACTAAGAATCCTGTAACCACTCACATATATTTTGAAGGATAACAACACATGGTATGGGAAGCTCTTGACACATGGCATATTCTAGAATCAACCAAGAGGAAAGGAAAGGAAGGAGGGGAAGCTATAAGGGGAATTATTAGAAGGAAGTGAAGGGGACAAGATGAGAATAAAATGGAAGAGAAAATCAAACTCAGACTCGAAGGGAAATTGGTTGAAGCGCACTAACCTAAGAATTGGTGGGAGCTACACCATGAGGATAGTAGGTCAAGGTTGCGGCAGTAAAGTGAGTCTCCAGGACACCACTAAATTGTATTCTTAACACATATCATATGATACTCTTTTCACCCAATTAAAATCTGAATTCTGGGGTGTATTCCCTTGATGCAAACGATTTGCTAGAAACTCATAGAAGAATTGTGATCCTAAACTTATACTAGCTCACACATGCCCATGTAAATTGGGTGGTGGGAGTTTTTTTACAACATTTGTTACTAGACTGGCCTTCTATTATGGCTATTGACCTGATTACCATACCTTTTGAAGGACAAGGACTTGATAACCCTATCCTTCTATGGAAATGCTTGTCATATTTTTCAAATAGTTATTGCACGGTTAACCTTACCTTCCGGAGAATAGGTAGCATGTAGCCATATTTTTGGCTAAACCACTTCCAATAGGTGGAGTGTGAGGGCACCTGAATATATCCTTTATGTTTCATAATGCGTTGTAACAAATGTGGAATGTTTTTCATCCATCAAAATTAGTGAGTGTTTAACTTTATGAGGTTCTTGAATTAGATAAGGGTGGACATTTGTACCTCTGGAATCCCGTATCTAATAATGGGTGGAGCCCTCAGGCTACACTAGAATCTCTATCATAAACTATGGCTTCCCAACCGGGTGGAGTTTCTATAGAAACAACCTTAGAGTGGAGGACAAGCTTTGGAATCCCCGAATCAAGGGTGGAGAATTCCATCTCTAGAATCTCTCACTGGTTGATTGGTGGAGAAGTATTTTCTTTTGAATCCCTCACTGTCTTATGGGTGGAGAATTGTTTTCTATAGAATCCTCTTAGGAACCATCATCCCCTTAGGAACCATCTACAGTGCATCAATTTAGACAACCTGGAAGACATAGTCTAACCTCGACATAACATACATTTCTATGAAAGAAACTAAGATCTATCCCTTCATAATGTATATTTTTTTTCTTTATATCCTATATCATTAATTAACATTATAGAATTTACAACAAAATATTGAGAATCTCTATAACTACAACTCCTGAGATCAAAATTACTACATGTAAAAGTAAAATTTAGTTGACTAGGAATGGAGGGAAAACACTAGTTGATAAAATATTTATAAGGCCTTCTAGGATATTCTCCTGAAAGAGGTGACATACTAATCCTAATAAGATACTTCTTCAAGGACTAATATGTTTCCCATGGTAACTAAATTTGAGGTCAAACGTATTATCGGAGCATCAAAGTTTTATGTTAGAATAAATGTTACATATGGCATATTGCACACATGAAAATAAATTTTCTTTGACATAAGCGCCAATCTCAAAATAAATTTAAGTTTCCTTTATTAAAAAATTATCAGGTTCCAAAACCATCCATCAAAATCAATTATCAACCTATCCTCAAAGAGGCTACACGTCATCCTTTTCATCACAAAAACCTGGAGCAACCTTCAAAAAAATATAAATGAAACAACCCTTTCCACAGGTACCCTTCATCAAGTATGAGAAATGAATCGATAGAACTTTTTGTAGGTTCATTTATATTGTTAATAAGATGTTGTAATGCCTATCAAATCCACTATGCTCATTCGGAGTTTTTATTTCTTGAAAATGTTCGATTGGTGAAACTACTCTTCCCCATTTCTATATAGGGCTTGCAAATTCTTGTTCCTCAGTCAACACTTACCCATAGACGATAATTTACCTATTTTGTTATTTTTTAACCAAAAACCTTTACATGGGCCACCAAAAATCATATGTGTATTTTATAATACATGGGGAAAGTGTCGTCCTACAAAATTTAAATTTAGCAAAGTTACCATGAAATGCAATTTGGGCATTTTCCACCAGAGTCACTTTCTCTCATATTTCACTCCATTTGACAATAGAATAGATTGACATGTTTCTCCTTGTCAGTTTTCATGCTGCACAAATTTAAGTTTCTCTATTCTTTGTTTGAACATTGCTACAAGTGGATTGAAGAAAATGAAGGGAGTCTAGGGCATCATATCTCAATGGCCCACTAAATGAATATGGAGATGAAGTTCACAATCCCTTAGTTTTTGAGGAGATTGCAACCTCCATTGACTATACATGTGTTGTGATTTGATATCCATCATGCATGTACTCATATGTATAGATCCATCAATTGTTATAAACAATTTCAGGTATATATGATTACAATTTTTACCATGCCTTTCACACCCATACATTTTAAATCCTAGTTGTTTAGATGGTCCTTTAATTGATGTTTTCTATTCATTTCACGTGTAGAAGTGCATGGGTGTTAATTTATGCATTTGATTCCAAAATGCATCTCCACTGAACATAACACATCAATTGAATTGTTTGGAGGCATCCCATAGGGATTATAAAACTTGTTTCTAAGCTATGAATAACTATAGATGAAATTGTGAGTAATCAAGTTTAAGGAAAAAATTATGAGTTTGACCAAAAACATGACACAAATTATACAACCTTCATGTTAAAATGATTATTTGGGCTTTGCCAACCCTATCAATATCTCAACTATTATAGTCTGCAAAGATACTTAGAGGATGATTTGAGTATACCAAACTCTCCATTTAAGATAAATTTGATTGGCTTGCTCATGATTTTATATTTATTTGTTCCATCATGAATAATGGATTTCTAATGTACATGAGAAGTATGTATAGCTGGAAATTGACCTGACGATGGTTGTGACAAGTTCAAGGACATAGGTGTTGGAAATAATACTGAGAGGGGGGGTGAATCAGTATTATCAAGTCAAATATTCCCTTTTTCAAATCCAGATAATATACGCTACTTCAGTTAATTAAAACCGCGTATATATGCAACTATGTAGAAGGAAACCTGCATATACAATGAAAAATTATAATTTACTTTATCTTACCGATGTTGATTATTAATCTGTGTATCAGAATCAAATAACCAGTAACCAAAAACAGTAAAACAGAGCAGAAGATAATCACACACAAGAACACAAGATATAAGGTGGAAACCCAATGTGGGTGAAAACCACCTGCTGCAATTCGTCTCTATCTTCTTTGAATTAGAAACTTCTTTTTACAATGTACTGGTGCAGTCCTTTACCAGTACGCAGGCTACAACCTGCAAAGAGCTACAACCCTCTCTCGTTTTCCAGCTTCTCCTGGAAGGGAGCTACAACCCCCTTAGCTCTTGCACTAGCCAAGATACTAGTACGTAGGCGCTGGCCTACTAAAGGCTACAACCTTCTCTTTCTTCTAGGGACCACGTTTCATAAATTTTCAGACTGGATCCATGAACGTCAATCAATCATTTAGAATTTCTGCATCAAACAATCTCCTTTTACCAATTAGAACTGAATCAAGTAGATACTTCTCTGACAGTTGTACCCAAAGCATAGTAACAGTAACCACACACCAAATTCTGAACCCAGAACACTGCAGCAATAAACAGAGGCAGCTAGACCACAACTCAAAAGATATATGCTACTTCAATAACCTGAAACTTGCATGCATATGCTTCTGTGTTTGGAACAACCTGCGTATACGCTATTTTTATTTACTGAACCAGCGTGTATATGCACCTTTGCTTCACTGAACCTACGTACAGATCTATAAAGGGTAATTCACTCTTTCAAATATTCAGACACTAATTAACCCAGATTATTAGATTTATAGATCAAGCATGCGCCACATATAACAGATCAAAATCATACAAAGATACTACCATTCAAGCCTAAAGATTATGACCCATCAATAGAACTTATCCTTCTCTTTGCGCTAAGGTTCCTCCTTCATTCAGATCCAGATCTGCACCATAACCACAATCACCACTATTTCAGATCTAGCACTTATTAGATATTCAATTAATTCAGATGATCCTTTGCCAAATGATCTCCTTCCTCTTTTATAGTCTTAGGCCTTTCACAATACCACGGTCCAAAACCATAATAAAACAATACCATGGACCCAATACTTGGGATCAACACTTCTGACGAGATACCATGGTCCAAAACCATAGGTTCAAATACCAAGGACTAACTACCACGAACCAAAAGTAAGTTCTCCAACATATACGCGCTTTTCCTTCCATTAGAGTGCGTGTATACGTATACGCGCTTTTATAACGTCTAACCCGCGTGTATACACGCCTTCATCTAGGTGAGCCTGCGTATATATATCTTTTTCCTTCATTTTGAGAGCTTGTACTGAGATCTGTCACCAAAGTGAGTTTCCATCAAGGACAACACCTGTGCCATAGCTCTAAATCAGTGCCACAATGCCAACAATAGGTAATTATTTGATGGAGCGAGGCTAGTAAATTTTGAGTAAGTACGCCATTTTCTCAAGTTGATGGATTTTATGAACACCACTGTCTATAATTAATACATTTTTCCTATATTTTTCAATACCATGTCGAAAATGTCATAAAAGTTTAAAGACAATTCTCTTCTCTTTGTAATACCACTTTTGAAATAATAAATTGTTATAGAAGTCTCATGAGTCATATTTCTACAGTGCTTTCATCATATAACTTGAAAAACTTTACCCTTACTAATATGAATCAACATCTTAACAAACAACCTACAAAATAAGTTATTTGTTGTAAGAACTGACATGGTTGGATGTATAAGTTACAAGATCAAAAAACAAATTGATGACAACAAATCGGAGGTAGCACTTTTGTGGTCTTCCAAAAGTCATTAAATCTAGGGTCCCTTCATATGATTCTATAACAAAGTAGTGTGCTCCAACATAAAATGTTGATTATGATCCATTCCTTATCAACAAAGAGATTATTTTTTTTTCTTCAATAGCCATTAGGATGAGGAAATAAATAAATAGGAGGAATAAATGTTCAAGTACCTTATCCTGAAAACCAAATAACAATCTTTTTCAACTCACAAGTCTTGGAAAGTGACACAGTTTGAAAACTTTCTCTAGTAAACAGATCAAGGAGGTTCCCTTCTCGGCTAGCATTCCATGTGAAAAGAAACAAAAAGTGTCTCAACTGGCATTATCTTTGCAAATAAATAAGAAGTGTCAGTTCTTGTACTTAAAGGAACATATTTCTACAAAAAGATGATGTTTCGTAGAAAGACGTTAGCTCTAAGTGAAATTTAGTTATTTTCCACTAGAGTAATTTCCTCTCATTTTATTCCAAGTTCTCATATGAGTTAGGTGAAAATAAAGGAATGAATGGTGGATGCAGATGGGGATGCCCTCCTAGTAAGTTACCTTGGACCTATTAAAGAAATGAAACATGTTATCTATTGGAGGGAAGAATGGAGGTATATCTAGATGTCCACAAGGACTATGTTGAGATATGGTTGGAAATTTGGTTGTGTTTCCTAAGGGAATGAAATGAACCTGGGACGTGTTTGAATTAGTTGATAATAATTACAAGTTTGACTAGTTTCCTATAGTGTCCCATATATGTATTTTAGCTATTATGGATTCAAGATTGTTCTTTATGTATAGATTTACCTACATTTTACATTAAATTTGTGAAACTAGTTCTGAACTACTCTTAAAATAAAAACGAGCAAGTTTATTTCTTCATATGTCTTTTATAATGTGTATTTTAATTTAAAAACATAGATAAACCTTTGATATATGCATCGCATTTGCTATTTGTAAGTTGTAACTGATTTACATGATGTATGTTTACACTGCCCATCCAAGGATTTGTGTGTATACATGTACACGAACATAAGGGAAATCGATGTACATTTATGTTCATATTTTCCAAAAGTGAGCACTAGTTAATTTAAAAACATAGATCAACCTTTGATCTCTCCTTCTCACATGTTGTATGTAACTTGTAACGGATTAACATGTTGTATGTTATTGTGCCCATCCTGGGATGTGTGTGTATACATGTACACAAACAAAAGGGAAATGGATGTACATTTTTGTTTGTATTTTGCACAAGTGAGCACTTGAATATGTTTTCACTATGAGAGAAACTAGACTTGAAAGTTTTGTATTCAATGGCTAGCAAACTAAAGTGGGTCTCCCACTACTTTCATCTCTATATATGCATATTTCCAGTTAATTTAAAATGTGGTTGCACCCTTGTACCTTTAGTATTTTTCCCTTAGTTTCTGTTGGTGGTGCAGAGTATAACATAATGGTCATAGATATATAAGAATTGAATATATATTCATTTACTATTATCTGTAGACTCGGGCTCTTATCTCACCTTTTCTACCTAGGTGCTTTTAATATCGTCTACAACAACCAACAAAAACTGCATTGTATGAGATTTTATGTCAAATTAAGAATTCAAACCTAGTAGCTATCATTCAAACTTCTCACCTTCAATATCATTCAAGTGTTTACAATCTCATTGCACGATTAGTAATAGGAAGTCTAAATAAACCACTTGGCCTGGCAAGTTTTTCTTCTAAACAAAATAATAAGAGTTTAGATTTCAAAACATGAGTAGCAATAATGTAAATAAAGTTCTTACATTCTCATTGCACCATTAGCACTAGGAAGTTCACAAAAATAACTTCTTCTTAAGTTTGTGCTCTAACCAAAAGGAAATCATATTAAGAAATGTTTCAGAACATTAACAGTGAGTTTGTGCATAAATACATCAGGTAGAAAAAACTAAATTCCAATTAAAATGCAAACATTTTAAACAAATTTTATTGTAAATATTTATTGCAAAGTTAGGTCCTCCATACTTTTTTTAGAATAATCTAAATACAATTTAGTTAAGAATGATGAAATGGGTTGGGAGCACAAGTTTTCACCTGTCGTGGTGATGTTTGACATCTCTTGGGTGTTTTCGTTACAATAATATAAATACCATTTAGTTAAGAATTATGAAGCGGGTTGAGATCACAAGTCTTCACTTGTTTTGGTGATGTTTGACAGGTCTTGGGTGTTCTTCATAGATGGATGCGCTATCTAGAACATGTATGATGTAGCACATAAACAAATTTTTTTCTAATGTAAAACTGCTGAAATTTGTAGAAAACACAGATATTCATGAGTTAACCTCACTAATGCAATACAAATGATTTCATAAGTGGGTAATTAGTTTAACTAATGACCTAATGACCTTCTAAGTTTGTTGTATCCTCTTCTGAATGAATATTGGCTCCATTTGAGAACTGATTTTGATAAAGGTGAGTTACGATGGAGTTTGTGGAAGTCAATATACCACATTCGATAAGAAATTTCATTGATTTTAACACCCTCTAAACAACCAAAAACTTTCCTAGGAACACCGCAACTAAACTCGTTCCCATGACCGTTAAGACCAACATGGTCATTACCATCAGCCTGTGTGTACAACTTACCATTCTTGGTAACTACACGTGTGGTATTTATGACATGAAACAAATATAATAATAGGATTTCCTATAACATCAATTAATTGTGGTTGAGAAACAGATGCACCCATAACAAGTCCAAGTCAACCATTCAATTCCTTACCTGTCATTTTATGAGAAATAACTATAAGATATTGATAATAAATTTCCAACTTTGATTTTGACAACTAACATAATGACCACATTCCAGTCACATTGAACTCCATTTTCTCTCTCTTAACCCATTAAAGAGATATTTTGGTGTATCCTCTAAACCAAATTAATAAGGAAAAGTAGTTTTAGTTGGGAATGAGGCTAGCTAATTGATACCATAGATTTTACATGATATTGAAAGACAAATTTTCATAGGTTTGGCTTTGTTAGTGTCTTGGTAGTTGGCACTATATAGCTATTCTTAACCAATAAATTTAATGTGATGACATTAGAATTGCATTCCTTGATCTACTCTATTTATCTAATGAAAATAATGCAATATGCTCCTAGTAGAAAATGATGAAGCTTATGTTTATATGCTAAGTTGTTACTAAGCAACAACAATCAAAGTACTTTGTTCCTAAACGAAAAGAAAAATTCTTGATTTTGTGACAATTATTAAGCTGCCTAATTTAATTATATTGCACGACTCACCTTTTGTTTAATGCTTTCAACAGTCAAAACAATTAATTTTGAATCAAATTACAATTTCTAATGAGTTCATGCTTCTCTTCAGCCTATTCTACAACATACATGGATGAGATTTGATTCCATATTGTTAAGGGCTTGGTTGCTTTGTTTATGGTGTAAGGGCCAATTCCCTATTATGGTGAACAACTCCAAGGAAATGGTTTGTGCTCTTTTCTTACAACTTGGTGCCCAAAAGGAATACTATTATTTTTTGTAAGTAAAAACACTTTGCGTATTGGAATTCTGTGACCATTTTAAAGTGTACAATTTTGTACCTGTTGATCTATTAGTTATTCCCCTTCACCTCTCTTCTTGTATTTTAACCTAGAACTTCGAGGCTTATTAGCTAATGTTAATTTTAGTTAACAATGGTATGTTCTATGCTTACCATAGTTTAGTTCAATTTTCGTTTAGTATCCCAATAACAATTTCAAATTTCCAATAGAATCACAATAGTCACATTGAAAGTAAATCCAGATAGAACATAAAACAAAATTATGAAGATAAGACAAGACAAGAGAACATCAGATTTGGCGATTACTAGGGAAAAACCCCAATGTGGGGAAAACCCTTTGATCAATTCTTGTTATTATTATTCAATATTTTAGCAAGGAGAGAGAGTGAAAAATTCAAATGGACTAGCCCAATACAAAATCAAATCAGGCCTCTCAATTTTTTCACTTAACTTTAGTTAAACTTCAACCCTAACTAGAAAGTCAACGCTAGTCAAAATAATAGCAAATCTTCCTCAAAGCAACTCGATCTTCCTTATTTAAGCCTGGATTGATTAGGAGGACACATTTAGCCAAAAACATCTTTGTCAAACTTGGTCAAAGGAGAGAGAAGACTATTATAATTTTCTACGGTCAGACAATAGTCAAACCTGAAGTCAATGCAAGTCAAACAACCCAAAATTCCTTTATTTTTTAGCCCAACAATGTGACCTAATAAAATGGAATCTTTGAGCCAAAAACTGAAGTCAAACTCAATCAAATGCACCTTGGTTAATGCTGGTCAAATCTATTCCTAAAGTTTGGAATTCTGTAGTTTCAGTTCTGTGATTTAGCCCAGAAATTATGTCCTCTTAGCCATCTGTGAGAGAGAGGCAAAGAAGTTGCCCAAGATGTACAAAACAATCTAATGAAGAAAGACAAAAGAATGTGTGAGTAGTGGATGTCCAAATGAGGAATGAGGTCTCTTATATTTATACACTTCATTGTGGGTGAAGAGACACATCTATTGGGCTTCTTGAGCCTACATAATGATGAAGTTGACTTGAAAAATGTACACATGTGAGGGAATAAATTCAAAATCATTCTTATCTGAATGAGATGATATTTATATCAATCTTGGAACTCTCAAAAAGAGGAATCCAATGCAATCAGAATATCTAATAGATGAGTTGTCCCAATGTGGAATTTGGCCCTAGTTGCCAATTTTAACACTCCCTCTCCACTAGGGAGAATTCCTCCTACCAATCCATCTGTCATCATCATGCCATCCTTTCATCTCTTCTCTACTCTACTCTATTGAACCATGAAGTAATAATGAAGAATAATTGATCAAGAGTGAGTCACAAGACCTTACCACTCTCAATTGACAAAAGTTAGTCCAAAGTTAGAATCTCAAATGATCCTAGACCAAGTTGTTGAACACCATGAAGCCTAGACATAGGGAATACGCCAGTACAAGATGCATCCATTATTAGTGCTATGGTCCCTATCCATGTTTCCAAACTCATTGGCTAGATGAGAGGTACTTCCAATGTCGCCCGGACTCCATGGATGTGATGTATGTTGGGGCATGAATAAGAGGTGGTGAAACACTCATCCTATGCATATGCCAATCGTAGGGGAAGCTGAATCACTCATCCTACATGCATGTGTCTAGTAGGGGAAGGTGAACCACTCACCCTACACATGTCACCATGGGGTATCACAGGGGAAGGTGAACCACTCACCCTGTTTACAATGCACCACATAGGGGAAGGTGAACCACTCACCCTATATACAATGAACCACATAGGGGAAGGTGATCCACTCACCTTATGGTCACTCATAACTCCAAGAGGTACTCAAAGCCCCTAGGAGCTCTTAGAGCTCAATGTCTAAATTAAGCAGGACCCTCATGGGAGGGTCTTTCCATGACTCCGAGTCTCTCTCAAAAGGTTAAGAATTTGACCTTCCCTAAAGGTTCCATGAGGATATCTACGGCCTTATCATTAGTCCTAACGTGTTGGAGCCTTATTTCTCCCCATTGTACCATATCTTGGATAAATTGGTACTTGATATCAATGTGCTTGCAGAGGTCATGGAACATGGGATTCGTTGAAAGGAAAATCCCACTCTAGTTGTCGTAGAATATCATGGTGGTATCTAGCATGTGTTCAAATCGCTCACTAAAGAGCTTCCCCAACTAAACAACTTCAGAACGGTCCATACTAGTTGCAATGTATTCGGCCTTGGTGGTTCTTAGCGCAACTGATTTATGCTTCCTATTGATCTAGGAAATCGAAGTAGGCCCTAATGAGAAGTAACATCTAGAGACTCTCTTATGATCCACCACACTACCATCCTAGTTAACATATGTATATACATGCAGCATAAAATATATGGCAGTGTATCTCAATCCATAATAAATTGTTCCCCAGATATAGCTCAAGAGATTCTTAGCAGCAATCCAATGTATGTGATGACACTCGATCATAAATTGACTCAACGTGTTCACAATGAAGCATATGTTAGGATGAAAGTTTACCAATAACATTAGGCCCCCCACAAGTTGTCTATATTAGGAAGGTTTCACCAAAATGGTCCCAACAACACTTCCACATAGCTCCTTCAAGTTGAGTTCCATTGGAGCAGACATGGAGTTGTAATCCACCATCCCATGTCTCTCAAGCAGCGTCACAATGTATTTTCCCTAGGAAAGGAAAATCTCACCAGGCGTTTGCCAGACCTACAGGCCTAGGAAGTAGTGCATAAGTCCTAGGTCCTTCATCTCAAACCTAGAAGCCAACTCCCTCTTGCATTGATAAATGAGAGGGTTTTCCCATGTCAGAAAGAGAGCATCTACATAAATGAATAGAA
Source organism: Pinus tabuliformis (assembly GCA_031772625.1). Lineage (NCBI taxonomy): Eukaryota > Viridiplantae > Streptophyta > Pinopsida > Pinales > Pinaceae > Pinus > Pinus tabuliformis. The sequence goes on from CM062807.1 coordinate 886,841,186, forward strand.
TAAGAGGCTTGTAATTCTAAACCTTGAAATATAGGTTAAGGTTAGCATCGCTCCTTGAAAATTCCAACTTCATAAGATAGTTATCAATTCTCTCATACGAAGCCCTGGGAGCTTGCTGTTGTAACATTATTTAGTTTTTGTAAGTTAGCATATTAGTCAATATAATTTTAAAATGTTAAGTCAGGATATGGATGCAAAAGAAAAGAAGCTAAAATGTTAGGAAAATTTAATGTTTTATAGGCATCCATATCAATAAAATTTTAGGTGTTAGCTACACTAAATAAACAAGGCAAAAGGAAAATAAAATGTTGGGGAAGCAAAAAGAAAAGAAAGGCTTCTTTTTATGATTTCATAAATGTGCGGGCTGCTAGTCTAAATGTGCCACAAGTCAATTATCAAATGATATTTTCATGTGAATAGAATAAGGTAAAGGAGTGAAGGATTACTCAAAGGTTTATATATCAATTATTTTGGTATTTATCCCTGTCCATAAGTTTTAAACTCCCAAAACGTTATCCTTCCACTCATATTTCCCTTCACCCACTATCCCTAAGTTGATATACTCTTAATATATCACATATATTCCCTACCATTCACTTCTTGACCCCACCAAATAGCCATGTCACATCACGATTAACCTTCTGCTACATTGCATTCCATCTCCCCCTATTTTCACACATTTGACGGTCTGTATATGATTTCAGTCCCCCTCACCATCTAAGCTTTACTGCTGGGGGGGAGGGTTCAGAAATGGGTGGTATACCAAACCACGCCTGCCCCTACGTGTCAGCACCTTAGCATTTTGGACCCCCCTCGAGTGAAACCACTAACCACTCTCCCCCCTTTGAAGAGTTGATTCCATCACTCCTGATACCGCTTTCCTATTTGTTGTGTTTCCACCATTCACCTTCTACCACCTCATCTATCCACTAAACTCCATCAAATCACATTTATTCCCTCCAAAATTAACCCATTAAGCATTCAATTATCTTAGATATTAATTCAATGGACCTGCGCCAGCTTCAACAAAAAAACAAATTAGTTATATAAACCTATTTTCTATTTGAGAATTAGTTACTGAATTCAAGCTTTATCACTATTAATTGATTTCTTACAGGTATTTCTGGACTCATTTCCAATAGTTTCAGTTTCCCACAACATCTCTGCTCAGTCATTATCAGCTCGTTACTTCTTATTTTACCTCTAGAGCTTGACTTTTCTCTGTGTTTTTCCACTTTCAAACTCTCAGTTCTATTCACTATTGCTCTTAGCCATAGCCAAGATGCCTCCAAAGGATAAAGGACCAGAGGAAATTGTGAATCCTCTAATCCATCCTCCTATAGACCTTCATCACATTCCTATGCCTAATCGAGATTACAAAATCCATGAGACACTCTGTGAATTCGACCTCTTCGAGATGTATTCCTAGATCGAAGACAAGTATATAGATAAATCAGAGGATATCTAGCTGTAGGAATCAAATTTACCTCACTACATCTTTCATCGCACCCACAACACCCTAAATTTTATTAGAAAAGGTCATGCATCCTATTTTCCAAGACAAAGGGCCATAGTCACTCACACTAGAGAAATTATGTTTACCATAACACCTCAGGCCATTGATTAGATGATGCAAGCCCCCTCAGTAGACAATTCTACCCCTTTTTCCTATGAAGCACTGGTTGAACTATAGCAGAAACTAGACTTTGCCAAGAGAGCCCAAACTCTTGAGTTGTTTTTTTCCATCTTCTCTGTTGATTCTAAGCCCTCGATTATGTTTAATTTCATCCATTTTCTTGTAGAATCCATTCATCAGCAACTTGTTAAATATCCAACTGAGGAGGTATTCAAATATGCCTCTGTATTGGTTTACATTTTTCTATACTTTCAGTGGGACAACATTAACCTTGCTTTGTAAAGATTGGATGGAAAAGGAAACCAATAGTCAGTCATGTTTTGGACTACTCTGGTCATGAAAGAGAAAAAATAGTACACTTATAAACAATTTATAGAGATGTTTGTTCACCCAGAAATAGGTGTCTTGAGAAGTATAATAGAACTGAGGATTAGGGAAGAAATCAAAACGGTGTTGTAGCTGTCAGATCAAGTTCATACAGGGGAATTGTACATTTATGAAAATTATACAAAAATAAGAATATTTGGATGCGAGCTCCCACCTTACAAGCTGCCAAAATTCCTCCCAATGAGGATTTTTGCCTTGGAGTACATAAGGCAGATGATCAACATGGATGAAATCAACTTTTTTGTTGCCAAGAAAAAATCCCTGTTTAAAATAAAAACACAAGTTAGCCCTTTCATTTCCAACAACAGGGCAGCATGGGAAGAGGTAGATAAGCTCTTGAAGGAAATGCAGTTCAGCCTTAGTTTTACCTGGTCCTATGATCCATTAGGGATCATTTCTAGATTAAGGGTAGAAACCAAGTCTACTCCTTACTTTCACACAGCCAGGCTAGAAATAGAAAAGTACAAGAATCAGTTAGAGTGGGTTGAGAACACCTTACATGAGATAGATGAACAACATGTATCATCATCTACAATGCAGACTCCTACCATACAGGAGAAGACAACCAAGAGGAGCAAAGAGGAAGAGTCCCCTTTAGGGAATGACACCTTGAGTGAAGGGTTTAAAATAATGTACAGAAGGAAGGCCAAGTTTAGTTCTAGACTAAGCCTTGGCAAAGATTCAGAGAAGCAGACCATTAACACCACTAATGAGCCACTTGTTTCCTCATTAGTGGGTGATCAGTGCACACAATGACCTACCACCTCCACAACTTCACAAGAGTAGCAGAAAATAATGTAGACATGTACATCTACCTCACGTGAGTTAGAAAAGAGCATAATGGACATCTTCAAGGAGATAAAAGTATGAAATGAAGCCTTGAAGATTAACATTTACAACCAGTTCTGGAAATAGACTTCTGGTGCCTAAAGCAGGTTGTTGTCAGCCTTTGACTCAGAAAATCGGAAAATGAAAATGGAATTCCTCCAAGCACAAGTTTCTCAGCCCAAGGGAGTATCAAACTACAAAACGACAACTTTTGAGTTTGATGTAAAGGATATACATCCCATTGACCAAATGGAGATGCATAAGGAAACTGGGGAAATGATTTTCTCTACTATCACTAACGCTACCATGACTTTGTCCAAATTACAGGTTACATTACTAAATATCCAATCATCGATAAAGATGGAGAAGGTCTTTGCACTTGCCAAAGGCACTAGGATTAAAACCCTGGAGGATTTGGTAATAAAACTGGGCTATGATCCCGCGAACATCAATGTTGCAGAAGAACTTGTGAGGAAGAAGAATTTGGATATAGCAGTGTTGAGGAAACAATTACAACTTCTAACTACTAAAGATCCTATGGCTAATGATATTACAGAGACATAGATTCAAAAGGTAGATATGATTAAGTTCATCATGGAGCATACTGCACAGCTTAATAAAATGGAGACAAAAATGGAGAAATTAATCAAAGAAAAGGAGAAAGTTGCTAAAAAGCTGCCCCTTTAGAAGCACTTCCTATCACGGTCATTCCTACGGCCATCCCTACTGTGATAAGTACAAGAGATGTTGCAGACTAGTTGGCTAATGCAGTCCAAAATATGTCTCTTCAGGCTGAGGAAATCAAGAAGTTGTAGGATCAAGTGACACTTCTAGAGGATCCTCGCCAGAAATCTAATATTTTTCGTGCAGCAGAGCTTTAGAGAGCTCAGAATCATATAGAAGTATGGAAGAAGTCAGCAGTTGACTCTTCCATCGGCCACACTATGGGTCATGTCAAGTAAATCATATGGAACACAATTATTTAGGAGATAGATGAAATCTGGCCATGTATCCAGATTATTTTTGAGAAAAAGGAGTTGATGGAAAAGGAAAAGTAGACCATTGCCAATATAAATGCTCAACTAGGAGAGATGCCTGCTACAACCAACATCATTATAAAGTTCCTCAACTCCAAAAATAGATATGAACTGGATGATATAGGAGTGGATGATCAGACTGAAACCTTCCTAGAGTTGAAGAAAGTTCTGACCAAAGGAACTTAGTTGTAAAATTGATAGAGAAGTGTCACACTGTTGAAGTAGCAGTCAACAGATTTTTCACAAGGATTGATGCATTGAACGAGAACTGTCTGCCTTCACTATTTTTAATAAATGATAAGGTAATGACTAGGGAAGACTAAATGAATAAGCTTCAGGATATTTCCAGGGATACAGCCAAGTCCTCCAACATCAAAGGTCCCATGACAGGCAGGGCGTTTCACGAAATCATCAACAACATATGTTTTATTCAACATGAGATAAAACATATTTTCAATGTAAAAACCACTTTTGACCGATATACTGAGTTAGATGAAATCTTACGTAAGGTAACCAATATAGCAATCCCAGATGAAGAATAGTGGGAAAAGCTGTGTGAATTTCAGGATTAGAGGACATATCAACTTCACCAGCATAGCATCCGAATAGTGGCCATTCAGCAACAACTATCCTTAAAAACAGGGCCATATGTTCGGATTCATTATTTTTCATCGAATTACTTCTATTTCTGTTACTTTCAAGTAATAATAGAATGTCGCGTCAGTCAGAAATTTATTGTAATATTTTCTAATTTTGTTTAAATACTTCATCCTGTCAAAGTATTGAGGGTTGCACCCTTGAACTAGATATCACACAGATTTGTACTAAGCTGCAACATTTTTTATCAAATAAAAGATTTTGGATTTACTTCATATGGTGTGTCTCTCAGTGAGTTGTTTTCATCATGTTTTTCATTATGTATTCTTCATATGATTTAATTCTTTTACAGTCATCCGATTGAAAATTTAATTGTATCTCAGTTTCAATTTTAATCCACTGTGAAGTTTCATTTAAATATGAGATTAATTTGCAGAACTATTTGTTATTGTAAATTCTTCTTTTAACATAAATTGCACTAGATTTCTGTAATAGTTTAATTATGTGATGTTGAGCTAGGAAACATTGTTTTATTGATTTCTGCTTACAAATGGCTAAATACTCAATCTGTATATTAAATCACTTATACTTCTCTATATTCTACTTATGCATCCCACTTAAATAAAAATAACCATATTTATTTAAAGAATAACCTTTTGTTTTATTAATAATATTTCTAAGATTAAAGCACCCGTTTTTAAAGAGTTCAATGTTCATCCAAACTGTTAAAATCAAAAAAACATTTTATATTCTTTGGCATAGCCAATTGACCTTAGGTTATCTCAAAGGACAACACTTGCTTCAACCCATAGAGGCATTTCTTCACCCTACATATGTGTGTCCTTCGATATTGTACTTCAATGCCCTTAGGTTGTGCCAGATAGACTTCCTCCTTAAGTGAGCCATGTAAGGAATAAGTATTAACATCCATTTGGTGTAGGCTCCATCCTTCAGAGGAAGAAAGACCTATAATCAAATGGATAGTGGTATATAGGGAAACTGGTGCAAATATCTCATCATAGTCCACCCATTCCTTTTGAGATAAGCCTGGAGCAACAAAAATTGCCTTGTATTTTTCAACACTTCCATCAGCTCCATGTTTGATTTTGTGAAGCCATTTAGAGGTGACCACAGATTCTTCCTTAGGTCTAGTGAACACATCCCAGACATCATTCTTCATGATGGATTCACACTCTGCATTTATCATATCCTTACATACTTGATTTTTCATGACTTCCTTGAACGTACAAGGCTCAGATTGAATAATGGTACTCATGGAAACAAGGTATCCTTGATACCTGATGGGATTCTTACTTTCACAAAATGTCCCTCTTGGAGTAATATACTTCTCAACACCTTTTAGAGTTTCTTTGAGCCACAAAGGTCTTTTACTTGAGGTAGAGGGATCACTAGGATGTTGATCGATGGGATCCATCAGGCTTTCAACATCAGGCATAGACTCATCGGAAAAAGGGTCATCCTGTTTTCCTGTAGTATCATCATTCTCTTTTCCTTGAATGGGGAGATATTTGGCTTTCCTAAGAGAAAATTCTTCATGAAATGTAACATCATGGCTTACATCAACATCTCATTGACTAGGCACATAGATTCTATATTCCATTGAGTTTTTACTATAGCCCACAAAATTTTCTTTCTTCCCACATACTCCAAACTTGTTTCTCTTTTCTTTAGGCACATGAAAATATATAACACAACCAAATATTCTAAAATGAGAAACATCAAGTTTTTTACTAGTGAAAACTTCTTCAAGTGTGTTCAAATCCAATGCTTGATGTGGAAACCTATTTTGAACATATACGGCGGTATTTGTAGCTTCTCCCCATAAGAACTTTGATAGAGCTAGGTCATGAAGCACGGAGTAGGTGGCTTCCATGATCATGCAATCGTTTCTTTCTGCAACTCCATTTTCCTCAAGAGTGTACGCAACAGTTGTCTCCCTCTTAATTCCATCTTCTCTACAATAGTAATTGAATTCATTTGATTCATATTTGGTCCCATTTTGGGTCCTAAATATTTTGATCTTCTTCGCTGTTTGATTCTCCACCAAGGCTTTACAAGAACAAAATCATTTGAATATTTCATCCTTCTTCTTCAAGAAATAGGTTCATGTTTTGCAAGATAAGTCATCCAAAAATATATCATAATATAAGTATCCTCTAAATGATCTTATAGGAAACATACTAGATAGGTCAGAATGCACCTATTGAAGAATATCATAAGCTTTAATTTCACTTTAGGGGAATGGTCTTGTTGTAAGTTTCCCAGCTACACAACCCTGACAAACAACTTCATCATTCATGTTGAAATCATGCATATATGTGTCCATCTTGTGCGACAATTTAGATTAAAGAGTAGTGTCACAAGACATGGCTCACAAAGGAAGTCTTCCTCCAACTTGATAAAGACCATCAATGATAATTCCAAGTGTAAATGCATCTTTAGGGTTTCTTTTCCAAAGACGCACCTTTCCATCAATGAATGCTACCTTGAAGCCTTTTTCTTCCATTGTAGAAATAAATACCAGGTTCTTCTTCAAATCAGGCATGTACACTACTTCTTGTAGATGGATGGTTTGACCTTGATTCAAGTGGAGAGTGACAATACCTATTCAATTTGGAGGATAGGTGACATTATACCCAAGTATTATTTGAATTTTGTCTTCTTTTCAACCAAATTCAAGAGGGCCTCTTTGTACCTACTGAAGTGCAGGATCCACTGTCAATCATCCATGATCCAATGTGTACGGAGGAGAGGTAGTAGATAAAATGGAAATAAGATAAAATTCATTTTGTTTTTCTACAACATTACTTTCCTCATACCTGGAATTTCTTGATCTTTTGGGAGAACAACCATTTCCATATCATGCATCGGGATAATTCCTCTTTCCTTTGTTGTTGAGCTTGTTATTCCTTTGATCTCCATTACCTCTATAGTTGCTATGGTTGTTGTTTTCATCATCCCTTGGAGTATCCTTCTTGTGATAAAACTCTCTAGCAAGTGGCCAAACCTGTTACAATTGAAGCATATTCCTTTTCTTCCTTCTATGAATCCTATCCTAAATCCTTGACCTTGTCTTCTTGGACCAAAATTATTCTTCCTTTTAGCATGAGCAGATAAAGTGGTAAGATCATTTCCACTGGAGCATTTATCTCTCTCCATCATCCTTATTTCTTCTTGAGTTCATCTAGCCAATAATTCATCAAAAATCAGAATCCTATCATTGTTGAATATGGTAGTGTTGAACACATCCCATGCTCTTGTAAGGGTTTCAAGTGAAATAAGAGTGAGCTCCTTGCCACTAACAACTTCTCCAATACATAGGAGATCATTGTTGATTTCGATAGTCCTCATGAAGTAGGATTGAATGGACTCTTCTCTACCCATATTGATGTCTTTCAACTTGTTCTTAAGAAAGAGAACTTGATTTGCAGTGTTTACTTTGAACATCCCAACCAACTTGGCATACATCTCCTTAGATGTTTCCAAATTACAAATATAGGCAACCAATGGCTTGTGAATGGAATCTACAATAATTGTTGTGGGTGGGAACACACTAGGGCCTTGGGTTGAAAACCCCAAGAGAGATGAAGGCAAACAACAACAAGAAATTCTCATACAAACAATCTAAATGCTTATACCACTAAAATGGGAAGAAGTGACCTTACGAGGAGGTCCTACGTTCGGGTAGATCCCACAAGCTTCAAACACTCTACTTCCTACAATGCCTTTAAAACCTGTAAATTATCCAAGAAAAGCATATACAACAATAGTAACATAAATCATATTCATGATATACACGTTAGATCATATAAGAAAATGAAAAATTAAGCATTAATATAAGATAATATACAAATCACAACATGTGCCAATCAATAAACACTATAAATATCAGGCATAGAACAACATTTCTTTATTGATGTAAGCTACCAAAAAGATGGAAAATTACAACATAAGTCTTCCTCCAAGTTGAAGCAGAATAATCCTCCGGATCCATCCTATCCCAATGTCAGCAATCTTCCTCCATCAACATACACAAGTATATCACAAGAGGGATCAAGGATATCTCAAAAGAGGAAACAAGAGTTTCCTAAAGAATGGGGAGTGCAGGAGGCACAAGGATTTCATCAGAATCGATCAACGATCAATCAACTATAATATCAATATCTCCTCTCTTCTCATCATTATGCCTTCCCATGGAGGTTTATTTATACTTCTCCAAATTAGTTTTTTCAGTTGGGAAACAGTTGGGCCACGGGCTATAGTTGGTGAGTAATAGATAAAACCCATAAGCTCTGCACAAAATTAAAGAGATTTATTATTTTTAAGTGTTTGAACACAAGTACATGGGTTGGGTATATTCTGACCTGCATGTACACTCTTTTAACACAGGGAAAAGTAGCGTATAGGAAATATAACACTTTTTCTTTAGATTTTGGACCAAGTCTAGAAAGGAAGGGTTGCCCTAGGCGATAATCAGAGCATCAGATCAACCAAGAGTGGTAAATGGTGATATAACATATGCCCCCTAATATATGAGGTCAGAAGGGGTACATGATGGCCGAAATGTATTAAGTGTATAGAAGGAATCATGCCAAGACCAACGAGGAGTTCACCAGAATTCAGCCTACCAAGCCAGTGAAAGAGATCAGAAAGAAATTGTTGTCTAAGGCTGGCATACCCATGCTCAAAGATAGTAAATCACGTCTGCATGTTAAGTAAAAGAGTGGATCCAATATGAATACAAGTATAAAGGAACTGAAAATACATAATGGATCATTCGATCATATCCAAATAAGTACATGTCTGAATATCACATATAAAGAACTGATAAATGATGTCGAAGTATGAAGCTGATCACTGAAGTCATAAAGTTGATCCAAAAAGTACCAATTCATATGGCAGAATAAATGGTACTACACTACAACTCGGGTGCCAACATATAGGATTTTGCTATAAGGAACTACAACATATAAGGTGGATGGTGTCAACTAGTAGAAATAGGAGCCACTGACAAGTGAACCAAGAACTGTTGATGCAAACTCGAGATCTCAACCAATCTCCATGGTACATTTCTACACAATGGGAATAAATGATTTGAAGTCAACCATGTGAGAAATCATTTGATTACTAGTCATTGTTTTGTATCATTAACAAATGTGAGGCTACTCACCAATAATGATGATGAGATCCAAGTTACCCAGTACAGACTAACAAGTGAGAGTAAATGAGCTATAGTCGAACACTTGGAGGAATATATCAATTAGGACACAATGATGTTTTTCCATTGTCGATAGTGAAGGATTTTGTCATTGATGACTGCAAACCCTAAGGTACTACCAAATGGACTTTAGATCTCTTTCCTAGAGGAATGAACTGAAGTCGATGGGAAAAGGTCTGCTTGAAGGAAGGCATTAAGGCATCCTTCATTAATCTAGTGCGAGTGTAACCCATAGGCCAATAATGTGGAAGGAATCAGATGAATAAAGATGTAGTTTTTTCAACCGAAGCATGTTTCTGGCATACACAAGATCTGGCTAGTGCATGATAGAAACCCTCTAAACCAACCAATAATGAAAGTTGTCACAGAGGCGAGGAATCCACCAATAGGGTCAAATGGAAACCAAGGCACTGCACAAATTCCAATGTGTGATAAAGCTGATGTCGAACACAACAAAAACCACTCAATCCAAGACCCATGGTACTGATCGATGATGAGTAGAAGGTGATCTATTGATAATGAAAATAGGGCTAGGTTGCACCTCTAGATCTGCTCTCAGAGCAATTTCTCATAGTCGATAAGAGCAAGTCCTGCTAGTAAGAAGTCGATGGAGACCTTCTCAAACCAGCATGAGCAAAAGACCAAATAGCTAATGTGATAACGAACATGACTCTAACAACCACGGATGGACGACTGAAAAATAGTTCAATATACACTATAGAGAGGCCAACTCAATTTTACTTCCCTTGAACAAAAGCACGAGTCAACTGTGACTACATGGTAGCATATGATAACTTTGTATAAGTTTGTCATGCTGGAGGCATAAGAAAAATCTCCATATGATTAGAAGAGATAACCAATCGGAGGATTACTAACTCAATAACAAGGTTAAGGCTCTCCTAAGTCAAAGTAAAGCCCATCCCAATGGAGGAAATACTTATTTCTTGAGTGCTTTGTTCAAGGGCGACACAACTAACTCAAGTTGCCATCAAATATGGAAATAATATCCCGTTACGACTCTTTTCAGAATATATATAATTTTTTTTTATTTTTCATATTTTTGAAGCCTGAAAAGGAATAAAAGAATTCTTTACTAAAGTGGAAAGAACGAGTGTCGAAAAAGTAGATTCTCTAGTTTCTCGGAGGGAAACATTCCTATGCTCAATGCAAGGTGGAAACATTGGTCAATGACACTCAAAGGAATGTTCTTTCCACGAGCAAAAGGGTGCGTCAAGTTGCAGAGGTTAAGTGATTTCAAGGTTGATTTTGCAGAAGACATGATCAAAAAGTGGCTTAAACAAGAGTCCAGGTGAAGCCTGCTCAAGGGCAAAAGGTGAAAATAGTCAATATGCAATGTAGCAGTACAACTCAACACAATGGAGCCTCTAGGGTATAAAGCCAAAAAATAGCGAAGAAGGACAAGAATGAGTCTCCAACACACAAGTCATGGTGGGACTAAAGAGGACTCCCGAGCCTACTCAGTGTAGCAGCATGGGTGACATATGTCAGCGAGGATCTAACTAAGATTCCCATGTAAAAGGTTGGCTTTGTCATCACATCATGGTTTTAAAAGTCGGTGAGAGAAAATGGTTTGTGAATCAAGACATGATGGGGTCAACCCTATGGCAAAAATATCATAGTATGGAGGCTAGTATGAAAAATGTAGCGGAAAGCAATATTCCCTAACCTATATGCTAGTAAGAAAGTGATACCTTGTATGACAAGTTTACAGTCATGGGACCGAAGAAATTTCTCAAAAAAGTCTCGAAAATATCCTTTAAAAACAACCCATTCCCAACACTCCAAGCCAAAATTTCAATAATTCCATGAAATAAAAATAAACTTTAGAAAAAATAATTTTCATTTTTCAACCTATATAAGGACTTTTGGACTGAGATTTTTTCCATTTGTGTTTTGAGCAAGGACCTGTGGAGAAAAACTCAAACAAACTTCCTATGTCAAATTCAATTGTTCAAATTGCTTCAAATCTTCTAGTTAATCCTTTAATCATTATTTTCATCATTTTTTATGCTTTCTAGATGTTTTTCCATAAATTTGACCGTAAGAAATTATGTTAAAAATTCCAACTTTGCGTACACGCAAGTTGGATACAAGAAACTTGCATATACGAAGGCCCTACACGTGAATATCTAAAAAATGAACCTGCATGTGCGTGAGTAAAAAATTTCAAACATTGATCTAATTATATGTAGGATGACAATTATGTGGCATGAAAGAGAGCACAGTGCCATTGATAACCAAGTGATGGAGGATCAGAACGCCTTAGATTCTTTGACAGGATGCAGTTTGTTAAAATTCTTCAAAATTCCAAGCATGAAGGTGAATACTTGATTGCTTGAGTTGCTGATACACTACTGCAGCGCAGAAGATGATGCATTCATGATTGATTAGATGCCCCTCAGGATTGAGATAGAAGACATTTATTTCAATATAGGTCTTTCCTGAAGGGGGGAGAGAGTGCACTCAAGTTGCAGGATGGGAGGTAGTCTCAGTGTAGAAGACTACGTCTGCATATACTGTCTTGGTAACCATGAAAATGTTGGTAGTTAGATTCTAATAAAGTATGTAGAGAGTTTATCATTGAAAATCCTACTATTTACCATAGCCAAGGTAAACAATTCTGCTACTCTACATCAAGCTTCACGTGCTTCCATGAGCCTAGCAGTGGATTGCCTCACTACTGTCTTTGATTGGTGTACACCTCTTCTAACCAACATGAAGAAACAACTCACTTTCATTCAGAAGGGTCACATGAAGAATTTTGGATATGGAACTATCTTATGTTCGTTCCTTTTGAGAGAGTACTTGGGCTTCGTCCCACAGTATTATCTACCTAGTAGCCTGAGAGATCCACGGATGGGTAGGTGGGATAACTTGATGAAATGCCTAGCGGGTGGTGAGGTCCCTAGGACAACTTTTGATGATGATTTTTTCCTTCGGTGGGACCAACAGGTCATTGTAGTCAAAGGCTACCCCTATGCCAGAATGGATTTCTGAGGACATCCAGATCTAATATTGCGACCAAATGCAGCATGGGGTGCCATAGGTATAAATGATTTTTTAATTTTTTAATTTTTAATATTTTTTTTTTTTTTTTTCAATATAAATGAATTAAAAGTATTTTTTATGAGAAAAGACACTTACAAAATTTATTAATAATGTTTTAGATGTGGGACCAATGAGACCTGATGGACTTCCTTGACATAGGTGTCATGGAAGAGATGTCGAATGGACCACAGCTGAGACAGAGAGAGTCCTCCATGCAGTCCAAAGAAACTTGGTGAGACTGACTCACCAAGTACCCATGTTGGCCATAGATGACCTACCAAAGGAGATGCAGCGACGCATGGTGGGAGTACCACGAAGCTGGGTGCAACTATTTCAGCGTGTGGCTAATGTCATTGTTTTATTTCTAGCTACTCATCTTGAGCAGGATAGTTAGACAGATGATCAGATCTTTTTGTGATTAGACATGATGATGGGAATAAGCCCAAGTTTTGTAGGGAATTTTGTCATGATTTTTGTATATTATTTTGGACGTAAACACTATATCTATATACAGACGATTTTATGATGGTCATATATTATGGTGCAAGTAAATTCTCAGTGTGGACACGAACAATTCCTCTAGCCTGAGAGAACGGGTCTAGCCACAAACAAACAATCTATGGAAAATCTCCTTAAGCTAGAATCAATTAAGAGGGCCTACCTCTTAGAATGTTATTCCACTTGGTGATGGTCCTGCTTCCTCACTCCATCTATCTTCCATTTCCTTCCTTAGAATACATGAAACAAGAAAACAAACAACAGCAACAAACGTGATAGCATTCACTATTGTATTTAAACTACTTAATAGGTGAAGGAATATTAAGCCATAAAGATCTAATATAACACTTCATGTAGGAAACAAATCAATAGTTGTATTCATATAAATCAGAAAGAGATTACAACCAATGCCTTGATGTTGTTGGTCTCCTCTGATGTATCTGGGTTCCCACACTTCTACTAGCATCTCATGGATATCCCCAATGATGGATGTTTTAAAGCCTCTCCCCTCTAGTCTCAAAACAAACCAAAACACACTGTTTTCCCTCAAACGTACACTAGAAAGCTACAAGCTAGTGATGTCTTCCTAATATTTCAAACTCACTCCAAAACTAGTTTATCTTGGGAAAAGAGAGGTTTATATAGCTTGGATGAATGGGATACTTTTCCTATCATCATGGGAGAAGGTCTTATCTCTTGAGTGTGTTCCATCCTAATAGGGGAAATGAGCTCAAACTAACTTCCTCTACTCCATCCAACCCAACCATCTACTAGACTTCTGTTACAAAGCTTCTAAAGCTGGAAGCTTTGACTCCATATTTAAAAAACTTGCCAAAAGAGGATTGGTGCAGCTAGAAAATGGCTCAGTCACTCTGTACATCTCTACGGCTAGTTTTAATGTCTGCAAATTGGCGCGAGGAGGAAACTAGTCAGTAGTGCTAGCCTCGTAAACTCGGATAAAAAGAAGATTCTTTGGAAATGATGCAAAGGGGAATTATTTTTCTCATGAAGAGGGTCATACTGGGAGTTTCTTCATGATGGGCAAGCATGTCGAGTGCACTGTAGAGGTCCTCCTAGATCATGGATGGGGAATACAGGGACAATGAGAAAGCTCTGTGTAATAGATGCCCCCTAAATCTTGAAGGCCGAACTAGAGTGAGGGGTGAAATGGTTTACAATTGGATGCGAGGAATCAGAGTCTACCATCGGAAAACCTACAAGCAATCATAGATACATATACATCACTAAAAGCTCTAAGAAATGGTTCATGTATCGTGGTATGGACGCAACCATCCAGAGAATGATAATTTAAATGGATCCAAGGCATGGCCGCATCCATCCAATAGAAAGGATCATAACGAAACCAAGGTATGGTCGCAGCCATCCAATAATGAGAAGGATCACACATAACAACTCATGGTATGGTCACAACCATCCATCTGAAAGAGACATGTATATCAGCATGATCATGTCACATCACCTCGCAACCTTGAATTATGTAATCTGAGCCCAGGATCTCTAAACAGCCTAATCGAACTACAAATCCTAACATGTGAATGGATGTGTTGAAGTTGAACATGTTAGAAAATGGCTTGATTACTGGTCAATGATGTGAAACATTAACAAGTGCCAGAGAAACCACGAATAATGACAATGGCTATTAAGGTACTAGTAACACATTTCAGGGAACGTGAATAAAGGAACTGAAATCAAACACCCGTGAAATCACCTGATCGAAAGCCAATGATGTGAATTTATCATCGCATGGGAAGAACTTTCCATTTGGGCATGCAAGCTCTAAGGTACTAGAAGGGAGTCTCTAGGCCAGCTTCCTCGATAATGAGCTGAAGTCAACAGGAAGCGATCATGTCGAAGGAGGGCCATGATGTGTCCCACATCATCGACATGAGACAAAGGGATGCAGATGATTTAATTTGATACTGAGAATCAGGAGTAAGTGTAACTACAGAGGAACTAAGTATTGAACATATCGATGACATGACTTCAGAGTTTGGTAGCTTTTGGATCCATAGGATCAGTGGTCATGATGATGTGGCAGAGATCAAATGTAAGGAAAAAATGAGCGGCCCAACCCAGGAAGGTAAAATGATGAAAAGGAGGATATCCCAAACAGACACGAAGTAGAAAGTGTCATGTTCAAGTGTGAGCTACTGACATGACTGATAGAATTACCAATTTTCCCCCACCATTTCTAGCAGGTACCCCAATTATTTTTTATTGCAAGCTTGAATGGCATAGCACGTGGTTTCACTGTAAGTTCATCCTTCGGATGAATCTGACCTAGTAAGTTTAATGAGCCCTATGAAGCAGAAGCTAACGTTCGTCATGGCGATGAATCCAATGTCATTTAATGTTTTAGCTAGTCTAACAAAGGTGTAGCTCGGTATCCTTTTCATGTTTAGAGAGTTTGAGAAAGACACAGAAAAGAGAACTCCACATGTTCCCTTTTCATACATTTGTTTCTTTCGAGCCTAAAAAGGTATAAAATGATAATTGAGAGAACCGTTTGACCATTTCAGTCAAGGAGTACCTTTTTCATAAATAGTTCATCCCAGCCCGAAAAAGGGGTAAACGTATATTGGGTGAATGACATTTCGTAGCCTTTAACGAGTTTAAAATGACAAGATCTCAACAATCTTTTCGTGTTTAAAGAGTCATAAAAGATCTTGAAAGCAGACCCCCCGTTTTTATTCTTGTTTACGATTCAAAAGGGAAAAATACTTGGTGATTATTTCGTTTGAGTTTTACGAGTTGAGAAAAGAACTTAAACATGACTCTGGTACTATCATCGATAACCCGTCACCTGTCGCTACACAAAAGGTAAATGCATTATCTAGCTTTTGAGGAAAAATAGGTCAAAAAATACTTTAAAAACCCCTAATATCTCATAAAAAATTAATAAAAGGAGGAAAAAGTAATTATTTTTTACCATTTACCATTTTATCTTTGTTTGAAGTGCTTTTCACCCACTTGTGCCCTAGTTTTTCAGGAGCGGATTGCGGGAGATCCAGGAGGCCATTCATTGAGCTGTTAGTTGCAGGTAAGAGCCAAGACCTTAAGCTTCATTTTCATGCTTATTTTACCTGTTTTTAACCATTTTGGGGATTTTTTGAGGAGATTTCGACAAAAAAAAAACGCCCTTGGTTGGCGCAATTTCCAGGCATAGAATCGCACCAATCGGGGGTTATTGAAACTGTCAAGCGTGTCGTCGGCGCTATTGTTTTTAAAATAGTCACACGGGCACCGTGAACAAACATTTTTCATGTTTTTTCCCAATTTATCCGTTTGTATCCAAATTTCTCTAGCCAAAGATGTTAATTGACTTGATTATATTGTTTTTATAGAGAAAAAATAATGAAAAATGGTGGATTGGAAGGAACATGAGCATGAGGATGTTGCCACTCAAGAAATGGAAAAGCCAAATTTCTTGAATTCCCTAAGGAACTATGGGCTCCTCAAGTTCTTCATTACACCAGATATACGGGATCAACCCGAATTGCTACGGTATCTGATTAGTCTCTGGGATGTGAATCAGGAAGTTTTCATGATCTGTGACTAAGAACTACAGTTGGAAACTTCACACATTTATTTCATCACAAGACTGCCTCGAAGAGGGGAGCTAACTAGTATATATGGTTCAAGGTCTAGTGGGGAAAGTTTGACCATGCTAGTTGCAGAACACTACCTAGAAGCACTCAAATCAAAAAGTGGCAAGATCGAGATTATGACTATTCAGGATCTTGTGTTGAGAGTGTTATTATTGATCATAAATAGAGTGGATGGGGCCCAAGTGGAGCATGAGACCAACAAGTGGAAGTTTCAGTATGTTATTGACTGTACGACACCCACTATCTTCTACTAGGCGGAAGCTATGAAGGTCAACATGAAGCGCCATCTATAAAAAGATAAGGCAGGAATATTGCCATTATGATTCTGGTTTGGCTCTATGGTACAGGTGTTGTACTTGATGGCAACTCACTCAAGTGGCAAAATTCTGTTCAGGCTCTCAAAATGATGGAAAATAAGAGGTTCGCAGGTGCATCGTTCAAAAGGTGTGGACCCGCAGGTTCGCCGCCCAGGAAGTGCGGACATACCCGCAGGTTATCCGTTCATAAGGTGTGGTCCCCCAGTTCACTCACTCCAATGTAGAGAAGCGTGCTCACGTGGGGTTTCTTATGTTTGGCCCTTGGTATTTAGCCCGTCGTTCATGATCCTATGGTTTTGGCCTGTGGTTTAGGATATAAATTATTTGAACCCCTGTTTGAATCCCTTGTATTGGTTTTCGATGGTTTTGTCCCATGGTTTGAATAAGGGCTTGCCTATAAAAAGGAAAAGAGATCACTTGGCTAGACACTTGTGAAATTTGAATATCTTAAGATTTGAAAGTTTGGGTGACTGGTTTTAAAAGCTAGATCTAAATCAAGGAGAAAATTTAAGGCGAATCTATTGATAAGTCGTGATCTCTCGGGCGCATGATCAGATCTGTGGATCTGACTGACTGTGGCACATTGGAGGACTATTAATTTGGCCCTAATAAGAGGTTCGCAAGTGATCCACGACATGAGTGCAGGGGTATGCAGCGAAGGAGAAGGTGCAGTGCGGGGGTACGCAGCGCAACAGAAGGCGCAGTGCGAGGTACGCAGCACAGGAGAAGGCACAGTGCAGAGGTACGCAGGGAAACAGAAGAACAAGTCGCGGAGGTACGCTGTTACGCGGGCAGTGCAAGTGCGGATCTAAGCAGAGGTATGCAAGGCAGCAAAACGAGTGGTGCAGAGATACATAGAGCAGTAGACCGACCAGGTGCGGATCTGCGCAGTTTAGACACAAAAGAACTGCGGGAATTCGCAGGCCACTATTGGTGAAGTTGCGGACCTATCTTGAAACATTTGTTCGCTATCTTTTATCTATTGCTGCAGAGTTCTGGGTTTAGATTTCTGGTTACAGCATTCTGAGAAGTTGGGTGATTCATTGGTTGATTGTATAAGGAGATAGGGTGATTTGCATGTACTTGATGATTATTTGATATTCTTGGATCCAGTTTGAAAATTAATGAAACGTGGTCCCTAAAGAAGTAAAAGAGCAAAGGGGGTTGTAGCTCCCTTCCAGGAGAGACTGGAAAATGAGAGAGAGTTGTAGCTCTCTGCAGGTTGCAGCCTGCGTACTGGTAAAGGACTGCACCAGTACAAAATCCTTGTAAAAGAAGTTTCTAATTGGAAGAAGATAGAGACATATTGCAGTAGGTGGTTTTCACCCACATTTAGTTTCCACCTTATATCTGGTGTTCTTTGGTGTGCTTATCTATTTTTCTTGTTCTTGTTCATTATTATATGGCACTGACATACAAATTAATGATCAATATCTGAAGAATAAATTAAAGTATAAATCTGGAAGGCATATTGAAAAGAATTTGATAATACTGATTCCGCCCCCCTCTCAGTGTTATTTCCAACAATTGGTATTAGAGCAGGTTCTTCAAAAGAAGCTTTATCGCTTGAAGAAAGATCCTTCATCATGAGCAACTATGAGAGGGAAGCATCAATCAGGCCACCGATTTTTGATGGGACAAACTTCGTTTATTGGAAGGTAAGAGTTACTGCCTATCTTCAATCTCTTGGTACAGAAGTCTGGGATATCATAGATACTGGGTATACTTTTCCATCAGCAACTCCTACAGATCCGGCCGAGAAGAAGAAATATGAAACAAATGCAAAGGCGGTTAATACTCTATTAGGATGCCTATCTCAATCAGAATTTGTTAAGGTAATGCAGTTTAAATCCGCAAAAGAGATATGGGACAAGATTGTTCTAAGTTATGAAGGAGATGATCAGGTAAAACGAGCAAAGCTTCAAACCCTTAGAATTCAGTATGAAAATCTCAGGATGTGTAATGATGAAAGTGTGGCTAACTATTTTCTTCGTGTAGATGAGATTGTTAATTGTATGAAAAATTTGGGTGAAGAAATAAAAGAGGCTGTTGTGGTTGAAAATTTTCTAAGATCTTTGTCCCCTAGGTTTGAATCTAAAGTTTCTGCAATAGAAGAGAAAGAGAATCTACAAAGCCTTAAAATGTCACAGCTGCAGGGAATTCTAACTGCTTATGAAATGAGGAAAGGAGGTCCATCAGACAAGAGAGAAGCTATCTTCAAGGCTTCAGGCAAAGGAGAGTACTCTGAGTCAGGACACGTGTCAGAAGAAGAAGAAGAATCAAATTTTGTCAGAAATCTTCAACGGGGTACTGGTCGTTTCCGAGGTATGTTACCTTTCAAATGCTTTGCTTGTGGAAGAGTCAGTCACTATGCTGCCAAATGTCCTCACAAGGATAAGATTGACAAAGGGAAGGAACCTGTTAGATGGAACAAGAAACAGAATGCAACTAAGAAAAGTTACTACACTCATGAAGACAGTGATGGCCTATCAAATAGTGACGAAGATGAACGAGGTAATGATTATAAACATTTAATGGCCTTTGAAGATGATGATTACATGGACGCTATAGATGTAGATGGTTTTTATGAAGAGATTTCTCGACTCAAAATATGTTTAGAAGAAAAAGATATGATCATTGATACTCTGCAATTCCAACTTGATGAAAAAGAAAAATCTCTTGAGAAGTTAGAATGTGAAATTGTTGGCCTTAGAAAAGAAATTGAGAAAACAAAGGCTCTTAATCTTAAATTTGTTAACCCCGGATGCGGGTGATTAAAAACGGAAAGAATGACACGGGCCATCACGTGGCCGAGTGTCAAGACCACATGCAAAGGTGGTACCATGGGGTGAAGGCGTTAAGGCGTTTTAATGTGGTGAAGGCCGGAGATGAGCCGGCATTAATGCCTGTCCTCTCTGCTCGAGGGAGGCAGGTGAGCAGTCGAGCGATGGAGAGGTTTAAGCGAGGGAGTATGGCTGGTTTGCGGAAGTATGGAGCGTCTGGTGGAGAGACCCTCCTCTGTGCTAGCCGCAAGGTGAATGCAGAGCCGAGGGGGGAAACGGGAGAATGTGAGATTGCGACACATCGTGGGAGGAAGACTGTGAGTTATATGCTGAATGTCTTATTGATAATTCTTGCAGTTCGAGAGGTGAATTTGCTCGGTCAATGGGTTCGTAAGGCGAATTTGCTCTGTCATAAGGCTCGAGAGGCGGATTCAGGAATTGGGGGTAGGTTTTGGAAGTGGGCTCTGGAAGCCTGCTCGTGGTGCAGGCCCTCAAGCCTGGTTCTGGAAGCTAATCGCTATCTGGTCCTTGACGCTAATTCCTGGAGCTCGGGCACATTAAGGTATTGGACTCCTGAGGCCAGAGATCGAGAGTGGTGGTGGAATTCGTTATTGCTACTGGGAGTAGCGTTAATTCTGGTGATTGTTCACAGCATAGACTTTGAAAGGCATTTAGGTATGCCGCGAGACAGGTTACGAATGGGTAGCCGGAGGGGAGGAATTCAAGGTCGCGCTCCGCCGAGAGATGACCATCACTCCCCTTCTTCTTCAATAGAAGTCACCTCTCAGCCTTGTTGGTTCCAGGATAGCAATGACGAAGTGGGAGGGCATAAGGA
Organism: Pinus tabuliformis; assembly: GCA_031772625.1. NCBI lineage: Eukaryota > Viridiplantae > Streptophyta > Pinopsida > Pinales > Pinaceae > Pinus > Pinus tabuliformis. Next base: position 886,862,041 of record CM062807.1, read on the forward strand.
GAGCAGCCCAAGTGAAGGTGACAGTCACAGAGAGCTTCCCATGCTCAGGTATCGCCTCCCCTGTCCGCATGTCAATTCCTCTCTGATCGTGACAATTGCAGTGGAGCATGGCATTGAGCCTCAACAGCATAGGCATCATCCCAGTGGGGATGACTCCCCTGTTGCCTGCCTTCCGTGGGTGAAGAAGGGGGTGGGGCTCAGCCCGAGCTCATTCCTGGGATGGGATGGTCAGTTCGGGTCCCGCGGGAGGGAGGAAATTGGAACGCCCTGGCCTCAATCCGAATCCAAACGCTGGCCCCTCGGCACGAGCAATCACTCATCCGCCTGGTTCGTGTAAGGGCAAGCAGAAAATGGAAGACTCCGACCTCAATCTGGATCCTGTAGCTGATACCTTGGTGCGTGCTGCTCCTTGGCCCGGTCCGAGGGAACTTGCCAGAAATGACATTCCTCATAAAATCATTCAGCTCTCGGATTCGGAGAACACGCTCCACTTCGGATGCAGAATTGCAGAGCAGCCCCAGTCTATGGACGAAGAATGATGTTGTCATGGTAATTTATGTTTTGTTTGGGATTTTCCGGGGCAATTCAGTTACATTTTCCATATGTTGGCTTTACAGTCCAAATGTCGCTTGTAAATGTCCAAGTGTCCAGTGTATACGTCCAGTGTTCTATGTCTTTGTCCGTGTCAAATATGTTTATGTGCATCATATGTTCAGTCCAGCAATGGACAGTCTATCAGTGTTATGTAATAGAGTCAGCAGGAGTACAGCGAACCACCCAATTTTGAACTCTCTCAAGTTGGGTGCTGCAATATGGGCAAGGCCAAGGAGCCTGAGAAAATCCACTTAAACCTTGCCCTCTGTAATCTTTTTTGTATATTTGTTTTGTAAAGATAATAGAAGTAGTCATATTCAGAAAAAAAAAAAAATCTTAAATTTGTTAAAGTATCTAAAACTCTGGATGAGATTATCGCGTTCTCCACTAATCAAGACAGGTCTGGGTTATAATGGAGAAACATCTCAAGCATCCACCTCAAAGAGTTATCTTGATGCAGCAAGGAGGAATGAGCAAAGGCCTAATGGAGATCACCAGGTAAGGCAGGGACGAATTACATCAAGAACAAACAAAGACTACCAGGTAAACCAGGGGCAATCCATCTTAAGGGTGAACAAAAGCTACAACCAGCCACAGGTAAAAACTTCTCAATTTGCTTCAAGAATGGATGACAATAGAAATTACAATCATTTGGCTGGTAGATTTGATAATCGCATAAGTTTCTTCAATGGCCAATGTTTCTCTTTCCATAACTTTGGTCACAAAGCAGCTCAATGTGTTGCTTATAAGACAATCATGACTAGAGAAGCTCAAAAACAAAGAAGTATGACTGGGATTACGAAAAGGACCTATAACAACTTTTATTCCCTTGAAAATGAAATTGAATGTTCTATTAAACTTCAGTCATGAAGATTCTGAATGCAGGAGCAGGTTTCGGTAGACAAAGGAACAAGCCTCAAGCACTATAACATGGAGAATAAAGGAACCACAAATAGAAATATGTGGGATAGCATTTTATGCAGAAGGACAAGAAAATCTATGGTACATCGACAGCGGATGTTCGAAGCATATGATAGGTGATAAAGAAAAACTTGAATCATATACTGCTTTAGAAAAGGGAAAGAAAGTTTCTTTTGGAAATGATACCCCTGCAGCCATAAAAGGAAAAGGTCAAAGCTGGAAAGGTTTTGTATGTTGATGGCTTGAAGCATAATCTACTAAGTGTCAGTCAGATGTGCGATCAAGGAACAGACGTAATATTTCGATCAAATGGATGTAGTGTTTGTGATCTTGATACAGGAAAAACAGTGATCAAAGGCAGAAGAACTCCAAATAATCTATACATATTTGAAGAAGGACAACAACAATGCTATTTGAGCAAAGATGATGAACATTGGTTATGGCACCAGAGGTTGGAGCATCTAAGCTTTTCACAAATAAGGAAAGCATGCAAATACCAGGCAGTTCGTGGTCTTCCATATATCAAAATTCTAGACAACACCATATGAAAATCATGTCAATTTGGTAAGCAAACCAGAACTAACTTCCCTGAGAAGGAAGGATCAACCAGCAAGCCTCTTTAACTAGTCCATACAGATGTATGTGGTCCATTTAGGACAAGGTCACCTCGAGGAGAAGAATACTTTATATTATTCATTGACGACTTCTCCAGGATGGTTTGGTTGGGACTTATGAAACACAAGGACGAAGCATTCGAAAAATTCAAATCTTTCAAAGCCTTGGCTGAAAACGAATCGGATCACAAAATTAAGTGCCTCAGGTCTGATAGAGGTGGGGAGTTTACCTCAAATGAATTTTTCGATTTCTGTGAAGAACACAGAATAAGAAGGGAATTCTCTACAGCTAGGACTCCTCAGCAAAATGGAGTGGTGGAAAGGATGAATAGAACGGTCCAACAAATGGCTCGTGCTATGCTTGATGAATCTGGGACTCCCACAACCTTCTGGGGTGAAGCTGCTTTTGCTGCGGTTGTTATTCTCAACAAAACAAATGTCCGAGTGAACAACACTCAAACTAATCACGAGCTCTGGTATGGTGAGACTCCTTCGGTAAAGCATTTCAAAATTTTTGGAAGCAAATGCTATATTAAGAATAATGATGAATAGCTTGGCAAACTTGAACCTAGAGCAGATGAAATCATTCTCCTTGGTTATTCTCCTCACAGCAAAGCATATAACTGTTACAATAAAAGGCTTGGAAGAATTGTTGACAGCATTGATGTAGTGGTTGATGAAAAAAGATACATTCCTATGCAAGTAAATTATGAAAATATCGAAGAAGATGAAGACTACTCTCCAAATCAGATTGATGATGAAGAAGAACCTCAAGAGGCACCAGAGGAACAGATAAGGATAGAAGAGAAGACTCCATCCAAGTACGTTCAGAAGAATCATCCAGAATCTTAGATTTTGGGGCAGAAAGAGGCAGGTGTACAAACAAGAAGAACAATTGCAGAAGCCTCAAGCTATTTGGCATTACTCTCCTCCACTGAACCAAAAAATGTAAGATAAGCATGCAAAGATGAATGTTGGGTCAAGGCAATGGATGAAGAACTTGAGCAGATCAAAAAGAACAACACTTGGGAGTTGGTTCCTAGACCAAAAGATAAGAATGTCATAGGGACAAAATGGATCTTCAAAAATAAGTTGAATGAAAATGGGGAAGTAATTAGAAACAAGGCCAGACTTGTTTGTAAAGGGTATGCTCAACAAGAAGGAATAGACTTTGAAGAAACTTTTTCTCCCGTTGCTAGACATGAGGCCATCCAAATGTTCCTTGCTCTCTCAAGCTTTCAGAAGTTCAAAGTATTTCAAATGGAAGTAAAATCAGCCATTCTGAATGGAGACTTAGAAGAAGAAGTGTACATTGAGCAACCAGATGGGTTCATCCTTGGGAATGATCCAAATCTTGTATGCAGACTAAAAAAGGCTCTCTATGGTCTTAAATAGGCTCCAAGGGCTTGGTACTACCGCTTGGACAAATATCTTCATCAACAAGGTTTTTCAAAGGGATCAGCAAATAGCAATCTTTATATAAAAATTGAAAATGACAAATTACTAATACTTGTTGTGTATGTAGATGATATTATCTTTGGCAGCAAAGAAGAAGCTATGAGTCAAAGCTTTGCCTTGGTGATGCAAAAAGAATTCGAAATGTCTTTGCTTGGAGAACTGACATATTTTCTTGGACTGCAAATCCAACAAAATGAAGGCGGGATCTTCTTATCTCAAACCAAGTATCTCAAGTAGATTTTGAAGAAATATGACATGGACGATGCAAAACCAGTATGTACCCCCATGGCCACAGGATGTAGCCTCAGTGAAAATGATGAATCAGTAGCAGTGCATCAACCAACCTACAGATCTATGATTCGAAGTCTTCTTTATTTGACAGGTACCCGACCAGACATCATGCATGCAGTGGGAATAGTTGGAAGATTTCAGGCAAATCCAAAGGAAACTCATCTTCAGGCAGTGAAGAGAATTTTCAAGTACCTTCAAGGAACTCAAAACTATGGTTTATGGTATCCTAGAGATACAGATCTCACACTTCATGCTTATACAGATGCATATTGGGCCGGAAGCATGGATGACAGGAAGAGCACAAGTGGTGGTGCATTCTTTATGGGTTCCAGATTAGTATCTTGGTTCAGCAAGAAACAAAGTTTGATTGCTTTATCTACAGCTGAAGCGGAATATGTGGCTGCTGCATCTTGCTGCACTCAACTCCTTTGGATGATGCAGACCTTGCAGGATTTTTAGATCACTTGTACGACACCTATCTCCATCTTATGTGATAATACAAGTGCAATCAACATTTCAAAGAACCCAGTCATGCATTCAAAGACCAAGCACATACCGATCAAGTATCACTTTCTCAGGGAACAAGTGCTTGAACAAAAGGTCAAGTTGGAGTATCTTCCTTCTAAGGAACAATTTGTTGATATACTCACCAAACCATTGCCCAGGGAGACCTTTGAATACATCAGGGAAAAGCTGGGGGTTGTTGATGCATCAGCCTGTTGTTGAATCTCATCTATTTCAGAGATTGTTGGTTGTACGCAAGTTTCATATGGGGTATACGCATACATTTGTTGGGTTGCGGATTGGTCGAAGATTGAATGGCACAGGTTCAGGGGGATCATATAATGCACTGTTTGCATTATGGTAGAAGATCTTGGAGGAAGTACAGAAGGAGATCATGGATGCTGATCTGAATAGTGTTGCAATATGTATCTATCTCTTTCATGGTCAATTATGGTGTTTGGTGGATTATGGTTCTTCTTGAAGAAATTTCTTTCCTTTTGCAGATCTGGTTTATAGTCAGGGGGAGCATGTTCTCAGGGGGAGCATAACCCTTTGCCCTTGATGTCAAAGGGGGAGAATGACGTTGAGGATCTTGAGGTTGCCATCAAGTCCAAAGGGGCAGATTGTTGGAATTATGATTCTGGTTTGGCTCTATGGTACAGGTGTTGTACTTGATGGCAACTCACTCAAGTGGCAAAATTCTATTCAGGCTTTCAAAATGATGGAAAATAATAGGTTCGCAGGTGCAACATTCAAAAGGTGCGGACCCGCAGGTTCGCCGTCTAGGAAGTGCAGACATCCCCGCAGGTTATCTGTTCATAAGGTGCAGTCCCCCAGTTCACTCACTCCAATGCAGAGAAGCGTGCTCACATGGGGTTTCTTATGTTTGGCCCTTGGTATTTAGCCCGTCGTTCATGATCCTATGGTTTTGGCCCGTGGTTTAGGATCTAAATTATTTGAACCCCTGTTTGGATCCCTTGTATTGGTTTTCACTAGTTTTGTCCCATGGTTTGAATAAGGGCTTGCCTATAAAAAGGAAAAGAGATCACTTGGCTAGACACTTGTGAAATTTGAATATCTTAAGATCTGAAAGTTTGGGTGACTAGTTTTAAAAGCTAGATCTAAATCAAGGATAAAATTTAAGGCAAATCTATTGATAAGTCGTGATCTCTCGGGCGCATGATCAGATCTATGGATCTGACTGACTGTGGCACATTGGAGGACTATTAATTTGGCCCTAATCAGAGGTTCGCAGGCGATCCATGGCATGAGTGCATGGGTACGTAGTGCAGGAGAAGGCGCAGTGCGAGGGTACGTAGCGCAGTAGAAGGCACAGTGTGAGGTACGCAATGTAGCAGAAGGCGCAGTGTGGAGGTACGCAGGGAAACAAAAGAACAAGTCGCAGAGGTACGCTGTCAGGCGGGCAGTGCAAGTGCGGATCTGAGCAGAGGTACGCAGGGCAGCAGAACGAGTGGTGCAGAGATACGCAGAGCAGTAGACCGACCAGGTGCGGATCTGCGCAGTTTAGACACAGAAGAGCTGCGGGTATTCGCAGGCCACTATTGGTGAAGTTGCAGACCTATCTTGAAACATTGTTGGATGTCTTTTATCTATTGGTGCAGAGTTCTGGGTTTAGATTTCTTATTACAACATTCTGAGAAGTTGGGTGATTCATTGGTTGATTGTATAAGGAGATTGGGTGATTTTCATGTACTTGATGATTATTTGATCTTCTTGGATCCAGTTTGAAAATTAATGAAACGTGGTCCCTAAAGAAGTAAAAGAGCAAAGGGGGTTGTAGCTCCCTTCCAAGAGAGACTGGAAAACGAGAGAGAGTTGTAGCTGTCTGCAGGTTGCAGCCTGCGTACTGGTAAAGGACTGCACCAGTACAAAATCCTTGTAAAAGAAGTTTCTAATTGAAAGAAGATAAAGACATATTGCAGCAGGTGGTTTTCACCCACATTGGGTTTCCACCTTATATCTGGTGTTCTTTGGTGTGCTTATCTATTTTTCTTGTTCTTGTTCATTATTATATGGCACTAACATAAAAATTAATGATCAATATCTGAAGAATAAATTAAAGTATAAATCTGGAAGGCATATTGAAAAGAATTTGATAATACTGATTCAACCCCCCCCTCTTAGTATTATTTCCAACAAGGAAACCTAAAGTAGCTTTTCTATGGGTTTGTTCTAGTGACCTTCTTCCTGGATCGAGTTTCGATGTTTCACTACCAGCTAGCTGAGGTGGAAATGCCATTGCCATGAAACCCACAGATGGCCTGTTGGAGTGCGTTGATGCCCAGGATTACCAGGGGCCAACAAATGTCCTATAAGCCCGCCTTCTTCTCATGGCTACGAGGACAGCTGATCGTAGTGGAGGATTGGCCTTATAGTGGTACTAATTTCCACAGTGATCCAGATATGCCACTCCTAGAGGAGGAGGATTATGATGATGGAGGTCAAAAACAATCAGTTTTAATTTTCTTTTATTATTTTTGAGATATATGTGTTCATGACATTTTGATTTTATGAATGCAGATGTTGGACTAGAATGCCCTGCCGAGATGTCCCCAATTTCTAGCCGTGTTTCTTAGCATTTTGATGTTGCTCCTTATCAGGAGGGAAGCAACAATGAGGAGATCACGTGGAACCTTGAGGGATTGACCCATCATATCCCAGAGTATGCCTAGATGGGTGATGTCCCACACCAGTATCAGAGGCATACGGTGGGGGTATTAGATTGGATCTATCGACTGTTGACTCGTGTAGTGCGAGCAGTTACATGCTACCATGAGAATCATTATTCCATTGGTCTAGCATTCCACATTTTTGAGGCATGTGAGCCATGGATGTATAAGGCCTGCAAGCCATAGATGTATTTGAACACACATTCTTTTAGGGTTTTGATGTATGAAAAACATTATCGACGTATCTATATCTATATATATATATGTGTGTGTGTTTGTGTGTGTATATGCTATACTTCCTTGCTTACTATGGTACAAATGTTTTGTGTTTTGAGTTTTTACACGTTTCGCAAATGTCTATCCAACACATAATTAGCTAATGCATTTGTTAATGTACTCATGTGTCTAGGAATATGATGATATGTAATGTAATCAAAATTTCTCTCCAATAGACCAATACGTAGCTACATTCTCAATATCTAAGGGTTTATGATGGAATATTGCCTGTTCAGTCGAAGGACGACAAGCTGTGAATCAAATTTGAAAACCAATTCTCGGATGTCAAGAGCGATAGCTTCTGACAACAGTTCGATAATTGTGCTATGCTCAGCGATGCTATTAGTTATTCGACCTAGATAAATAATTTGAAGATCAATCAACTCAACATGGGGGTCATAAATGGCCCATGCCGTGGATGATAGATTCTGGGTACTATGTAAATTACCATCAACGAAAGTGATGTGAGGAGACATTGACATACGCAAAGCAGGAAGAAACATAATAAGAAGGAAATCTGCTTGCAAAACAACACACCAAGCCACACTACACAAAAATTAATAACACACTATTGTAGAAAAGTATCCATGCAATATGACCTATGCATAATACTTTTTGAGAGATTCCATGCTTAGACTTGGGTAACCAATCAACTTAGATGAAAATTTCATTTTTACTATTAACATGATGAGTAAGCATTGACTCAACCAAATAATAGAGTAGAACTCATATAAGGTTGTGCCCCCATGCCCCCTGGGCGACAGATGGTTATGAGTCAAAAGATGAAAATCCCATTGCAAAAATGGGGAATTAGTAAAGACTTGATGAGGGAGAGAAAACATGAATCTATTAAGAGGTAAAGGTGCCCTCAGTGGAAATATCTTGACAATGTCAGGAGAAACGGACATGTCAATAGGCAATGGAGAAGAGATCTTCACAAGACACATAGACATGGCTGACACGGCAGGCAATAATGAGGAACGATGATTGTCGTTCCAAGGTACTTCCCCCGTAGACATTACTTCCATGATACTATCGTTAGAAAGAAAAGTCTCAGCTAAGGGATAGGGAGATTCTGAAGAACCAAGCCACGAGGATGGAGAATACACATTGAGAGATGTTCTCGAAACATCATGATTAGAGGATACTAAAGGTGAAGCCGAAACAATTTCCATGTAATCAATTTCGATGAGACTTAATGGCATAACCTCGCCCCATGTATCAACAAGATTCAGCAAAGGAATGACCCGAGGATAAGACTTGACTGAAATCATGTTGACAAAGGCAACATGAGGAGGTGGGAGAGGAAAAATGCCCATCAAAGGCAGGATCTTTAAAGAGTCATTCCGCCACACTCTCATAAGAAGCATCGATGTGCTTGACATACGAAACATTTCCATTTGAAGAGGAAGAGGCAAAGAAGGACAATTTGTCGACTATGACTATCTTTCCTTGATGGGGAAAATGAATCGCATGGAAAAGGGAGGAAGCTACAACATGCATGGCATGGATCTAGCTCTGTATGAGTAGAATATTGTAGATAAGATTAATGTCAATGATCTCTACTTCAATGTGTACTGTCTTGCCCTCCAAAGTAATGGCAAGGTTTGGAAGGACACTAAATGGGTGAAAATTGCATCCATCAAAACCTTCCAAAGTGTTAGGAGACTGGGTTAGAGTAGGAGAACCAATGTTCTTCCAACAAGTGACAAACATGATGCAGGTAGAAGCACCTTCATCAATGATGGTCCTATTAATGGTTTTCTGATTTATGATTACCTGAATTAGAAAGGAAATCTGATTAGGTAAATGTGGAATGTGGCTTTCTAGGTCAAAAACAAATGACATCAGAGTCAGCTGGATCAATACCCCCAATACACGACAGTAATGATTTCCATTGAGAAGGACAGCTTTGAAGGACCTCGAGATAAGACATAGCTGATGGAACCTGATCCAAATCTTCAAAAATGTTATAATGTTGAATGGCTCACGTGTTGTGATTGTAAAAGGACTTTTGTGGCAGACCTTGAGATGGTGGCCGAATGGCGGAATCACGATTAGGCCACTCTATAAGGAGAGGACCAGAACTGGATGGGGCAAAAGAAGAAGGGGTACCTTCTTGCTCTTTCCCTACTGTCATGGTAGGAGATTGATAATATTTTGACCTAGTAGGCACGCTAATTAGGGTACTTATTATTAACACTTGTGAACTTGAGAAAGCGGATGACTGAGGCTAGTCTACCATTTGGGTCTGCTGGATGGAAAAGGTTCTTTTAGGACAACAAGGGTCCCTTTGAGCAAACTATGAACTTTAGACCATTTGGGACAATCGTTAGTATAGTGATCCTCATCACAAATGAGTTATGGATATTTGGGCTTCTGCTAGGAAGCATCAACAACAAATGATTTACGAGGACCCTACTTCAGGGCATCAGATTTAACCTTTAATTTTCATTTCTTCTTACCTTTAGAGGATTATTCCATTGTGGTAGACTAGACAACGTTAACCTCCAAGGTTTTACCATGGCCGAATAAATTGCAAGAGGAATCATTGGGAGCAGTGTTGGAGACTGACTTTTGTTTTGAAGGAGATTTGGTAGGGGTCTAAGTCAATGAACCAATTACTCCATCAACAGGAGCTATAACTGGAGACTTAGATGTTGTTGGATCAGATGATGGTCTGGGTGCATCAAGTAACACATCATATAATGAGCCAGATTGTGAATGACGAGATCTAGATACTTGGCACACACAATGGCTTGTTCCTCAGTGATGCATCCACCCATACCAATGTCCTCAACAATTTTGCTGATGAATGATTTGGTGAACCAGTCAGTCGACAACTGATCAATAATGTCAAACTTAATTAGATGGCGCCTACATCTCTGTTCATGGATGTGATTAGAGATGTGGGTCAAAGTGTCTTTCTTTAGTGATGTTAGCATATGGGAGAAAGGCCATGGCAAGAGTGTTAAAGTCATGATAGGTATTTCTAAGTGTTGGACAGGGGATTCCCCAAGGATAGTTTTGGGGCTTAAAGCCCATATTTTGGTCAAATTTTGTAATCCAAGTGTAAAGAGTCCGCATTTTGTGCTTTTGGAGCATGTCAAAGTTAAAGAGTCATAGGGTTATCTGCCCTTATTTTGGAAATGTAATGTTGATTGTAGAAGATCTACGCATGGTGTGTGAACCATGGGATTGTATAAATAGAGCTAAAGCTCAAACATCGAACATGTATGAGAGATAGATCTGAAGTAGAATTCTAAGACTTGAGTCGTTGCGTAGGTAGAGGCTCTGCAGTTAAGTGCAAAGAGGCCTAGAAGTCCACAGTTGAGTGCGTGGACCCCTGCAGCTGAGTGCGCAGGGCGGGTCGAGTCTATAATTGTTCAGAATTATTAATAAAGAGAAGTATTCTACAATTTCTACATCTTTATTTCCTATTTATGCCTCTAGTTATGTTGGGTATGAATTTCAATTATAATTCTTATATGATGCGTGAATATATATATAATTGTGTGCTTAAGTAATGCAAATAAGAACATCTGTTTATGCAAAGTGAACTAAGATATGTTAATAAGACATGTAAGATACTTAGCGTAGTTTGGGAGATATCACAGCTCACTTCCCTAGCAGCGTGAAAGTATATTAGTCCCTGGTTAGGGCTGCACTGAAGCTGATTGTATACTTTTGCGAAGGTACTGAAGGGTTGAACAGAGGGCTAACCAACCTGTGCGCAGGCAGGTATAGCCAAGATAAACCAACATCACAACCATATCAAAGGTGCAGAAACTTGGTTCCAGCATCCCCCCATGTTGCTTCAGGTGAGACTTCAGTCTGTAGTCCATGGGCTGATGCCGAAACAGCCAGTAGTGTAGGGATTTATTTGGCTAATTATCACTAAACCTTGGTCAGCTCCCCTCAAGCCAACGAATGGTTCCGTTGCTGGGACTGAAATCTTCATAAGAGATGTGTGATGTCGTATCATTGGAATCCAACTAAGAAAGAAATCAAATTTTGATGGGACAGAAGGATTCAGAGTTCGTGGCACAAGAAACAGAAACCTGCAACTGTTGAAAGAACAATGGCTAGATGGGTACCTATATACAGAGATCCATGAAATATTTTTTGCCTCCTTTCCTACTGAGCTATACAAGTGGATCATGAAGCTATCAAATAGCCAAGGAAGGTGGAAACTTGACGATCCTATTGTGTGGACCCCAGAGTTAGTGTGAAGGTTGGAAGCATCAGAGGATAAGATCGCTCGTGTTGTCGATCATTGGCTCGATCACATCATAGGAGGATTTGTCACTGAATTTGCGGTCGACACCTCAGTCAGCTATAATGAGGCAAAGCAATGCATCTTCAAAGGAGCGTGAGGTAAGTACGTAAAATTTTTGAATACTTGGATTAAAATTTTTTTGTGCAAAAAACGGGTTATGGAACTACCTTGATGTTCAGGACTATGCAAAGCGAAATATTTTACAGAAACAAAGGAAATAAGGGCCCAAAGCATAGCCCCTTGATTTCACCTCCACGAGGGGATGAGGAAGGGGTCATGAAGGTCTCCCTGAAAAGTGCTATTCAATTGATAAAACAGGATTCCCATGAATACCACCTCTGCCCACACCACCATCGGCTTCACTGCCATCACCTCCAACTTCACACGTACCACCTCCACCTCCACTCCGATTCAATATGGCAAACATAGTGAAGTTACCTTTGTTCAAAGGCTTGGGAAATGAAGACCCGGACCAATTCTAGTTCATTGTGAGAGCTGTATGGGAAGCTCAAGCTGTTATAGATGACCATATAAGGAAAGTGACATTGGTTAGCACTCTACAGGATCGCGCGCTAACCTAGTATATTAAGTACTCCAATATTAACCTGAATGCGAGAGTAGCAGACATCCAAGTAGTACTAAATAGGGAATTTAGCAGGCCTAAATCTAAAGTGCAATCGATTATGGGCTTCAAAGAGACGGCGATGTGACTAGGTGACACATTGTGCGAATTGGTTCAAATATTGAAGTGTCAAATCCGCGAAGAAAATATGAATTTGATAGATGGACAGCATTGCGAGTGGTTTATGGCTTCGCTACTACCCCACTTAAGGAGCGCGCTTTCATAGCAGGAGATAATAGCTCAGGGAGAGGCCTTGGAGATTTCCATGAGACTACATTAGACTCTGATGTAAGATCCTAATCTAGGAGTTCAACAGATCAACGCGTAGCTGCAAAATCTATGCCTTGAGATGCAGAGTCTGAAGCAAGACAGGACAGTTCAACCAAAGGTAAGTGAGGAGGTATGGTGCTTGAAGTGCAAGAGTCAGGGTAATGACAAAGACCACTGCCCAGTCTTTACAAATTACCTTGCAGGAGGAGGACCAACACCTTTAAGGCCGGAAGACCAAGCAGGATCTAGCGTGGCACCTGCCTTATGGTGCGCTATCTATTAGGTAGTCAGAAAACATGCCACAGATAACTGTCACTTGCTTCATAATTATGCACAAGAACCGCAACAGTTGTTCTGCAACTTTTGTAGGTTGGTAGGACATGACGAGCGTACTTGCAGGAGCTATGAATTGATGATGGATAGAACTCCTGCCTACAGGGTTCAGGCTGAAACACGAACCCTTGACCAAAATGCAGGGATGGCACAGATAGGATTTCAGTGGCGTGGACGAGGCCGAGGCAGAGGAGAACCTGGTAGAGGTTGAGGATAGTTGATTTTCTACAATTACGGAGGATCAGGACACTATGCCTGTGATTGCACTTATCCAACACACTCGTCGTGCAATTATTACATGACGTTTGAACATGAAACGGAAGATTGTCCGACATTGATAGCTAGGATGCATAACAAATGGGTGCTACTGCCCCCCCTGACTCAGAACCTGCAGACGATGAGGTCTAGGTTGCGTGAGGAAAGATCCGAATATAAATATAGTGCTCCGGAGTGGAATCACGATGGGAGATGACAAAGGGAAACATCCAGAAGAAAATACATGGGTCCACAAAGCCCTGATGAAAGAAACTGAGTTCGATTTGGAGCATGCTCGTGAAGTGTTCATGGAAGGTAAGAAGAGCTTCACTGACGCCTCCATTTCAAGAAGCAAAGATAAGCCTGAGTCGAAGATGGACCCCTCTATGCTCACAACCTTCCTGGAAACCTATATGAAGTTACTGGGTGACAGTAAGGCTGTGAAAGGGGTACAAGAACTTACCAATAGATTTTATGGGACTGCCCACGGGAACCACACATAGTCCGCAAGATCGCGAAGCATAAGACAAGCACGGGGCGCGAAATGAGACTCACCGCGTAGATTGGAGAATATGAAATGGATCAAGTCATTATAGATTTGGGATCAGACGGGAATGTATTATCGAAGCAGACTTGGGAGCGAATGGTGTGACCTGTGCTGTAATGGTCTCTGATTCAGCTAAGCATGCCGAATCAGTAGAGAATCATATCCATGGGGAAGCTGCAGGGAGTGACCATGGATATTGAGGGAGCGAGCATGCTAGAAGACTTTGAAGTAATAGAGATTTTTGATGATAGCATTCCCTACCCTATGCTCCTGGGAATTGACTAGGCTACTGATATGAACAGGGTAAGCAATCTAAAGAAGAAAAATATGATCTTCGAGAAGAAGTTACTACGCGTAATAATACCCCTCGATCTTGCTGATGGATCGTGCTATACGGAACCAGTCCACAACTATGAGAGTGATGATGATCTAGCCTGCATCTATAAGGTAATAGTGTGAGACCAAGATTGGGCGAATCCCATTGCGGATGGATATATTATGTGGGATCATGAGAGTTCCTGCACTTCAGATTCCGACGAAGAAATAGAACACTGGCAAAATCGGTTACACGAAGTAACTACACCAAATTGAAACATGATGACTCAGTTGCTACACTGTGTGTTGTTAGAGGTAAGAAATCTACCTACTTATGATGGTATAAATGAGGTAGATACCTTTCTGGATGCATTTGAAAGGGAGGTGTTGGAAAAGCAACACTTCTAAGCCTTGGACTGGGTATTGCACACTATGCCCGCAAAATTGGTGGGGTACAAACAAAGGAAGCTTTGATGATTGGAGCAAATGTAGGAGGATGCTCAAAGCATGATTTGGGAAACCTAAGATGTGACTAACTGACAAGTATGATAATCAGGATGACCTGCGCTCACATCTGGACAAATCGATGCAGGCCTATGGAGAAAAGACACAACTTGAGCAGGTGCACCTATACTCCACTCTAAAGTACTTGGTTAATAAGCCTGTATTGGGGTGGTGAATTTGCAGATGGCGCTTATTGTTCCAAGAATATGGTTTTGAAGTTGTTGTGAAGCCTGGACGATTGAATGCGAGGCCAGACTGTCTATCGCGCATCGAAAAACAAGAGGAACCCACTAATTTGGAGGAAGGATTACCTAACATGCAGATCTTTGCTTTGCGTGTCACGGATGGAAATTTCAAGGATATAATACACTTCCTAACAACTAGAACTGCACCGAAAGGATACTCTATCCAGCTAAATAAGGAAATAGTGGTGCGCACAACAGACTTCTCTGTCATGTCTGGGTATCCATACAAGATGGGGAATGATGAAATAATGCGAAGGTATGTGCCTTAGTTTGAATGAAGCAGCATCCTTGCAGATGCTCATGGGGGAACTGCGGGAGGACATTACGAAGGAGAGAAACCGCGTAGAAGATTCTACACGCGGGGTTGTGGTGGCCAACCCTTTATCAGGATTCAAAAGCATATTGTAAGGATGTATATCAAAGAATAGGCAGGCCATTGCGGAGGAATGAAATGTCATTGAATCCACAAATAACGTTGCAACCCTTTGAAAAGTGGGTGATATATTTTGTGGGACCTATTCAGCCCCAAGGAAAGATAGGCATGAGGTACGTTATCACTACGACGGAGGACTTGACTCGTTGCGCAGAAGCACAGCTGGTGAAGGATTGCATGGGCGCGACTACTGTGAAGTTTCTATTTGAGCATGTACTGACGCAATTTCAATGAGTGATCAAGGTACACACTTCCTGAATGAGATAATTAGTGCACTAACGAAGGAATTTTAGGTGTATCACCAGAAGAGCACACCTAATGGAGGACTCAATATAGAGAATGAGGCCGACAATCCCATGGTCAGTAGCCTGAAAGGGGTAGGAGTGAATATGGTTGAGCTCCCTCGAGAGACATTATACCTCTTGCAGGATGGAGTCACTGCGAAACTTCAAGCCTGGGAGAGTCGTGCTCTATAGGTGGTGAGCAAGAAACACATAAAAATTGAGTAATTGGGTCTACAACACAATGAAGTAGTGGAGAAAAATAAGAAAATAATGCAGGTAGTGGAAGAAGCCTGCCGGATGGTCCTAGAGTTGGACATTTACGTAGAATAATTGGTGGAGGTGTGCATCCATAAGTTGGCCATAGGGGTGCACGACACCTGAGAAAAGATGGCCAGGGTTCAGCTGGAGTTGAACTTGCAGATAATAGAATTTTAGTTGAAGGCTCAGCCTTCAACTCCGCTGGAAGTTAGGGAACAACATACCACCATTGTTACAACAACAATAGTGGTAGTCGACAGTGCAGTAGCAGACTGCATGCATGTTTTTGAATAGTCACTCGCGGTCCTATCCACCCTGTAGGAGGACCCGAATGTAGAGCGTCTAAAGACAGAGGCACACAAGTTACAGGAAAATATGACGAGGTCAAAGGGACTGCGTAGACAGTTTCCCTTACAGAGATTCTCGCACGGATGCAGGAGGCAAAGGTGCTCAAGGAACAAGTGGATCCTTCTCATTATAAAGAAGTGGTCTTAAAAGCATGCCTACCGCCATGGATAGATGAGGCTTATGCAATCACAACCTCCATTGAAGGAAATCTCACGCAACTATAGGCATCTCAGCAGAAGATTCAGGGCAGAGGTTCAACATCAGTCACCAAGCAGCGAGTGGAAGAACTGCAGCAGGCGATCGCTCAGTGCGCTGCCGAGGTTGCGGTGATCCAAATGAAGCTGGGAGGTCTTCGTGGTAAGATATCCATACCTTTAGAGTGACTCGAGGGTGAGTCACAATGTTTGTGTTGGGGTCCTATTGAGTGTGGGATCCCCGAAGGGCACATAGATGTTAAAAATTCATAGGGTTTTCCACCCTTATTTTGGAAATGTAATGTTGGTTGTAGAAGATCTACCCATGGTCCACGGACCATGGGATTGTATAAATAATGCTAAAGCTCTAAGTAGTTAGAGGCAATGAGTAAGATTGAACACGTATGAGAGATAGCTCTGAAGTGGAAGTATATGTCTTGGGTCGTAGCATAGGTAGAGGCTCTACAACTGAGTGTGCAGAGGCCTAGAAGTCTACAGCTGAGTGGACAGACCCCTGCAGCTGAGTGCACTGGGCAGGTCGAGTCTGTAATTGTTCAAAATTATCAATAAAGAGAAGTATTCTACAATTTCTACGTCTTTATTTCCTCTTTATGCATCTAGCTATGTTGGGTATGAATTTTACTTATAATGCTTATATGATGCATGGATATATATGATTGTGTGGTTAAGTAACGCAAGTAATAACATCTGGTTAAGCGAAGCTAACTAAGATCTATTAATAAGACAAGTAAAATACTTATCCTAGTTTGGGAGATATCATAGCTCGTGCCCTAGCAGCACAAAAGTATATCATTCCTTGGTTAGGGTTGCGCAGAAGCCGATTTTATCCTTTCGCAAAGTTACTGAAGGTTGGAACAGAGGGCTAAGCAACTTACGCGCAGGCAGGTATAACTAGGATAAACCGACATCACAACCATCTCAAGGGTGTAGAAACTTGGTTCCAACATCGCCCCATACTACTTGGCGTGAGACTTCAGTCTGCGTTCCACAGGCTGATGTTAAAAGGGCCAGTAGTGTAGGGATATTTTTGGCTAATTAACGTTGAACTTGGGTTAGGCCCCCCCAGGCCAACACTAGGTAACTATCTATACTGCTTCACTGCAGCATCCATAAGAGTTCGTTCGAAAAGTCAAAGATGAATGTAATCATCAATGTAGGAATTCGAGGAGCACTAGAGGTGATATGTCATCACATGGGATTGTGGATCCTCTTTTTCTTTTCCTTCAAACTTTAGGCAATCACTAAGAATCTTGGATGGAACTAGAGGCCAGTATGGCGAATGAAGAATCAGGTCATTCGTGAGCTTAGACACATCTAGAAATTATAGCGTAGCGAAGAATGGAAATTGGGTATTGAAAGGCATTTAAGGTCGATAAGGGGGCCCAACTGATGGGGCCCAGCCATGTTGGTAAGGATTTTTCCCCATAGTGGAGGATTTTGTCCATATGGCATTTGATTTTTCCCCCACTATAGGTTACCTTGCCCGTAGGGAGGATTCTAACCTTAAAACCCTTAAAACTGTCTAGCCAAAGGCTATTGATACACAACATACGGGTTAAAGGCTGTTGAGCCTCCTGGCCTTGGACATATGGATTTTGCATCTGATGTCCCTGAGCATAAGGGTTTTGGACCTGGTGCCCCTGGAAGAAAGGGTTTTGGACCTGCTGCTCTTGGACATAAGGATTCTTCACTTTCTGCCCTTGGACATAAGGATTTTGCACCTCTTACTGGAGGAATTGACCATGGCCTTTCCCTTGCAAGGGTTGATCCCGTTGATATGAGTATAAGTGTTGCTACTACTTGGGTTGACCTTGTTGCTGCAAGGGCTAACCTTGCAGATGTAAAGGTTATCCCTGCGGTTGCAAAGGTTTACCTTGTGAAGGAATAGGCTGGGATGATTGCAGCATATATTGCACTTGTGGTTGGATGGTTTGCTACAACTGTTATGAGGGTTTCCCCTGCAGTTGTTCCAATTTTCCTTGCTGCAGCATCATCTGTCCTTACCGCTGCATGGATGGCCCTTGCTCCAATGAAGGTTTCCCCTGCTACTGCAGGAGTTGTCTTTGCTGCTACAAAGGTACTTGAACAGTTCTTGGAATGACACCTTGAAAGTTCTCGAACTATATCTGGCCATACCCACCAGACAAGCTAGACGAACCACCTGGACATAAGGTCCAAGCTAAGGGATGTAGGGCGGATTAACCATTGCTTGTGAACCATATGGGATATAAGGAGGTCGATATTGAACCTGACCCATATTAGGTTGCTGGTACTAAATGTTACTTGACCTAGACAGACAAGAGGGTTCGGTTGTTGGTGTTAGACATTGTTTGATCCAGTAGGACCAATAGGGTTTAGAATGGCACCCTAAGAGGGCTGGGTCATTCCAATCATGTGAGCTTGTGAACCACTCACATTGGTTGTACCGGACATCACAGAACCATTCATACTTTACCTCCCAGGGGGTGGCGGATTCCATCCACTCACTAGAGGGTTCGAAGAAATAACAATGACATGACTCGAGATCGTTGGTTGAACCAGACGGGTCACTTGGACCAACGAAACAAGAGGATTTGGAATGGTGGTTTACACTGGGACTGAAGTAACTGTAGAAAGCACCATATGTTGGGAGGTCCGGTTTTGAATGAACAAACCCGAGGTAGGCATAGCGCAAGATTCCCAAATAATGTTGTGATATAGTGATGAGGCAGTAGGCGTGCCTAGAACCAACTGAGCTAAAATCATGTAATTACATGGTTACTCAGGATGAACACTGGTTAGAATGATTCCCGTGTAAGGGAAACCTTTGGGAGGGAAATTATACTCCTGCTCTTCGAGTGTGCGTGGAGTGGAAACCTCCCAGTGACTCGAAGAGGAGACTGAGATTTTTCCCTATGATTCCATGCATCAAAACAAGCGACGATGGAATACCAAAGATGTTTGATGGGATAATTCCAATGGAATACCTGGCTGATCATACGGAGAGTATGGATGCTAAGGTGATATCACAACAGGATCAAACAAAGGATTTAGAGGATAAACAACCAGTCAAAGCTGACCTTCAGAAGTTGGCAGACTCTCAGGAGTCTAGATAGGATTATCAGGAGATTCCAAGCCAATGTTAGAAAGTGACCCATTATTTGAAGGGGGAGGATGAGATGGCAAAGGTTGAATACTCAGAACATTTCCAAGCTCAACACCTTGGTCCTCAAGCGACTGTGGCAATTCAGGAAAAGGCTCCTCAGACAATCTCTTAGATAGAGGAGAGGAAGAATAACTAGGTGAACCAGTTCATTCAACCATGATGATTTTGTCTCAAATAATGAGAAAAGAGATTGATTCCAATGCTTTAAAATGTATTTATATGTATACTCACGATGTGGTTTAAAAAAGACAAGCATGGATGTTATATGATCGTGGGCAACAATTTTTTAAGACGCAAAAACAAACTAGTGTTCTTTCATGTTTTAAGAGTCAGAAAAGAACTAAAGGTGGCTCTATCATTTGCAGTTTGAAACGAGCTTGAAAGGACAGGCACTTGGGTGATCTTTTATATTTAGGGAGTCAAAAAGATCAAAATGACTACTCAGGATGATCTAAGCAAAAAGGATTACTAGGTAACTGTGAACTACAGAATGCCTCCTGACGAATGGAGAAGTACGGGCAAGAAATCTCCCTGAATGTTGTGTTCGGTGTATCACGTTTACAAGGTAGTAGACTCAACTTCCTATGGATAAAATATTTCAACCTAGTGGGGTCTCCCTTTATATACACGATGGTATGGGGAGCACAAGTCCGTACTATCACTATCTAGTGCCGAAGCGAATGATAGATGCTAGGTTTAAAGACGTCGGAACATGTCTCTAGCCCAGACCTTCTAAATGTGATCATTAGGTTTCAAATGCACCTTAGGTTAATTAAATACATTTTAGAGTTTATATTGAAATTATGTCTTAGTTTTCGAGCCTTATCAATGTGACTCAAAAAACACCTATATGTAGCTAAATGAGACAAGACCCTTCCAAGTTGATGAATTGTCTACAGTAATGAGAGTAGAAAACACACTCAAATGCAGCAAAACAAGAAATTGAAAGAAAAATGAACTTTTCACTATTTTTCTTTTGAAAGAAAAATAATGAAAAACTCTTTCCAATTCCTATCTTTCCTATCAAACGCACTTCAAGTAGTCCTTTCACTAGTAAAGACAATTCATTTATTTTCCAATGCAAATGACGATGCAACTCTAGTTTTCAATGATGCTAACTAATGTAAAATATTGATTCAACAAACTAGAATTATGTATTTTTGATTGAAATGACAGAATAAATCTTTCACAAGTACTTCACACTTCAATGAAACATTTCCAATACAATCAATCACACACAAATCCAAAGAACAAAAGAGAATTCCTTTCAAACTAGTGAAGCAAAGACTCAACCAAAAATAAGATGAGAAATGTGATCTATGCTCAAACAACAAACGACACTTTTCAAGCTTGTTAAATGGAAACCAAAGCAACAAGGACTAATCAAATGAAATGCAAGGAGCAACTTTGACTATTGACTTGAATTGTTGAGCATGCAAAAAGGTGAATGGGTGATGACCTATATTCCCTAGGGTTATACACCATCCAAGAACTCAAGAAACCAAGTGAAGAAAATGAAAATCAAACAAGCATACAAACCAAGCTAAAAGATATTTCCAGTCAGGGAGAACACAGTCAAAACAAGATGAGAGACAGAAATGAGAAGGGAAGGACACACTGGCTATGATCTAGGTGAAGTCTTGATCTTCACCTACAGGAATCGGCATGACTGCCTAACTAACAACAAGCACCAGAAGGAGGTCGATGCGACTGTTTTTGAGAAACTCACGCTAATCTGTGAAATGGTTAGAAAAATAAACACACTGACCAAGGATTCAAGGAAAAAAAAAAAATCAAAGGCTAAAACTAGACTTGCCACTGGAAATTTCAGGCTCAGAGTAGTAAACTAGGAAAATAAGAGAACACTAAAGGGAAATGGTGACACTAGAAAATTTCACACAGAACCATAAAATTACAATCAACCAAACAGAAGGATTGGCTCCCCAGTGGAGTTGCCAATTTTTGGTGCAGTTAAATTCTCAGTGTGGACACAAACAATTCCTCTAGCCCGAGAGAGAAGGTCTAGCCACAAACACACAATCTATGGAAAATCTACTTAATCTAGAATCAATTAAAAGGCTCTTATAATGCTATTCCACTTGGTGATGATCTTTCTTCCTCACTCCAGCTATCTTCCGTTTCCTTCCTTCAAATACCTGAAACAAGAAAACAAACAACAACAACAAACATGACAACATAAAATATTGTATTCATCTTACTTAATAGGTCAACGAACATTAAGCCATAAAGATGTAAAATAACACGTCATGTAGGAAATCAATTAATAGTTGTATTCAAATAAATCATAAAGAGATTACAACCAATACCTTGACATTGTTGGTCTCCTCCGACGTATCCAGGTTCCCACACTTCTACCAGCATCTCATGGGTAGCCCCAAAAATGGAAGTTTTAAGGCCTCTTCCCTCTATTCTCAAACCAAACCAAAACACACTATTCTCCCTCAAACATACAATAAGCTATAGATGTCTTGTTGATCATTCAAACTCACTCGAAAACTAGTTTAGCTCGGGAAAAGAGAGGTTTATATAGCTTGTATGGATGGGAGATAGTTCCTATCATCATGGGAGAAGGTCTTATCTCTTGGGTTTGTTCAATCCTAATAGGGGAAAGGAGCCCAAACTAATTTCCTCGGCTCCATCCAACCCAACCATCTACAAGACTTCTGTTACGAAGCTTCTAGAGCTGGAAGATTTGACTCCACATTTAAAAAACCTACCAAAAGAGGATTGATAGGACTGGAAAAGGGCTCAGTCACTCTGTACGGCATTAGGGTTAGTTTTAATCTCTGCAAACCGGCGCAGGAAGGAAACTGGTCAGTAGCACTGGTCTTGTAAACTAGGATAAAAGGAAGATTCTTGGGAAATGATGAAAAGGGGAATTATTTTTGTCATGAAGAGGGACATACTGGGAGTTTCTTCATGATGGGAAAGAATGTCGGGTTCACTATAGAAGTCCTCCAGGATCATGGATGGGGAGTACAAGGACAACGACGGAATGTTTTGTAACATATATACATATGATACTTCGATTATATTTTATGTTTTAATGTGATGAATGATTTATATGCCAATCCAATGCTTCATTAGAAATATAATATACTAAGGAATTTTTTGATGTGGAATGTAAACAATTGTGAAGTAAATAAATGGCCTTTGTAATAAGCGCACTCTTAGAAATTGGCGATACAAATAGGGGTCTCGTACCTGATAGATGTTATTCAGTTGAGATACTGCCAGTTGTAAGTCTAAATAAACTACTAACGAATAAATATCAAGAGATATCGCTTTAGATAGTAAATTAATAAAAATAGTATATTCAACAATATTATTCGAAACGGGATTGATACATACTCCTCTCAAAAAATTAATTGGCTAGATTGATAATAAATCACCCAAGCCATGGAAGTAAGGTTCCGGGTGTGTCTATTGGCACTATCGGCAAACCCTAGATATATCAAATATTCCATTGATACCTGCCAAAGTAGATCAAAAATATCAACATCACTAAAACCGATAGATATATATGTACAATCATACAATATATACAAACAAGTAAAAGGTCATCCGAAGCCTAAGCAAAGAAGTTCTTAAGGTAGAACCCATTTCGGGGTTCTGCCAACTTGGTTCCTTCAAAAGTCTATCAATTCATAACTTCTGTTTTTTAAAACTTTCTTGACAATAAAGGGACCATACCACATAGACTTAAAATTTCCTGCCCCCAAGCCATCTTTGTCTTAATTATAGACCAAGACAAGGTCACCTTCAGAAAAATTTCTAGGACATACAACTTTATCATATTAATTTTTTACCCTCTTTTTATGGGCTTCATTTATTGTGGCAGCATATCGATGCTGCTCGTTAAGATGCTGCAAATGAATGAGGTGTTCTTCGAGACTAGAAGTCTCAGGAAGAAGTTCAACAACCAGTTTAAGGGAAGGAATTTCACATTCTACACCAAAAATAGTTTCCAAACCGTAAACCTATTCCAAGGGATTAAAACCAGTGGTAGTCTTAACTTACATACGGTATGCCCAAAGTGCCAGATATAACATGATGTGCTAATTGGATCTAGATTTGTAAATCGTCCTTTGCAGGACGATTTTAAGGGATTTGTTCACGGCTTCGACCTGCCAATTAGACTGAGGATAATACAGATATGAATACTCCTATCGGAAACCCAAATTGAGAACTAATTCAAACATCAGTTGATTTTGGAAATGACTTCCATGGTCAGTGGTGATCCCTTTAGGAATAATTAACCAGGAAATAACTTGATCGAAGAGAAACAAGATCGTTGTTTAAGTGCCATTCTTGAAAGTAGGCATGGGCTTAGCCCACATAGCAAAGTAGTCTACGACCACTATGATATACTTCTGATTTCCTGCCGAAGGCGGATTACAAGTAGTAAAATCAATGCCCCACTTTCTCAAAGGACCGACAGTGATAACAAGGAAAAGTAGAGCTATATGTGCACACATTTTTTGAGTATAAACCTAACAAGGATGGCATCTCTTGACCACTTCAATACAATATTTGAAGATTGAAGGCCAAAAGTAGTATGCTCGCAATTTTTTTTGGCTTGTAGCAAGCCGAGATAGATGACCACCACAAGCTCCACTGTGGAAATAATTAATCATTGAATCTACCTCTTCCAAGGTAAAACAATGTCTAAGGATTGAATCAATCCTGTGATGATATAAGGTGTAACCTAAAATAACATAATTCTTAGTGAGGTGACACAATTTTCTACACTCGTCCTTGGAAAAAGCAAGCAGAAACTTAGAAGTCTAGAGATATATAATGATATCTCCATACCAAGGATCTTGAGAGGAAATAAGAAATATATGTTCATTAGGAAAAATTTCCTTGTGAATGATTTCTTCCTCACAAGATATCTCTGATATCAACTTTGTAAATACTAAATATTCCTTAGCTTTAGTCAACCTGAATTCGAGATCGATTTCTTATAGAATCACAATCCATCTATTATATTTCCCCCCAATAACTTGCGTACTGAGAACAAACTGAAATGGATTGACGACTACTAGGACAAATGTTTTTCGAAGAAAAATATAATTTCGAAGCTGCTAGATAGCATGGAAAACTACCAAAGCTAATTTTTCGATTGGAGAATAGCACAGTTCAAGACCTACCAAGCCTCAGCTCAGATAGTAGATTACCTTCTCACAAAAGGCATCATCTTCCTGAACTAGAACCATACCAATGGTTGATTTTGCTGTATTGAGATACAAGAGGAAATCTCTTCTATAATCACGTGGACTCAACAAAGGAGCAGAGGTTAATTCCTTTTTCAAATCATCAAAATATTGTTGCACAAAATCATCCCATAAAAATGGGACTCCTTTCTTAAGCAATTCCATAAATCCTTTTGTGATCTTGGCATAATTGGGTATAAATCTCCTCAAGAAATTTTCTTTTCCTTGGAGACTTTGAATTTGATGTATGGAAGATTGGAAGGAAACTGAAGTATTTCCTCAACCTTGAAGGGATATACATGAATCCCCTCTATTGATACAATGAATCCCAACAACCGACGAGATGTGACTATGAAAACACACTTATTCAGATTCAACCGGATTTTATAAATATGATGTCGCTAAAAAATAAACCGAAGATGTGTAGGATGAGCAATTCTCTTTCAAGAATGAGCAACTAAATTATCCAAACATGCTTGGATAATGTGCTTGATGTTGTGAAAAGCATAAGACATGGCCTGCTGAAAGGTAGCTCCAGCATTTTTGAGGCCAAAAGGCATCTTTTTGTATGAAAACGTACTCGAGGGATAAATAAAATATGTCTTGTGCTGATCTTCTAGACGAATAGTAATTTGATTATAACCAGAGAATCCATCCATAAACCAAATAATCTCATTACTCGCACATTCATCAATGGTTTGATCAATAAAGGGCGTGGGGTAATTTTTCTTAAGACAAGCCTTATTTATGTCCCTAAAGTCAATACATACTCGAATCATTCCTTTGTTTTTGTCTATGGGGACTGGATTAGAGACCCACTCAGTTAAAGGAACGGGGTATATGAAACCCACCTTAAGCAGCTTCTCGACTTCAACTTTGATAGTTGCTTCTTTTCTAGGATTGTCTGGTTGAAGTTTTGGATGAATAGGTTTAGCAATTTCATATGCCTTGATCTCATGCTGGACTATAGATGGATCTATTCTAGGAATTTCCTTAGAAGACCAAGCGAGCACATCACAAAAATCTTTGAAGGGATAAGTATAAGTTTGAATTTATTCAGGGGAATAGTCAGCTCCAATGAAGACATTTTTAATGACGTTGGGATTCCTAGAAATCTTCACTGGTATAGTTTGTGAGATAATAGACATGTTACCTTCAGCAAAAAACTGTGCTGGGGCCAAAGTGTTTAGAACTACATGAACATCCCTAGTAGAAGGACTGGACAAAATTGACTCAACTTCCCACAAATTATGGAGGAAATAGAATGATGATGCAAATCATCCCAATGTCTATCAACACCGATCACTGCTTCTAGAACTGCACCTTTAGATGGTAGGACAATAGCTAAGCAATCCTGAGAAGACGTTGAATCGAGGGTCGAGGCTAGAGCCACATCTCAATCTAGCTCCTTTGGTGAAAAAGGAGTAGGATCGGAGTTTGCAGAGTTAACAATTTACTAATGAGAAACTTTTCTATAGACATAGGACATGCCATTCCACCTACCAACCCTTCATATAATGTGGTGGTAGATGAGGGTAAAGGCCAAGGGTCTGAAAAATAATGAGTTCTAAAGAACTCTCTTCGAGAAGGTCCCTTGGAGGATGAAATAAAAATAATTCTAGTCATAGGAGAAGGAAGATCAAAACTACCCATTAAGGAAGAGTACATTCCAACTCCTAAATTCCCTATAGGTTGTTTGGGATTGTCCTCTAATGGAATACTAGAATTAGAAGATGCGGGGGAGTCACCCAGAGAATAATCCATCTAATCAACCTTTACAGTTCTCCCTTCATGAGGAAAGCAAATGATGCGAAATAATGATGATACAATGGAATCCATCTCGTAAATCCAATTCCTGCCTAAAAGGAGGTTGTATTCCAAATTCACATAGACTATTTCTACTTCAATATTTACCACATTTTCCCCAACACAGATGGGAAAGGATGGAATAATGCCATGTGGCCTATGAGAATGACAATCAAATGTTGTCAACAAGGTTGGTGAAGGAACAACTTGAGGCGATCCAATAGCATTCCAACATGACATGGACATTAAACATGTGGAAGCTCCCTAATCGATAACAGTTCGAAAGATATTGGTCTTTTGATATGTAGACATTATCTAGAAATCCATATGATGCAGGAATCTCTTCTAGATGTTTGACATATCAAACGTAATCACAAGAAATTTTCTTGGATCAACTGCTCTGATCACAGTGAATAATGCACTCCTTTGCATGGGACATGACTGGAGTACCTATAACCCTAACATAGCACAAGGAATCTAAGCCAGATATTCTACAATCAAGTAGTTCTGGGCTACCCTAGAATTAGGGTCAATGCTCAAGCATTTTGCAGAGCCTTTCGGTATCGGAGGTATAGAGTCAATAGAGGGCCTCTGAATATGCAGTGGCTCTGAAACATCAGAAGAAAACTTAGCCTTAGATGACTCTAATTCACCATAATCACGTGATGATGTAGCAATGCCAATATGTGAACTCATCATGTAGACATTTGATGTATTATCCTCTTCCTGGTTGCCCCCTGCAAGTGTACCAGTACTAAAGTTCATGCCAGCCAATAACTGCTCCCCTTGGGGAAAAGGGTTAGTGAGGACAACCTGGGGGCTAGAACACCCTTTGCTGAACTAATAAGCACTAAGCATCTTGGACCTTAGGGCATAGATGAGTCAAATGATCTCCATGCACAACTTTCATGGAAATTTTAATTTTTTCTTAGACTCTTTCCTATCCCCTCCAACATCACTGCTAGGTTTGTTTGTGTTACCTTTCCCATCCTAGTTCTTTTTCTTACCTCGTCCTTTCTTCTTCCCATTATATTGTTGGTTTCCTTTAGGGTTAGAAGTTTGGACGACATTTACAAATGTAGGTTGAGAAGGCATAGGCATGGATGGTGATGCCTTCATAGAAGAAGCAATTTGTAAAGACAACTATTGCAATTGATTTCACAGGTTATCTGTGTTAGCATTGATAGATATGATAGCCTATCGGCATGGGGACCTAGCTTCGACTTGGCTATATCAACCTTATATCTAGCAGCATCCACAAAATCTTTTGAAGAACCCCAGATTGAGAATATATAAGTTCTAACTGTTGGGCCTTAAAATTAGCATGTTCTTTGGTGAACACACTAGAGAGTGACACGTCCTTAAAGATATCGGGTTGTAAAGATTTAATAAATCATTCAAGAATAAATTCTTCTGGAATATCGACTTTAATGAGCCTCTTCCTTCTCCTCCATTCCTGGATGTGATCTAAAATGTGGTTTGCCTGATCCTGGTGAAAATTAGCCAAAAGATCAGTTCCAGCATCATAGCGGACATGTAATTGGAAATGGTTCAAAAATATTGTAGCCAAATCACAGAAAGAAGTGAAGGTCCTCCCTAGAAGTTCAATGTAACACTTAGCTACATTTCCAGTTAGGGTATGTTGGAACAATCTGAACCTGATTGAATCATCTATCAGGGAGTTTGATGAACATCATAAGTGCAAAGTGGTTACATGGTTACCCAGATCTTCACCATTTTTCCCTGCAAATTTAGGTCTATCTAAGTGAAGTTTAGTTTGGACCATAGGCCAAACCAAGTTATATCTAATTGGACCATTAGTCAACTTAGAAAGATATGGAAAGTTTAACGTTGCTAAGAAAGGTAGTCATGGAGGACCCTAAGGATTCAACCCAGTGTGGGCGGGATTCCCAACATTTTGAAAAGAATTCCCTCGATTTAAAGCATCAGGTTGCCTAAAGTAACTCGTAGACCCAACTGAACCATAAGGAGCTCCTTGTGGTCCAGAAAAAACTAGAGTTTTACCAACTCCTACTGAAAACATTTCCGTAGCCCATAAAATTGTCCCCTAGAGAGGTGTTAAAAGGCGCAGAGAGCCCTTGGTAAGCGTTCCATGCATTAGTATAGGAAGAAAAGTGTTGGATTGAACTAATAGAAGATTACAACATATTCCCCTATTGGCTAAAATAAGATTGATTCCCAGCTCCAATCCCATGAACGTAGGGTTATTCCAACCTTGAAAAGGATTATAACTTTGACCCGTAGAGGGAAAAGTTATTGATCCCAAATATGGGTTGGAATGTGGTATATGACCACCCCCAAATGGGAAACCCTGAAAAGAAGCTAACCTACTTGCAAGGATGTCATGGACATGGAGGCAGCTGATGGAATACTTAATGGAACTAAATGAATTTCACTGGTCAGTATTCTAAAAGGGAAAAAACCAATGTTAGAGGAAAAAGCTTGAGTACTCCGACTCGAATATGGAATGGAAGTAGATCCAAATATAATAGTGCTAGGAGTAAAGAAAGGTATGGAAATCGTTCCTCCTCCTTGTATGGATACAAGAGTCTGCATACTAGTAGCACCCATTGTGGATGTTGTGCTTCCAGCAGTGGTCATTGAAGGAAACGATCGATATAAAACTGGGCTTAAAGGCCTGTTGGTCGGAGTCCCGATGTACAATAAAATGTCTAGGTGATTAGGAGGAAGAGCAGAATTAGGAGTCAATAGATACTATTGAATCTCTTCGACCTCAATAATGTCTTCCGACTAGAAGAGGACTGTAGAAAGAATAGGAGTGTTCCTCTCCAACTCTCTACTTGTACTAGGTCTATCTTGTGAACCAATAACTCCAACTAGAGGATCAATCTCCGATGCATTTGCTTCCACTGATTGAAAATCACTGGCAAAATTGCTCCAATGGCTTCGAGGAGAAGGCTCAGGACTGGTAGGTGAAATTCCATGAAGTCTCCTAGACCGATGAATCGGTCGATCAACCACTTTGAATTATTTTTATGAAATCTAATTAAAGACTCAAAAAAGTTTTAAAACTAGGCCAGCTAGGAGCAAAGAGAACTCTCTAAAAATCCCTAAAGGTGCAGTGATCAAATTACTTCCAAGTATTTCCATTCTAGGTGATGAGGATGAGACACCAAAATACAAGAAAGAAAATAAACAAGGACCTTCTGAAAATAGTCTCGGGTAATCACGGCCCATGCCTACTAGTGAAGGTATCAGAAACAATTACGCTGACCTCCAACAAAACGATTTTCCAGTGATCCCTAGGAAAGGAATCTATGGGCACCAACTCATATCAAAAGCTGTGCAGAACAGTCGTGAGGCGGGATCCAACAAGTAGGAGAGGGGGTATCTCTCTTCCTTGTATTCACTCTCCCTCGTGATTAACTCCTAGTCATGGAGCTTTCCCGATCTTTCTAACGATATTGGGTTTTGCTCGTTATTCAACTTCTATGTTTGATAATTTGAGTGGCCTTGGAGATTTAGCTCTCCACTCACCTATTCCAAGGCCCTAATGAACTTAAAATTGTTTGTGTTTTCTAACGACAAAAATAAAAAGTTCTAGTTCATTTTATTAAATCGCTTGATTTTAGAGGGCTGTTGTTTAAGTCAACGGTATAACAAGAGTGAAACTGATGACGTTTTCGATGCAAAAGAAACCAATAGAAACTTAACTATATGTATGCAGTTATTTTCTTTAAATGAAGAGGGATTTCTACTTGGGTTCTATGAAAAACATATATAAGAAAAATATTTTTATTTTCTTTTCTAAAACACTCCACACACATTGGAAATCTAAAAAGACTAAGAATGCTTATATGACACAATGTTATAGACATTTTTGGGCACTACAACCCCAAGCATGAAATTTCCATAAACCAAGGGCTCCTAAGTCCCTAAAAGGGTTGTTCTAACCCCTAAAGGAACAAGGTCAACAGATTAGAACCTCTCTCAGAAGTTCTCCATGAAAAACTGCTCAGAATTGGTCAAAACAGGATCATTTCAGCTGCTCCACTGGCCAAGTGCGTTGCATCTCACATAAATACACTGTGTGGGTGAGTTGCATTTCAAAAAGCCCTTCTATGGGGTGAGATGGGCGAGAAATGACAAATGGCAGTGTCATTCCGCGAGGTGGAGAGGCAATGGAAGCTTCCAGAATATTCTCCTGTGACACTTGCCTCTCTAAATTCGACCAAGGATGAGTAAGAGATCATCAATCTCCAAGTGGAAGCAAGAACTATCAGAGGGAAGACACTAATCAAATCATAAGCTGACTCTTCTCCATTACAGATATCTATATATGGATCCCTCATCCCAGAGATCCGGAGGCTGGAATTTTGCATATTGTAAGGAATTGCTATTGGTTTCTTGAGACAAACATCAGATTGTTGGGTGATCTAAGCTTTGTATGAGGTGAAGAGGGGCTTCTTTGCTGAGAGGTTGATGCTGGGTCAAAACAACTGGTTGTAACTCCTCTTGGCTCTTTCTTGTTTATCAATAAAAGCTATTCAAGTTTTCCTCCATGCTCTTGTATCATTGATGTTTGCTGCATTTGTATGGTCAATTTACATCTGATCCTAGATTGTTTATGATTATAGATCCATGTCTTTGTATAGTGCTATGCTACTGTGATCTTACAGGTACTTTGTGAAGCTGGGCGTGCAAGGGAGCAGGTAGCGAAAGACTATCAAAGAAGAGAGGAATCAAATCAGGAGATTAGCGCAAGACAGAGGTTGGTCTTCTTGTTCTTCTCTATTTATAATTCATAAAGGAAAAACGAAAGTAGCTTTTCTCTGTTTGTTTCTAAGGCAGCTGTCACACCTTAGTGGGATAGAGCAGTTCTATATAGACACTTTTCCCTGTAACAAAATGGCGACTCCGCTGGGGACGAATTAGTTTGTTTGTTTATCTTTCTTGTTGTCTATTTCATAAACTTACAGGTAGCATTCGAACTGCATTTGCCATAACAAATGCAAAGTAGATAAATGCTACTTCAATGCATCTACTGGATGTGTTTATGATTTAAACAACTGATTCACAAACTATCTAATTGCCCTTGTGATAGCTCTTAGATCCTCCTTAGATCTACCCCTGATTGTTGCATTACTGATTGCTTTTTGCTCGGCCAAAACCCAAGAACTGAACTGCAAACTGTGACCCGGAACCCAAACAGAATCTCGTTTCTGGCCCAGCGCAGGTACTGTTCAGAGAATCTGAACTTCAGCGCACTTCCCGAGTGGACAAGGTGCGCTGCATTTCAAATTCTCTGTGTTACAGGTGCGCTGATCAGACTAGGCTCTGTGTAGTTTTGGTTTCTGTGATTCATTCTTTCCAGTTCTATTCCTGAATTTTGCTGCCTGTGATCAGTATATGTCTGTTTGAAACCCCTTTTCCTTGTTGTTATTCCGCCTCCTTTGTACAAAAGAACTGTAGATGTTTTTGTGTGTTTGTTGAGTCATTTTCAGTTCTCCTTTGCAAAAGTAGCATAATCGTACTATCGTCCTTTGATTTGAAACTATTGCAAGTGTCAATTTCAATCGTAGGAAAGAATTTGATTGCTGTTGATGGTCGGTTATCCTGTTACTATTGCTTTTGGTCTGAATTTGTAATTTTCTAGTGTCAAGAACAAGTATTCATTTCCAAATCGTAAGGTGTTGTGATCGTCTCCATTTTTTATTTCGAAAGGAAACTTGTTGATATTTGTCGCTTGAAAAGAAATTCAGTTTTGTGCATCAACTTTCTTTTTAGCATTCATATACTAAGAAAGTCGAAAACAAATACATGCATGTGCATTTGCATATAGACAGTCTGATTGGCTTGATTTAGGAAAGTGAATTTAGAGTGTGCTCTTTGCTCTTTGTGAAAAGATTCTGTCTTTCTTTCCTTAGTAGCTAGGATTTTCATTACACAAAGAAGATAAAAAGTTTGTTTATCATCTTAGATTGCATTTTAGGAATTACATCTACATCTTGCGGTGAACCTGAAAGGCAAACTTCATAAGTAAGATCAACTATAAACTAAATTCAATGAATCTAACAATGCTTTGGAACTTAACGCACAACATTTAGAAGTCTATGCTAGAGACGTATTTCGGTGTTGTAAAGCCTGGTAACTGTTGTTCTCACTGATGGTTGGGTGATTCCTCCACTTTGAGGCGATAAGTGCCAGTACGGACTTGTGCTCCCACGTACCGTCAAGTATATTTTTGGAGATCCCAATAGGCTTAATCCTTTATCCATAGGAAACCGTGTCTGCCACCATATCGATCGCAATGCACTGAACACAGCATTCGGGAAGATTGACTGACGTACCGTAAAAAGTATTATGCAGTTTTGCGATTGGTTTGGTAATCCCTCTACCTAGATTTCCAGAGCAGTCCCTTTCGTTCCTTTTCAGACTCCTTAACAGAAAAGGTCCATCTGAGCACTTGTCACTTCAGGCTCATTAAAAATCGAAGGAGACTAGAGTCATCTTTTGTTTTTTCACGACTCTTAAAAATTGAAAAAACAAGTTGTGTCAAAGCATCTAAAATTGATTTTAAATGGAATACTCATTACCCTTTCCTACGTTGATCTTGGGTTGAGAAAATGGAATCCACCAACCAAGGAATCCCCCTTGGAGGAAATCCTAGTCCCTTCTTCTCTTGGGGAGATGTTGGTGCACCCCATCTGGCCATGTTGTCGCTTCCAAGACTGACAATCGGCTTGCCTGTATGGCTCTTCTCAACCTCTATCGTTCAGAACACTGCAATTCCTAAACAATCGAATCAGCAACTAGACGAGTCTAGAGTTACCCACCAACCTTCTACTTCCTCTAATTCTTCCTCTCCTCCTTCCTCTTCGCTTGATGGGGTTGGTAAAGCCAAAAGTCAAGTACCTGAGAAGAAGAAGGAAAAGAAGAAGAAAGAGAAGAAGAAGAAGGAGCCAAAAGCGAATGGGGGCAAACGAGCGTCGTCTAGCGAAAATCCACACACTGCACCGACCATGCCTAAATCGCCATGTGTCATTTGCAAAGGAGACCACTATCATAGAGATTGTTCTTGCATCCCTCAGATCTTAAGGGATTGGTCTCCTCGTTTGCACAACCTGGTGTCGTCAACCTCTGATGATCATGTTGAAAACACACCGTCAACTAGTGAAAGTGAAGCCCTGGGACAAAAAGGAAAATATAGATTTCCTTGTAAATTGTGCGAAGGCGATCATGCCGTCCACCATTGTCCCTTCTTAGACGAAGCTA
Source organism: Pinus tabuliformis (assembly GCA_031772625.1). NCBI lineage: Eukaryota > Viridiplantae > Streptophyta > Pinopsida > Pinales > Pinaceae > Pinus > Pinus tabuliformis. The sequence goes on from CM062807.1 coordinate 886,895,742, forward strand.
AAAGAGTTTTGGACGATCATCTAGTTTCACCGTTACGACTTCCTCCTGGATATAAAAAACTCTTGCCAAGTCCATCACTAGTTGAAAATCCGGCTGGCCCGCTCAAGTGGTCGGCTGAAGCATCTATCATTGAAGACAAACCATCTGAACCCATACCAGATGAAAGTCAAAAGGTCGAGGTGGTAGTTGACCCGGTCTTGCCTTCAGAGGTTCCATCTTCAGATGATACAGTCATCAAAAAGAACAAGGATGACACCGTCCAAATTCTTTTCATAAGCACAGACTCCAACAAACATGGGGGAAATTTACCCATTCCTTTACTGCAGGAAGGAAGTTCGTCAGAGTCGTACCCGGCTGTCTATTCGGTCCCACCTCCAAGCAACCTAGTTGTCTCCTTCGACTGGAATCAACTAGGCAGACCCCGTTTACCAGCTAGCATACCATTCCGAATCATTGTTCAAATATATAGAATGGTTATGGCCAGTACCATCATAGATGAAGGGGCTTCTGTGAGTATCCTTTCCTCAACTGCTTGGAAAGCTCTTGGTTCGCCATCACTTTTGCCTGAGATGAGAAATCTAACAGGCTTTGATAAAGGAACCAGTCGACCGTTAGGGATCCTTCCCAATGTTCCCATAACATTGAGAGGGAAAACTGTTCACATGAACGTAATGGTAGTTCAAGGACCCCTAGATTACAATCTACTCCTTGGACGAGACTATATTTATTGCATGGGAGCAATTGTCTCCTCACTCTCTAGAGTAATGTGTTTTCCGCATGAAGGAAGAGTAGTCAAGCTCGTAGACCAGCTTTCATTCCCCGGTTCACGCATAGAAAATAGTCATATACCATCCCTAAATGGTCTTTTCACGCAAGAAATGTCTCAATCCCCAGTCCACCCACCTGATGAGCGCGAGTGATTCGGGGGACATGACTGAAACCCAGGGGGTATGCACCCTGGTCTGCTTCGGCAGGAAAACTTCGGGTATAGGGTAGGTTTCCGCGAGAGAATATGACTAGTCTGTACTCCCGTCCGTGATTGGAAGAGGGGGTTATTCTAGCACAAGATTCTCTTGTCAAAGTTATGTGAGTGGAGTAGCCTCCTTCACTCACCTTTGTCTATTTCGGTAAACATCGCCGAAGAAGTTTTTTGTTTGCACTGTGAATAAAACAATCTTTAGGTAACCTGTAAGAGGTAGGCCTCTCCCAGTAAAACAAATGTTTTAACGGAAGAAAGAAGGGGTAACCTTGAAACTCTGTTTTATACCTGGAGACATGAAAACCTTTTGGAGTGCAAGCAAAGAGTGATCATTTATCTATTTTTTGGATTGGTCATTTCCTAACTTGCATAAAGAAAGGATGTGGGGCAAAAATCTAAAAGTTGTCATTTTTATATGAGACATTCTTATCACACGACTAGATTAATCGAGCAGTTTTAGCACATAGTTCAAGCTCGTTAAAAAATAAACATAAGACATGAGCAAATGTTTCCCCCCGCGTTTAAGCTCATTAAAAAATGAACTTTTCACTGGTAAATAACCATCGTGAATGTAGTACTTCAGCCATTAAAGCCTTGGTCGCGTTTGCACCATCACCTCCACTTTTGCATTGGCTGATCATTCACCTCCATTTGATTGTTTAGCCATTTTGAGGAACAGCTGCGAAGAGTGATTTCACTAGCCACCCTTGTAACACTGCCATGATTGGAAAATTCCAGACCTTACCTGGAATCAGTTGCCATCCATTTTATCACTCATTCCTCAAAAGACGAGTCTCCTTTAAGCTCTTTTCAACTGACTCGTAAAATATGAAAAGATTACAGAGCCATTAGCCTCTCCAGCTCGTTAAAGGGACCAGAAGTGCTATCTCTCCTCTAAATTTTAACCTTTTGGACCTGATAGATTATTACACAAAAAGATCGAGCGCTTGTTTTGTTTGGATCGTTAAAAGTATCAAAAATTCATCCCTTCTGTATTGTTTTATACTTTTTCGGACTTAAGGGATTAGATGACGAAAAAGGAATTTTGGAGTTACCTTTACGTTCCTTTTTAGACTCTATAAAATTGAAAAGGACCGAGTTATCTTTATCATTAAACTCGTTAAAAGTTTAATAGCGACAAACTTGTCTATAGACGAGAATGAGTTTCACTATCACTAGGCTCGTTAAAACATAGCGATGGGTTTGCCCGAAGGGCAAATTATAGAACAAGCATATGTTATCCTCCTCAAGCTTGACAAAAATAAAGAGGTACTGGTCAGCAATGACTGGGGAAAATTGGGAAGAAAACTTGAAGAAACTTTGTTGGTAGCAAGTCGCTCTTGAACATGACACTTCCACTCTGCGTCCGAGTCGGGTTGGGTTGTTTCATTCACCGGTCACATCACCATGGTCCCACGATACCATCCACATTTGGGGTTAATGCTACCAATCCATCACATCAGTGTCGCTGATATGTTCAAGAGAAGTCATTCAGAGAATTCACCTGTCTCACCCACTACCATACATTTATACTCCATTCTTTCATGACCGCCACCCTGAACCTTATATCACCAGATTGTTTTCACCTCCATTAAAATCATTTTCTCTGTTCCGTGTCATTGATGTGGGATTCATTAAGGCCCTCCTGTGATGGATCACTTCTTGTCGACATCAGCTCATTATCCAAGAAGATTATCTAGGAACACCCCATTCAGTACTTTGAAGCTTGCATGCCCCAATGGCAAGTTTCTCACTTCCGGTGACAGGTTCACATCAATGACCTTCGACCGAAAGATTTTGCGTGGTGTTCGACGCGAAGTCATTTATTCACACCATGTGAATTGTACTGCAATACCTTGAGGGTCATTATCATTATCGGTGATTCCTCTCGCGCCTGTTAACAGCTTACAACATTGGCTGGTAATCAGGCGATGTCTTTCCATGTTCGACCCCAGAACAACTTTCACATGGATCGACTTGTACTTCGAGTGAAGATCGAACGAGATTGAAGACCCCAGATCTAGTTTCATCCATCTGGGCTGCGATATATATTCAGGGAAATAAAGACATCAAATGTGCATCATTGTTGCATAGATAATCATCCAATCAAAAGGATGATGGCTCTATCAGAATCATCAGTCTACACTCAGACGATTGTCTATCCTGTGTACATGAAAATGAATTTATAAAGCTGAGCATGGGAATGCCCGCCTCAGATAGATCATGAAAATATTATGAATATAATGTATTGTATTGTATCTTATTACAGGTCTCCTCCCAGCATTGAAAGAACTTCGGATCCTCATAATAAAGCATTTCACCCGACATCAAAAGATTAACGACCTCATGCTTTAGGGGGCAACTGTTATAGACATTTTTGGGCACTACAACCCCAAGCATGAAATTTCCATAAACCAAGGGCTCCTAAGTCCCTAAAAGGGTTGTTCTAACCCCTAAAGGAACAAGGTCAACAGATTACAGCCTCTCCCAGAAGTTCTCCATGAAAAACTGCTCAGAATTGGTCAAAACAGGATCATTTCAGCTGCTCCACTGGCCAAGTGCATTGCATCTCACCTAAATACACTGTGTGGGTGCGTTGCATTTCAAAAAGCCCTTCTGTGGGGTGCGATGGGCGAGAAATGACAAATGGCAGTGTCATTCTGCGAGGTGGAGAGGCAATGGAAGCTTCCAGAATCTTCTCTTGTGACACTTGCCTCTCTGAATTCGACCAAGGATGAGTAAGAGATCATCAATCTCCATGTGGAAGCAAGAACTATCAGAGGGAAGACACTAATCAAATCATAAGCTGACTCATCTCCATTACAGATATCTATATATGGATCGCTCATCCCAGAGATCCTGAGGCTGGAATTTTGCATATTGTAAGGAATTGTTGTTGGTTTCTTGAGACAAACATCAGATTGTTGGGTGATCTAAGCTTTGTATGAGGTGAAGAGGGGCTTCTTTGCTGAGAGGTTGATGCTGGGTCAGAACAACTAGTTGTAACTCCTCTTGGCTCTTTCTTGTTTATCAATAAAAGCTATTCAAGTTTTCCTCCATGCTATTGTATCATTGATGTTTGTTGCATTTGTATGGTCAATTTACATCTGATCCTAGATTCTTTATGATTATAGATCCATGTCTTTGTATATTTCTATGCTACTATGATCTTACAGGTGCTTTGTGAAGCTGGGCATGCAAGGGAGCAGGTAGCGAAAGACTATCAAAGAAGAGAGGAATCAAATCAGGAGATTAGCGCAAGACAGAGGTTGGTCTTCTTGTTCTTCTCTATTTATAATTCATAAAGGAAAAACAAAAGTAGCTTTTCTCTGTTTGTTTCTAAGCCAGCTGTCACACCTTAGTGGGATAGAGCAGTTCTATATAGACACTTTTCCCTGTAACACACAAACTAACCTAACGCAAATTTAAATGACGATGGAAGATCCTAAAAGCACTCATACTATAAGGAAATGTGCTTCTTTGTAGAGTCAATAAGGCAACTTGATAATGAAGAGGGCAAAAATTTAAAAAACAAATTTCCCTAAAAAGAAAGCAAAACAAATTGAAAAAGATCACAATTTCTCAACAAACAAAACAAAAGAAACCAAAAGCCAAAAGGTTAGAAAAAAGAAAATCAAAAGCAATGCTTTAGTGTTTTTATTTTAAGGAAACTAAAGAAACTTTTGAGATCACAAAAAGAAGTACTAAATTCCAAATTTCAAGAAACAAGCACAAGGAGTCCCTATACCTTGCAAGCTATAAATCTCATTATAAATGAAACTTTAAGCAAGGACTACAATCTCACAAAAACTAAGCCGAACAATAGTAAAGTACTTCAGCAAACCAACAAAATGTCAAGAAATAAAAACATTCAAAATTATCAAAGAAACACTCAAAAATCAAGAAAAGAAACAATGCCAAATCAAAGGGAAAGCAACACAACACAATTTGAAATCCAGGTTATAAACGAAATCAAAACAAATTTCTTATTCTGAAAAACTAGAACATCCAAGAACTTCAGACTGAAGCCTTGAACCCTAGAAACAAACCAAAAATTTGCTCAACAAGCAATCCTAGGCCAACTAGGCTTTTCAATGAGAAGGAGATTTTAAAAATAAAGCTTGCAAGAGAACAGAGTTCTTCAGGTAGTGGATGACTAGGAAACAGTAGAATTCACTAGGCAAGAGACCCAACTGGGCAGAAGGATTTGAAAAAACAATTCAAAAATTTGTATACGCAACTATGTAGAGACATAGAGGCATGCACATGTGTTTCTAACACAAGAAACTCATGTATACACGAGTCTATTTGAGGAAACTAGCGTGTATACATGATTGTACTCCAAGAAAAATGTGTATAAAAGACTGAATCAAGAAAACCAAAAATCAAGGTCTGATACAGAAGACCAGACTTGATGCCTCGGAAGCTTATAAGTAAAATAACACTATAAAATCAATCAATCAAGAAAACAAACCTTGATCGAAAACAAAAAATCCAAACTAGGAATAACAAGAATGTTATCCCCAGCAGAGTTGCCAATTCTATTGCAGGTGGGAACACCCTAGGTTCTTGGGTTGAAAACCCCAATAGAGTAGAAGGCAAACAACATCAAGATATGCTCAGACAAACAATCTAAATGCTTATACTACTGAAATTGGAAGAAGTGACCTTACCCGAAGATCCTACATTTGGGTAGATCTCGCAGGGTTCAAACCCTTTTCTTCCTCCAATGCCTTTAAAGCTTATAAATTATCCAAGAAAAGCATATAGAATAGCAGTAACATAAAGCATATTCATGATATATACATTAGATCATATATAAAAATGAACAGTTAAGCATTAATATAATATTTATGAACAAATCACAACATGTATGAATGCATAAACACGATAAATATCAAGAACAGAACATCATTTCTTTATTGGTGTAAGCTACAAGAAAGATGGAAAACTACAACCTGAGTCTTCCTCCAGCTCCAAGCAGAACCATACTTCAGATCCATCCTGTCCTGGACTCAAGAATCTTCCTCCATCAACATACACAAGCATATCACAAGAGGGATCAAGGATATCTCAAAAAAGGAAACAAGAGTTTCCTAAAGCTTGGGGAGTGTAGGAGGCATAAGGATTTCATCAGACTCAACCAAGGATCAATCAACTATAATATCAATATCTCCTCTCTTCTCCTCCTTAGACCTTCCCATGGAGGTTTATTTATACTTCTCCAAATTAGTTTTTTATGTTTCGAAACAGTTGGGACACAGGCTATAGTAGATGTGTAACGGGTAAAACCCGTAAAATCCGCCCGAAATTAAGGAGATTTATTATTTTTAAGTGTTTTAACACATGTACACGGGTTGGGTATATGCTGACCCATGTGTACACGGTTTTAACACGGGGAAAAGTAGTTTATAGGAAATAAAACACTATTTTTAGATGTTGGACCAAGTCTGGAAAGGAAGGGTTGCCCTAGGCCATAATAAGAGCATCAAATCTACCAAGAGTGGTAAATGGTGCTATAACAATAATTTTCTTAGATTCCATGTCACCTTTCTTGTACTCTACTTTTTCAGTAGCGGGTGCATTTGAAGTAGGCTCCACCACTCTTACCTTTACACAGTTCATAACATCATTCTCTTCCAAACTAAAATCTAGAGACATCTTCCATGGATGATAATTGGAATTTTTCCTTAAGCTTTTCTTCGAATTTGAGGTATGATGTAGCCATCACTGAAGCTAGCTCAAAAGTCTTGTTCAATACATTTCATTAGTGATTTATTTTCTCACTCTTACTTGGGCTTTAACTTCATTTGGGATCTGATTCAATGTTAATTTTAAATAACAATGGTATGTTCTATGCTTAGCACAATTTACTTCAATGTTCCTTTATTATCCCAAGAAAAATCTCAAATTTCCAAAAGAATTCACAATAATCACATTGACAATAAATTCAGATAGAACATAAAACAAAATGCAAAAGACAAACCAAGACAATAGAGCACAAGATTTGGTGGGTGCTAGGGAAAAACCCTAATGTGGGGAAAACCCTTTGATCGATTATTCTTATTATTATTTAATAGTTCAGTAAAGAGAGATAGTACAAAAGTAAAATACACTAGCCCAATACAAAGTCAAATCGGCCCCGTGAAATTTTGCATTCAACTGCGTTGAAACTGAAGCTCTAACTAGAAATTTAACGATGGTCAACACAACAACAAATATTCATCAAAGTAGTTCGGTCCTCCTTACTCAAACAATAATCAAACTTGACGTCAGCACAGGTCAACCAACCCAGAATTCCTCAAATTTTCTACCTAGCAATGCACCCTGAGAAAATTGAACCTTTGACCCTAAAATTGAAGTTAAACTCAATAAAATGCACCTAGATCAATGCTAGAAAAACCTGTTCCTGAAATCTAAAATTTTGCAATTTCAGTTCTGTGATTTATCCTAGAAATTTTGTCCTCCTAGTGGCATGTGTGTGTGAGAGAGAGAAGTTGCCCAATTTGTATGAAAAAATCTAATGAATAAAGATAGAGGAATGTGTGAGTGATGGATTTCTAAATGAGGTGTGAGGTCTCTTCTATTTATACACTTCGTTGTGGGTTAAGAGACACAGCCATTGGGCTTCTTGAGCCTACAAAATGATGAACCCGGCCTGAAAAATTTGCACATGTGAGGGAATAAATTCAAAGTCACACCTCTACTTGTCTGAATGAGATTATCTTATATCAATATTGGACCTGTAAAAAGGAGGAACCCAATGCATTCATCATCTCCAACAAATTAGTTTTCCCAAGGTGGAATTTGGGCCTAGTTTCCAGTTTTAACAACTAAGATTGCAAAAGTATTGGGTGCCAACAAATTGGAGGATAAAACATGATCAAAGAAACATCCGCATCACCATCATTGATGGCAAATGTATAGAATTTATATACAATTCTTGTTGATGAGACAAGATGAGAATATATTTCATGGAAGGCCTATAGAAAATAGCTTCTTTAGCCACCTTAAGCCTAGAAGGAGTTGAAAAATTGTTTGTCTCTCCACAATTTTGAACCATGGCTAAATCCTAAATTATATGTCCTTAGAAAAGTGAAAAAAATCACATGGATTCTACACCAACCTACAACAACAAACCCCTACCTAAAGTAACATTTCTAGGGACATCATAGTTGTCAACTCAACTAAAATTGCAAATACAACAAGAGGAATAATATGCTCCCCATAATGCTAAAATTGTATAACTTGCTGGGATGGGAAGAATGTATTGGTAAAAGAAAAGCAAGGAAACATAGCTCATTGAAGGAGATGCAATGACCAAAAAACTTCATGCATATGTGAAGTAGTGAAATGTATGGAAATACACAAGGAAGATGGAAGCCAAATGAGGATATTCAAGGACTAACATATATGAGGGTTGTCCATTTCAAAAACCTTTACAAGAGCCCCCAACACCTCACATGACCAAGATAACTCGAATGAAATCGTTCTTTACGATGTTCATAAATGATGAAGCAAATGAATATCTAATGGTAGAGGTGTTAAAAAAGGAGCTAAAATCGCATTGTATTCATACCAAATGAGAAAAGAAAACCAAGTACTGATGTCTGGAGTATAGAATTTTTTATAAGATTAATCTTAGTGGTATAAGAGTTAGGAGTTTCAGGGAAGATGTTGGGGGAATTCAACTCTATTTCATAGCACTAATTATCAATGTCTGACCTAAGGGGGTAGGTTGACTCGGATGAAATAAGTATTAATGACTATCCCTGCTTGTTGGAACACTTTGGCACACATCCCTATAGGAATTATTGAAAGGATTATGAAAAAGTAACTTAAATTTCTATTCTCCAACAAAGAAAAAGTAGGGTTCCCTCTCATAAAGTGGAAGGGATTTGGCAAGCCATTTGAACATGTAGGTTGAGGGTTAATTACATTCCTTTGGGAAAGCCATAGCTACCCTGAGTTTATAGAGTAATAAAAGCTGATGGTCCACATAGATCCTCTATCATTTGAGGAATGAATTAGTCTCCCATCTAACGCTATTTAAATTTCCGTATAAAATTATCTTGCTCAATCTCTCTCTTTTCAATATTAGAAAATTGTGAGAAACATAGAATAGGTTAGGACTCCCAAATAAGGCATGAAGGAACCCATATGATACCTAATCAAACTATTGAACTTCTTCACAATAATTGTATTTTACCCTCCGTTGATGCTGCAAATCCTGACAATCACCATTTGAACACAGTGTTGGAAAAAACATAAAGGTCATTCTTAGCCTTGGAAGTTGATTAAAAATATTTCTAGAATGGCCATGCCAAAAGAGTACAATTTAAGTTCAACAAAATTAGAGATGAGGAAACATAATATTATCCAAAATCTAAGTAGAAAATAAGATATGAGAAATGTTTGCACTAAGAGGTGCTCTCCAACCTAGTATGGTCAAGATAATTAAATCAGCCTAGATCCATCTTAACTCTAGATTTACCAAGCGCTGAGAGGGATCAAATCCCTTGAGATGAAAAACACTTTTAGAGTGAAAATACATTTGATACATCTCAAAATTTGGTAGATCTATTGTTAAGATGCATCTAGGCTAGTTACTAAAGAAGTGCAAGGAGAATGAGCTAGTGGTAGAGAAGCATATGGAAAATTGAAGCACAACTCAAAACAAAATTGTTCCACTCGTTAAACCTAAGGAAAAAAGTTATTAACTAGGAACTCATTGCTTCAATGAACTTGGCATGGCCTAGGGAATTTTACTAAACTATGATTCTCACATTCTCATTATATCTTGAGAGGTATGTACTGGCCATTAAGGGTATAGCAGAAACGTTTATAGTAATTTTCATTCTTCAATTGATTCCTAAGAACATTTATGTTTTACAGAGAAAATGAAACATGAAAATTTTATTAACTCAATTGATTTCTTTCTTAAACCATATTTTATCGACTAAATATGTTTGCAGTAATTTATGTGCTCCTCTTATGTTCAAGTATGAAAGTGTCCACAGATAATGGAAGCATAGTGAAGTCAAGGTCAAAGACTCACAAATTTTACTCTTCGGAGAAAAAGCAGTCGCTATATTTGGTTTTAGGTAATACATTTTTGTATGGCAATCAATGAGAATGTTTCATAGGTCAATTATTTCTTGAGATTAGGCATGAATAAAGTGTGTGTGCTGACATTGTATATTTGTTCCCATTTGTAGAACCATTTGCATTTTGGTTTGAAAACTGTAGAAATCCCGAGGAAATACCATAGCGTCAGGTCGACGCATAGTATGTGGTTGAATCCACATGTGTCTTTACTAATAAAGAGAAAGAAACTTCCCACTTGAAGGTTTGAATATTGGTAGATTTTAGGTTTCTGTGGTGTTCTCTTGTAGATGAAGAACTCAAATTATTCAGAGTGATGTTCTCTTTTGCAGAAAAAGGATACAACAATTATTTGAAAACTATCGATGTTTCAAATCTAAAAGAGGATCCTTTTCTACATTCAAAGCGTAGAAAAGTTTGAGGATTCCCATTCCATAGTTCAATTATCGTTGGTTTTCCTTCCTTCAAAGTTTATCTTACACGCTACTATTAAAAAATACAATGTACGCAAAAGTTTATTAATGGTATTTGATGGAACGAAAGGTTTGTGACATGGTATTTTGGCATGTGACCACTTAGTCAATCAGCCTAAGTGAGCAACCATGATGGCTCAATTTCTTATCAATTGCTCCCTTGTGGAAGTGTGTCAACCAATTTTTTTAGGAATCAAACATTTGTGGGGGAATATAACATTACACCGCTTTCACTGACCCAGTTGTCTTCTCATGTCCTCCTTGAGATAGATCTAAAAAATAACATTCTTTAAAAATTTGTACACACAAGTGCTACACAAACACACACAGAAATACAATTGTTTACGGACCTTCCCTTCCCATACCTATGATGTTCGTGTGTCCCTCGGTACCAAAGTGTTCCACAAACACACACACAAATACAAGTGTTGATGTAACTTCCCTTCCCCTACCTATGATTTCGAATGTGTCCCTCAGTACACAAGTGTTACAGAAAAACACACACAAATACAATATTTGATTGACCTTCCCCTACCCGTGATGTTAAATGTGTCTCTTAGTACAAAAATGTTTAACAATTAGTAGTTGACACTTATCAACAAGTTGTTATGAGGTCAAGCCCTGTATATTGTTTGTATTGTGAATAAAATAAAGTATTAAATGCTATTTCCAAATTATTTCTACAAATGGAATTTTGGAGACATTTTTTCCTTAGGAGTTGTCATGATGGTTCCTTCCATTTTCTTTCTTTTAAATATTTTTTTTGCAATGTTATAAGCATCGATTTTTCTTATGGGATAGCAGGGTTTCAATACAATGGATTTCTTTTCTCATCAATTGTATTCATTGTTGGTGTTCTGGCAACTTTAAGGTCATTGGAAACTAGATCTGTTACTAGATTAGTGATCACACCCTAAAATAATCCAACATCTGATAATGGTGCGAAGGTGATAGACCCAGGAGGTGGCATGTTGACCCAAGAATGGAAGCCCTTTGCAGATGCCATCACAAATGTTGTCAATGCAAGGAATTTTGTACATGTGAGCTTTGGATCCTAACAATAACACCATATTTATTTGTACCTATGTGTATCCAATTGAGGTTGGAGGTAAGATATTTCTAGTTTAGTAACCTGGCATCCTTATTTGTGTTCTAGTAGTAGATGGTTACAAAATCATTCCTTCAATTTCTCTAGCTTAGTGATTTCATTGGTTTTTTTCATTTGATTGTTTATTTCATCAAAATTTAAGGAATGTTATGTGGGGAGACATATTCCAAGGTGTTACTTGTGGAAAGAGACATAAGGCCTAGTGGAAAATATCTACTTAGTGATAAATATATGACTGGCTTGGAAATACACAAGGAATATGGAAGCCAAATGATGATATTCAAGGACTAGCATATCGAAGTATTAATGATTATCCTTATCTGTTGGCACACTCTAGCACACATTCTTATAAGAATTCTTGAAAGGATTATGAAAAAGTGACTTAAATTTTGTTTCTCCTTCACCAAACAAAAATTAGGGTTCCCTCTCATAAAGTGGAAAGAAATTTCAAACCAATTGAAGATGTAGGATGGGGGTTAATATACATTCCTTCGGGAAGGCCCTAGCTACCAAGAGTTTGTAGAGACTAATAAAAGGTGATGGTCTGGATGGATCCTCTATCATTTGAGGAATTAATTAGTCTCCCATATAACCCTACTTCAATTATCATGTGAAATTATCTTCTTCAATATCTCTCTTCTGGGTATTAGAAAATTATGAGAAACTTAGGATAAGTGAGGTCTCCGAAGTAAGGTGTGAAGGAACCTATAAGATGCCTAATCCAACTATTTAATTTCTTCACAATAATAGTACATTCCCCCTTTTTGATGTTGCAAATTCTTACAACCACCATTTGAAAATGGTGCTGGAAAAAACATAAAGGTCATTCTTAGCCTTGGAAGGTGATTCAAAGGATAGATGGAATGGCTATGGCATAAGAGTACAATTTAAGTTCAATAAAATCAGAGATGAGGAAACATAATCCTGTCAAAATTCTAGGTACAAAATCAGAGATGAGAAATGTTTGCATGAAGAGGTGCTCTGCAACCTAGTATGGTGGATATAATTAAATCAGCATAGATCCATCTTAACTCTGAATTTACCAAGCACTAAGAGGGATAAAATATCATGAGATGAAAACCTCTTTTAGAATGAAAATAAATTTGATCCATCTTGGCACTTAGTAGATTCACCTTTAAGATGCATCTAGGCTGGTTACTGAAGAAGTGCAAGTAGAACTGGCTAGTGGTGGAAAAGAATATGGAAAGTCAAAGAACAAGTCAAATAAAAATTGTTCCACTAGTTAAAACTAAGGAAAACATTATTATCTAGGGATACAGTTCAATAAAGAACGCAATGGGGCCTAGACAATTCTACTAAACAAGGATGCTCCCATTATCATTATATCTTAATAGGTTTATATTGGCCATTAAGGGTATAGTAGAAGAATATTTAGTCTTTTTCATTTATCGATTTATTCCCAAGAACATTTTTCGATTTACAAATAAATTGAAGCATGAAAATTTTATTAACTTGTTTTATTTCCTTCTTCTACCATATTTTTACAATTCAAGATGTTTGTAGTAATTTATGTGTCATTGTTATTTTTTAGACTTATATGTTTAAGTATGAAAGTGTCCATGGATAATGGAAGCATCATGAATTCAAGGTCAAAGACTAAAAAATCTTACAATATGGAGAAAAATCAATCACTACATTTTCTTTTAGGTAATACACTTTTTTACAACAATCAATGAAAGTGTTTCGTAGGTCAATTATTACTTGAACTTATTCATGAACAAAGTGTGTGTGCTGAGATTGTCTATTTTTTCCAATTTGTATAACTATTTACATTTTGGTTTGAAAACTTTATAAATCCTGAGGAAATACCATGGGGTGAGGTTGGCGCAAAGTATGTGGTTGAATCAACAAGTGTCTTTACTGACAAAGAGAAAGAAACTTCTCACTCGAAGGTTTGAATATTGGTAGATTTTAGGATTTTGTGGTGTGCTTTCGTAGATGAACTCAGATTATGCATAGTGATGTTGTGTTTTGAAGATAAAGAGGATCCTTTTTTGGATTCAAAACATGGATAGGTTTGATTATTGCCATTCCGAAATTCAATTATCGCTGGTTTTCCTTCCTTCAAATTTCATCCCACATGCTACTATTTAAAAATACAATGTACCTAAAATTTTATTGATGGTATTTGATGTAACCAAAGGTTTTCCACATGGTATTTTTGGCATGTGACCACCTAGTCAACCAACTTAATTGAGCAATCATGATAGCTCCATGTCTTATCAATGGCTCCCTTATGGAAGTGTGTGAGCCAATTTTTTGTGTAATCCAACTGTTGTGGGATATATAACATTACCCCACTCTCATTGACCCAGTTGTCTTCGCGACCTCCTTGAGATAGATCTAAAAAGTTAAAATTCTTTAAAAGTTTTTCTATGCAAGTGTTACAAAAACACACACACAAATACAATTGTTGATGGACATTCCCTTCCCCTACCTGTGATGTTGAATATGTCCCTTAGTATCAAAGTGTTACACAAACACACACGCAAATAAAATTGTTGATGGACCTTCCCTTCCCCTACATATGATGTTAAATGTGTCCCTCAATACCCAAGTGTCACACAAACACACAAACAAAAACAACTGTTGATGGAATTTCCCCTACCTATGATGTTGAATGGGTCCCTCGATACAAAACTGTTTAATAATTAGTGGTTGAAATTTGTCTAGAAGTTGTTATGAGGTAAAGACGTTTATATTGTTCATATTGTGCAAAAGATAAAGTATTAAATGTCAGTTTTGAATTGTTTCTACAAATGGGATTTCAGGGCCATTTTTTCCTTAGGATATTTGTCACGATGTTTCCTTCCATTTTTTTCTTTTAAATCATTTTGTCGGGTTTTCTTATGGGACAACATGGTTTCAATACAATGGATTTATTTTGTCATTAAGTGTATTCATTTATGGTTTTTTGGATGCTCTAAGGTCACTGAAAATTGGATCTATTACAGGATTAATGATCACAACCTCACATAATCTAGCCCCTAACAATTGTGTGAAGATGGCTGATCTGGGAAGTGGCATGTTGACCCAAGAATGGAATCCCTTTACAGATGCCATCGTAAATGTTTTTAATGTAGGGAATTTTGTACAGGTGATCTTTGGAGCCTAAGAATAACACCATATTTATTTGTACCTATGTGTATCTAATTGAGGTAATATATTTTTACTATGGTATACTGACATCCTTATTTTTGTTCTAGTAGTACTTGGTTACAAAATCATTCCTTGAATTTATATACCTCATTGATTTCATTGGTTTTTTTAGTTGATTGATGAGTTCATCAAAAAGAAATGCATGTTATGTGGGGAGGAATATTCTTGGGCAGTACTTGTGGAAAGCGACATAAGGCCAAGTGGATGAGAGCTACTCAGTGCTAAATATATGACTAGCATACTCTTAGAGGCATAGTAGAATATCTGCCAAATATATGACTGAAAAAAGAAAATCTTTACTGATACTTCTAAAGGGCATTGGGGTTGTAAAAGGAGTGATGGCAGTTGACATCGATATCTTGAATACTCCATAAGTTCATTGGATGGTCTAGAGTAAAAGAAAAGGCATGCCAACAACAAAATATGATTATTATATGCATATTTCAAGTTCACATAAGTGTGTTTAATGTCTCATTATGGAAATCAATGAATTTTGTGTAATGTTTGATAGATTTCTCTAATCTGTACTTGTTCTCTGAATTCACTAGATTGGGAATGTTTCTGAAGTTGATTGAGCCACCTTACTAATGAGTCTTGAGTCTTGACTATTGTTTTATATTCATATACCGAATCATTGACATTTATCTTTCAGTACAATCATTTGCATGTAGAATTCTTATGGGAACAAGGCCTAGAGTGTAGAAGTTGGAACCTCCTATTGAAGGAGTGGTGGTAGATGGAGTAAATGGAGTAGGTGCAAAAAAGTTGTATACATTACAACAATTTTTGGAGGGTATTGAAGTGAATATCAGGAACTCTAGCAGGGAAGGTGAGGGAGGTCTCAATGGTATTGGTGGGGTCGTATTTGCGCAGAAGGAGAAGGTCACTGCCAATGGATTTGGAGGGGATGATGTTGGAAAAAGGTGGTTTTCTTTTCCTCTGTGTTTATTGTAATGGAAGATAGTACCTATTTTTCTTTGTCTTATGTTTTTCTATTACATAGTAACTAATTTTGAAAAGGTGTGCAAGCTTGGATGGTGATGTAGACAGACTAGTTTATTTCTATATCTCATCCCCAGAGAAAAAGGTGTTGAGCTAATTGATGGTGATAAAATCTTGATTCTTTTTTCTATTTTCATTAAGAATAAATTAGATTCCATAATCCTTTGAGGTAAAAAGTTCACTAATATTAAGATAGCTCATAATCCTTTCATTGAAGAGTGCCATTCCATTACACTAGGAATTGTACAGAGTTCTTATGCTAATGGAGCTTCAACAAGGTACTTGAGAGAAATTGGTTTGGAAGTTGTGTTCACTTCCATTGGAGTGAAGTACTTTACATGAGAAGGCTACTGAATATGATATTGGTATCTACTTTGAAGCAAATGGACATGGCACTATTTTATTTTCTGAGGAATTCTTACTATGGTTAAAAGCATTCGATGAAGAACTTTCTTCTGCATCAACAAGTTTGTTTGACTATAAATGGGCTCTAGTAACTGAAATATTGCTGGTATTTAGTATAGTAAATAGATAATGTGATCATATGAGTATTTGTAACTCATCACTGTTATTTAAATTTAATTTCTACTCTCATAACAGAGGAGGATTTTTCAAATATTGTTGGCCATTAGTGGTTTGATCAATCAAGCAGTTGGGGATGCATTGAGTGGCTTGTTGTTGGTAGAGGTAATTCTTCACTATATGGGATGGTCCATTCAAACATGGAATACACTATTATGGACCTTCCTCATTGATAATTGAAGGTTTTTTCATCTATTTTTTATGACTTGGACTCATTGTGGTCTTTCACGTAAGGAACTACCTTTAGTATTCTGAAAAAGTTCTCCATACAACTGATTATAGTTAGCATTGCTTGAGAAGTAGGATGTGGTGAATACATTTAAGTGATTGTGTTAATTTATATTAGTTTAGATATTTTGTATTATTATGTTTTTTCTTTGTGATAACATATGGTTACCCAATGACTTAATTTGTTTGGAACATCAAAATTTTGTGTTGTGTTCCGATTAAGTGCATTGTTTCCATTCACTAGAAAAGAAATTGATAAATTGTCATTTACATAGACATGAGTCTACACAGTATGTGTATTTGGTTGTGTTATATTCTTTCCACGACTAGAGCATGTAGTTAACTGGAGGTTAGAGGGGGGCTAGATCCCTCCCTTCATTGTGCCGATTGCATAGCGGGGGTGGTCACAGGGGGTTTGAGGTTTGCAGGTAACCCAATCTATGGGGTCTGGAAAATATTGGTTTTGGAACCTATGTTAGGTTGGGTGGACCCACCTATGGTTTTGCGCATGATTTTTGCACATGTTTTTGGACGTGATGGTTTTCGGTCCATGGTTGTGGATGCGATGGTTTTCGGTCCATGGTATTGGATGCTTTCGCATGTATAAATATGTATTATAACATTGAAAGGAACAAAATGAAAAATCAAGATGGTAGTCCCTATTTTGGGATCGAGGGGAAAATCTTTTTGTATATGTGTTTTATGTGTTATGCTCTTGCATTGTTTATTTTCTATGTTTTAGAATTCATATGCAGGTAATTTATGTACGGGGTTAAAACCTACATTTGGTATCAGAGTTGTTTTGGCTTCAAGGGGATGCCTTTGTTGTTGAGGGGTTTCGCTCTGGCCTGTGGTAGACCCTATTCAGTGTGAGATCTGCAAGATCGATTCTGGTGGTGAAAGAAGATGGGGAGCAGTGGAAAGATAGAGATCGAGAAATTTAATGGTCAGAGTTTTGAGTTGTGGAAACTTAAGATGGAGGATCTGTTGTTGCATAAAGATCAGTGGCTCGTGGTAGATCCGAGTAATAAACCAATAGGAGTGTCCTATGAAGAATGGAAGAAGTTGGATCGGAAGGCAAAGAGAACAATATGATTGTGTGTCTCATATTCAGTATTGTTGAATGTATCAGGGGAAGCTACGATGAAGGCTTTGTGGGACAAGTTAGGGACTTTGTACCAATCTAAGTCTCTGGTTGATAAATTGTTCCTATGGAAAAGGCTATATAACCTGAGGATGAAAGATGGAGACTCAGTGACAGAGCATTTGAAAGCATTTAATACTGTGGTAATTCAGTTAGCATCTGTCGATATTAAAATTTTAGATGAAGATAAGTGCATTAGTTTTTTGTGTTCTCTATAAGATTCGTGGGATAGTCTAGTTATTGCAATAGGTAGCAACGCAACTGCCTTGCAGTTTGATGAAATAGTCTTATCCTTACTGATGGAGGAGATGAGACAGAAAAATTTGGAGAGACAGAAAAATTTGGAGAGACAGAATGGTGATGCCTTGTCTGTATGAAAACGGTCCCAGAACAGAAACAAAAATAAGTCATCGAGTGGGAGATCTAAATCTAGAGGGAGATCTAAATCTCCAAAAAAACCTGTAAAGGTGGTGTGCTGGAAATGCGGGAAGGAAGGGCACTACAAAAGGGAATGTAAATCTAAAGCTCCTGATAAAGGAAAGGGATCTAATGATGCTCCTTCTGCAGAGGCGAAAACCACATCAGATGAAGGTGGGGATGTGTACTTGGCTTCTTCAAGTAAACATGTAGTTCATGAGGCATGGTTGATTGACTCATATGCATCCTTTCACTTCACTCCCCATAGAGAGTGGTTATGCGGGTATGAGAAATACGATGGTGTTGATATTTTCTTAGGGGATGATAGGAAGGCTACAATCGTTGGCCGCAGAAAAGTAAAGTTGATGTTGCAAGGTGGAAGCATTATAACACTTCCAGTTTTTTTTCATATTCCTGCATTGGCCATAAATCTAATTTCTATAAGCAAGTTAGATGATGCAGGTGTAAAAATAGTGTTCGAGAAGGATACCTGCAATATGGTTTGGGGAGCACTGCTATTGATTGGGGGAGTTCGGATTGGAACTCTGTACAAGCTACAAGGTAGCATGGTTGTTGATGGGTGCAACAATTCTATGATTCCTGAAAGTGGAGTAGAAAACCTAGTGGTCTCTGGAGAGAAGACCATACTGTGGCATCAAAGGCTTGGACATATTAGACAGAAGGGCCTTTGAATACTTCATGGTAAAGGTATGGTAGAAGGTATGAGTAATAGCTCTCTGGATTTGGATTTATGTGAAAATTGTGTATATGGGAAGCAGAATAGGGTGAGTTTCCCCTTTGGTGGTAAGAGGGTGAAACATATATTAGAGCTTGTGCATAGTGATGTGTTTGGACCTATGAAGGTTCCGGCACTAGGCAAGTCTGCATACTATGTGTCATTTATAGATGACTTCTCAAGGAATACATGGATATATTTCCTTAAGAGTAAGTCTAAAGTCTTTGACAGGTTTAAAGAATTCAAGGCTTTGGTGGAAAACCAAATAGAGAAGAAGATAAAGGTGTTGAGGACAGATAACGGTGGAGAGTTTTGGAGTAAGGAATTTGAAAATTTTTGTAAGTGTGGTATAGCACGACAGAAGACTACTCCATATACACCTCAGCAAAATGGAGTTGCAAAAGAATGAATAAGATGCTGATGGAAAGGGCAAGAATCATGCTTAGTGGTGCCGGGTTAGGATAGGAATTTTGGGCAGAGGCGGTGGAGACAACAAGTTACCTGGTCAACAGATCACCTTCATTAGCGTTGGAGGATAAAACTCCACAAAAGGTATGGACTGGTAAGAAACCCTCTCTTTCACATCTAAGGGTATTTGGATGTGATGCATATGTACATATTCCAAAGGAGAAACGAACCAAGTTGGATAGTAAATTTGAAAAGTGCATCTTTTTTGGGTATAAGGATGGTTTAAAGGGTTATAAACTTTGGAACCCATTAATAAGGAAGGTTGTGTACAACTGAGATGTGGTGTTTAGAGAGGTGAAAGATGTTATTAAACATGAATTCCAACCAAAGGAACCTGAGAAGATATAGTTTGAGCTAAAGGAGGAAGAATTAGATTCTACAGCAAAGGAGGAATCAGAAGATGAAGAGCCACAAACTCCGGGTGTTAGAAGATCAGTTCGAGAAAGAAGGCAGCCAAAAAGGTATAGTCCATCTGCTTCCTATTCAAATTTTTCTTTATCTATTACTGATGATGATCACATAACTGTGAAGGAAGTAGTAGATTCAGAGGATGGGAAACTCTGGAAAGATGCCATGGTTGATGAAATGGCATCTTTGCACAAAAATGAGGCTTGGGATCTGGTGGAGGTGTTGGCTGGAAGGAAACCCATTGGTAGCAAATGGGTGTTCAAGAAGAAGACAAATGCAAAAGGAAAGGTGAATAAATACAAATCTCGGTTGGTAGAAAAAGGTTATTCCGAGGTGCCAGGAATTGATTTTGGTGATATTTTTTCTCCTGTTGCCAAGGTAACTTCTATTAGATTACTTTTATCTATTGCTACTACTTTTCATTTTGAGGTAGAACAGATGGATGTGAAAACATCATTTCTTCATGGGGATCTAGAAGAGGAAATATACATGAAGAAACGTGAAGGCTTTGTGGTGAAGAGTAAGAAAGATCTGGTATGCAAGGTAAAGAAGTCCCTCTATGGGTTAAAACAGTCACCAAGGATGTGGTATCAGAAATTTGATACATTTATACGGGAACTTGGCTTCACCAGAAGCAAAGTAGATCATTGTGTGTATTTTAAATTAATTGGTGACCATGTTAGTTATTTGGTCCTGTATGTGGATGATATGTTGCTGGTTGGAAATGACAAATAAATTATGCAAGCTTTGAATACCCAATTTGTTGGAAACAATACTAAGAGGGGGGTTGAATCAATATTATCAGATCAATAATTTAATTTTCAAAACTGATTTGTATACGCTACTACAGCTTATTGAATTAGCGTGTATACAAAACTGTACTTAATGCAACCAACGTATATGCAGAGATATTTTGATTTAGCCAAATTATCGTGCATTGAACTTTAACCAGTATATCAGGAATTCATTAGACAATGTAGTAAAAACAGAATAAAGCATCACACATAAGTAACGCACATGAACGCCAAGATATAAGGTGGAAACCCAATGTGTGTGAAAACCACCTGCTGTAATCATCTCTGTCTTCTTTTAATAATAAGAGAATTATGTTTACAATTTGTGTACTGGTGCAGTCTTATACTAGTACACAGGCTTCTACCTGCAGAAGGCTACAACCTTCTCTCATTCTCCATCTTCTACTGGAAGGGAGCTATGACCCTATAGCTCTTGTACTAGCTGATATGTTTACTAGTACATAGGTGCTGGCCTACAGAAGGCTACAATATTCTCTTTTCTTCTAGGGACCATGTTTCACAAATTTTCAAACTGGATTGATCAATTACATCAATCAATCATAAAATATATCTGCATTAACCAATCTCCATTTGAATCAACCACAACCGAATCTACCAATCACTCCATCAAGATGATCATTTAGAATGTTGTTACCAGAATATAGTAACCAGAACCGAAGCCAGAACCCAGAACACTGCAATAGCAAACAGAAGCAACTAAAACATATTCTATAAGGCATATGCTACTTGCATGTGTCGAACCTACGTGCATACGCACTTTCCTCAAGGCGAACTAGCGTACAGATCTACAAATCAAATTTATGATGTATACGCTGCTTTGATATGCAGAACCAACATGTCTATGCTCTTTTCCTAAAGTGAACCTGCATACAGATCTATAAATGATGATTTAAAAGTTACATCTATTTAGACTTTAGTCATACCCAAATCATCATATTTATAGACTACAACATGCGCCAACTATTCAGATAAATGATCAAACCACATAAAGATAATTCACTTCAAGCCTTGAGATCCTAATACATCATTAGATCTTATCCTTCATCAAACGCTAAGGTTCATCCTTGGTTCAGATCAAGCACAACAAGATAAGCTAATAACCTGCATATTAGATCTCACACTTCATCAGATATTTGATACTTGCACATCTTGGCCTAATGATCTTCTCCTCCTTTCATAATCTTAGGCCTTTCTTAATACCATGGACCAAAACCACTTAGGACCAATACCTTGGACCAAATACCTTGGGTCAATACCTCAGACTCGATACCATGGACCAATACCATGGATCAAAATACCATGGACCAAAAATTTAGCTTTCCAAGGTATATGCACTTTTCTTTCTGTTAAAGTGCATGTGTATGTATACATAGCTTGTATACAGTGAACCTACATGTATACGCAGGTTGGTCAATGGTGAACCTCTGTATACTTCTTTTTCTTCATTCTGTGAAGATTGATATGTAATTCTTTGTTGTTAACCTGCTATACTTTCATCTGAGTGAGTTGCCTTCTGAACTGATTCCTTGAAGCCACCCTGCATTTCATCACATCTATAAACACTACTGTCATGCATTCTATCACATCTGATATCTCTTCTGTAGATTCATCTAGTTACCGTATACAGGTGAGTTGTTCTGCTAGAAGTGGGTTACCATAAAGTACAGCACATACATCATAATTCCAGCAATCTCCCCCTTTGGACTTGATGGCAAAAAACACACCAATTCACTCTCCCCATTTGACATCAATGACAAAGGGTCTTGCTCCCCCTGAGTGCATGCTGAATTCTCTGATATGCTGAAGTGTGCTGATTGAGCTCCCATGATTGAGTCCATGCTCCCCCTGAGCATAAGCAAAGTCTGCAAAAAGATGTTCGAAAAGAACATGACTACATAAATCACAAATTACCTTCTTATCACCAATAACTCATACATGCATCCATCTCCCAACCAAGTGGGGATGCACCAAATTTGACTCATCCACCCAACCAAGTGGGGATATACCAAAAATTTATTCATGACTGAAATAGAAATTATTACATCATCCTTCCCATGCTTAGTGGGGGTACAAATTACATCATGTGACTCACGGGTCTTTAAAAGATATACATGACATTTAGACCAAAGACTTAAACAAGACCATGATAGTCATCAACTATCATACACCATACATTATTTGCACCATAAGCACCTATTAGCAACATCAACAACTTGTATATTTCCATCATCAAAAGAGTCACCTGAATCAAGACAATTATGCGGATCTGTACCTTCTAAGATAATGCCAGTAAATGCATTATTAGAACCATATGCTCCCCTTGAACCTGTGCCATACCATCATCAAACAAAGTAGATAAGCAACTGAACCATAGTAGACCCCTTTTTCCTGAGTCTGGCCTATTGCTTTTCTTTAAACCAACATATACATGATTGTTCCCACAAAAACTCGCGTATGTATGTGACTATGCTTCATGAAACCCGCGTATAATCACATTTCTCTCAAAAATAGGATTTAACAGCACGATGATGCAGAAACTACTCCTAGATTTTGACTAAGATATTCAAATGTCTCTCTGGGCAGTGGTTTAGTGAATATATCAACAACCTATTCTTTGGAGGGAACATACTCCAATTTGACATTTTGTTCAAGCACTTGTTCACGTAGAAAATGATATTTGATGGGTATGTGCTTGGTCTTGGAGTGCATGATTGGATTCTTTGAAATACTGATGGAACTTGTATTATCACATAGAATGGAGATGGGTGGAATACATGTGATCTAAATGTCTTGCAAGGTTTTCATCATCCAAAATAGTTGTGTGCACCAAGATGCAGCGGCCAAATTTTTTGCTTTAGCTGTAGATAATGCAATTAAGATTTGTTTCTTGCTAAACCAAGACACTAACCTGGAACCCATATAGAATGCACCACCACTAGTGCTTTTTCTGTCATCAACACTTCCTGCCCAATCTGCATCTGTATATGCATGAAGTGTAAGATCTGTATTTCTAGGATACCATAAGCCAAAGTTCTGTGTTCGTTGAGGATATTTGAAAATTCTTTTGTCTGCCTGAAGGTGTGATTCCTTTGGATTGGCTTGGAATCTTCCAACTAATCCAACTGCATGCACGATGTCTGGTCAGGTACCTGTCAGATAAAGCAGACTGTTAATCATGGATCTGTAAGTTGGTTGATGTACTTATGCTGATTCATCATTTGAACTAAGACTGCATCCTGTTACCATTGGAGTATATACTGTTTTAGAATCCTCCATGCCATACTTTTTCAGGATATGTTTGAGATATTTGGTTTGTGAGAGAAAATACCATCTTTATTTTGTTAAACTTGTAGACCAAGCAAATAGGTAGGCTCACCAAGCAGGAAATTTCAAATTCTTAGTAATTTACACAACAGCATACACAACATATATCATATCAAAAATGATATCATCAACATAAACAACAATTATTAGTAATTTACCACTATCCATCTTTGTATATAGATTGCTATCTACTAACCCCTTTGAAAAACCTTGTTGGTGAAGATATTTGTCAAGACGGTAATGCCATGCCCTTGGAGCCTATTTTAGACCATAGAGAGCTTTTCTAAGTTTGCATAAAAGTTTTGCATCATTTCCAAGAATGAATCCTTCTGGTTGTTCAATATAGACTTCTTCTTCTAAGTCTCCATTAAGAAAGACAGATTTTACATCCATTTGGTATACTTTGAATTTCTGAAAACTAGAAAGAGCAAGAAACATTCTTATAGTTTCAAGTCTAGCAACAGGTGCAAATGTTTCTTCAAAATCTATACCTTCTTCTTGAACATATCCTTTACAAACAAGTCTAGCCTTGATTCTAATAACTTCTCCATTTTCATTCAACTTGTTTTTGAATATCCATTTAGTTCCTATGATATTCTTGTCATGAGGTCTAGGAACTAATTCCCAAGTATTATTCTTTTCAATTTGCTCAAGTTATTCATTCATAGCCTTGATCCAACATTCATCTCTGCATGCTTTATTTACATTTTGTGGTTTAGTGGAAGATAGTAATGCTAAATGGCTTGAGGCTTCGGTAATGGTTATTCTTGTCTACACACCTGCTCCTTTTCCCCCCAAAATATGAGTTTTTGGATGATTTTTTTGAACATACCTAGATGGAGTCTTCTCTTCTATCGTTATCTCTTCTTCTGGTGCTTCATTAGTTTCTTCTTCAGAATCAGTGTGATTTGATGTGGGAAAATAATCCTCATATTCTTCATTGTCATAATCTTCAGTTTTTATCTGTTTTGGATTTTTGCATGCTTCATCAACCATAACATCAATACTTTCAATAATTTTCCCAAGTCTTTTATTATAACATTTTTATCCTTTACTTCAGGAAGAGTAGCCAAGAAGAATACCTTCATCTTCTCTAGGTTCAAACTTACCAAGTTTTTCATCAGTCCTTTTGATGTAATATTTTCTTCCAAAAACTTTGAAGTGTTTTACAGTAGGAGTCTTACCATACCAAAGTTCATGTGGAGTTTGAGTGTTGTTTACTCTAACATTTTCTTGGTTGAGAATAGCGACGACGGCAATTGCAACTTCACCCTAGAAGGTTGCAGGAGTTCCAGATTCATCTAGCATAGCATGAGCCATTTGTTGAACAGTTCTATTCATCCTTTCTACTACTCCATTTTGCTAAGGAGTCCTTGCGATGGAGAATTGGCTTTTTATTCCATGTTGTTCACAAAAGTCAAAGAATTCATCCGAGGTAAATTCCCCTCCTTGATCAGATCTAAGGCATTTGATTTTGTGATTTGATTCATTTCCAACCAAAGCTTTAAAGGCTTTGAACTTTTCAAATGCTTCATCTTTATGCTTTAGAAGACCTATCCAACACACTCTAGAAAAATCATCAATAAAAATATAAAGTATTCTTCTCCACGAGGCGACTTTTTCCTTGATGGTCCACATAGATTAGTATGAACAAGCTCAAGGGGCTTACTAGCTGATCTTTCTTTCTCCATGAAGTGAGATCTAGTTTTCTTACCAAATTGACATGATTTTCATATAGTATTTTCAGGAATGTTGATATCTGGAAGATCACGAACAACCTAGAATCTGCATGCTTTTCTTATTTGAGAAAAGCTTAGATGTCCTAATCTTCTATACCATAGCTAGTTTTCATCATTTTTGCTTACATAGCATTGTTGTTGTCCTACCTTGAGTATGTATAGGTTGTTTGGAGTTCTTGTACCTTTGATCATGGTTTCACCTGTATCAAGCTCACGAAAAACACATCCATTTGATCGAAACACTACCTCATTTCCTTGATCACACATTTGACTAACACTCAACAGGTTATGCTTTAAGCCATCAACATACATAACATTCCGAGCTTTAACTTTTTCTTTCAAGAAAACAAAGCCTTTACCTTTTATGACAGTAGGAGTGTCATTTCCAAATGAGACACTCTTTTCCTTTTCTAAGGCATTATATGAGTGTAGTTTTTCTTTGTCACCTGTCATGTGTTTTGAACATCCACTGTCAATGTACTACTAGTTTTCTTGTCCTTCTACATACAAGGCTATACCACATCTTTCTATTTGCGGTTCTTTCTTTCTCCATATTTTGGGATTTAATGGATTTTGCTCCTTTTGAGATATTTTCCGAAATTTACTCATGCATTTATATTCTTTATGGCCAAAGTTGTTATAGATTGAACATTCTATTTCATTTTCAAGAAGAGAAAAGTTATTATAGGAGCTTTTCTTGATCCCTATCACATTCCTTTGATTTCGTCCTTCTCTAGTCATGAGGGTTTTGTAAGCAGCACATTGAGTAGCTTTGTGTCCAAAATTATGACATGAGGAACATTGACCATTAAAGAAATTCCTACGATTATCGAATCTACTAACCTTGTGATTGTAGTTTCTATTAATATTCATCTTTGAATCCAATTCAGTACGATTTACCTAAGGTTGGTTGTGGCTTCCGTTCATCCTTGAAGTAAATTGAGCCTGATTTACCTAGTGATCTGCTTTATGCCTTTGCTGACGATTATCAAACTGTCCACTGCTCTTTGCTGCATCAAGATAGCTTTTAGTGGAGGTTGATTACTTCTGTGATTGAGATGCTTCTTCAGTATATCCAAGTCCTCTCTTTATCAGAGGAGAGTGCTGCGCTTTGATAATTTCATTTAAGGTTTTTGATCCTTTAGAAAATCTAAGGTTGAGATATTTTGTTCTCTCAAGGTCCTTTATTAGATGCACAATTTCACATTCAAGCTTTTCATTGTTTTTTTCTATTTCAGCAATTTGGTATGTCATGGTATATATAAACATATTCTTTTCTTCTAAACAGATTTTGTGTTTAGATATTACTTCATAAATATCATCTTCATCTAAAGCATCCAAAAAATCATCATCTTCATAAGCCATCAGAAGTCTATAGTCATTATTATTTTCATCTTCATCACTATTTGATAAACCATCGCTATCTTCATGAGTATAGTGCTCTTTTTACTTACACTTCATTTTCTATTCCATTTTGCAGATTCCTTCCCTTTATCATATTTATCTTTATGAGGACATTTGGCAGCATAATGATTGACTCTACCACAGGAAAAACATTTGAAAGGTAGTTTACCTCTGAATCTTCTGGAACCCTGTTGAATTTTCTTGACAAAGTTTGGTTCCTCTTCATCTTCTGAAATATGTCCTTATTCATTGAGTTCTTCTTTTCCATTTGCTGAAGCTTTAAATGCGGCTTCTCTTATATATGATGGACCTCCTTTTCTCATCTCAAAGGTAGTTAAGATTCTATGAAGCTGTGTCACAGTAATAGTGTGTAGATCTTGCTTTTCTTCTTTGGTAGATACTTTTGATTCAAATTTAGCAGATAAGGATCTTAAAACTTTTTCAACTAAGGTAACTTCTTTGATCTCTTCACCTAGATTCTTCATGAAATTAACAATCTCATCTATACGTAAGTGTTGGAAATAATACTAAGAGGGGGGGTGAATCAATATTATCAAGCCAAATATTCCCTTTTAAAAATCAGAGGATATAAGCTACTTCAGTTAGTAAAACCCGTGTATATACGCAACTATGTAGAAGGAAACTTGCGTATACAATGCAAACTTATGATTTACTTTATCTTTCAGATGTTGATTATTAATCTATGAATCTAAGTAAAATAAATAGTAATCAGACCAGTAAAACAGAACAGAAGACAGTCACACACAAGAACGCAAGATATAAGCTGGAAACCCAATGTGGGTGAAAACCACCTGCTGCAATTCGTCTCTATCTTTCTTTTAATTAGAAACTTCTTTTTACAATGTACTGGTGTAGTCCTTTACCAGTACGCAGGCTACAACATGTAGAGAGCTACAACCCTCTCTCGTTCTCCAACTTCTCCTGGAAGGGAGTTTCAACCCCATTAGCTCTTGCACTACCCAAGATACTAGTACGTAGGTGCTGGCCTACAGAAGGCTACAACCTTCTCTTTCTTCCAGGGACCACATTTCATAAATTTTCAGACTGGATCCATGAACATCAATAAATCATAAACAATTTCTGCATCAAACAACCTCCTTTTCACCAATTAGACCTGAATCAAGTAGATATTTTTCTGACAGTTGTACCCAAAACTCAGTAACAGTAACCACACACCAAATTCTGAACCAAGAACATTGCAGCAATAAACAGAAGCAGCAATATCACAACTCAAAATAGATACGCTACTTTAATAGCTTGAAACCTGTGTGCATACGCTTTTGCGTATGGAACAACCTACGTATACGTTGTTTTTATTCACTTAACCAGCGTGTATACGCGCCTTCGCTTCACTGAACCTGCATACAGATCTACAAAAGATAATTCACTCTTTCAAATATTCAGACACTGATTAACCCAGATTATCAGATTTATAGATCAAGCATGCGCCATATATAACAGATCAAAATCATGCAAAGATATTATCATTCAAGCCAAAAGATTATGACCCATCAATAGAACTTATCCTTCTTTGCACTAAGGTTCCTCCTTCATTCAGATCCAGATCTGCACCATAACCCTAATCACCAATATTTCAGATCTCGCACTTTATCAGATATTCAATAATAATTCAGATGATCCTTTTCCACATGATCTCCTTCCTCTTTTATAGTCTTAGGCCTTCCACAATACCACGGTCCAAAACCATAATAAACAATACCAAGGACCCAATACCTGGGGTCAACACTTCTGACGAGATACCACAGTCCAAAACCATAGGTTCAAATACCAAGGACTAACTACCACTGACCAAAAGTAAGTTCTCTAATATATACGTGCTTTTCCTTCCATGAAATTGTGTGTATACGCTTACACGCCTTTGTAACGTCTAACCCGCGTGTATATGCACCTCTGTCTAGGTGAAACTGCATATATATCTTTTTCTTCATTCTGAAAGCCTGAACTAAGATCTGGACATGAGATCTGTCACCAAGGAGAGTTGTCGTCAAGGACAACACCTGTGCCATAGCTCCAAACTTGTGCCATAATGCCAACAATCTCCCCCTTTGGACTTTATGGCAACCCCACAGTCCTCAAAGTCATTCTCCCCCTTTGTCATCAAGGGCGAAGGGTTGTGATCCCCCTGAGTACATGCTGAAATTTCTGCCCTGCTGTGCTGACCATGCTCCCCCTGACTATAGGTAAGATCTGCAAAAATATGTTCTTCAAGAAGAACCATGACTTATACATCATAAAATACCTCCCTATCATGAAAAGACTCAATACATACATCCATCACCCAACCAAGTGGGGATACATAAGAAAATTACATATGTCAACCAAGTACATTACATATTCATCCCAAGCATAGTGGGGAAACCAAAATAGGTTTTTACATGACCTTTGACACTATAAAAGAGATACATGACATAGAGACGAAATATCAAGATCAAGGCTTATGAAAGTCACCAATAAGTGATAGCAGCAGCATCTGTCAATCACCATTCAGATCACCAACCAAGATTTCCTTCTGTTCTCCTTCTGCATTTGTTCCACCTGAAACCAACAACAGTTGTGAACTAGAACCAAAGGCTTCTAAGATAATTCCAACAATGCATCATTAGAAGTTTATCTGCTCCCCTGAACCTGTGCCAGATGGTCTCTGTCAGTCCCATATCTGAATATCTTCAACTAGAGCCTGTTCCTACTGATATCCATCAAACCTCCATATACGCTACTGTCTCTGCACAAACCGGCGTATATACATGGATCCACCTTAGGAAACTCGCGTACACCCATTTTTCTCTGAAACAGACAAGATCTAACAGAAAAATGATGCATCAACTACTCCCAGCTTCTGTCTGAAGTATTCAAAATTTTCCCTGGGCAGTGGTTTAGTGAGAATATTAACAACTTGTTCCTTAGAAGGAACATACTCCAGTTTGACCTTTTGTTCCAACACTTGTTCCCGGAGAAAGTGATACTTGATCGGTATGTTCTTGGTCTTTGAATGCATGACTGGGTTCTTTGAAATGCTGATTGCACTTGTATTATCACATAAGATGGGGACAGGTGGTGTACAAGTGATTTGAAAATCCTACAAGGTCTGCATCATCCAAAGGAGTTGAGTGCAGCAAGATGCAGCAGCCACATATTCTGCTTCAGCTATAGATAACGCTATCGAACTTTGTTTCTTGCTGAACCAAGATACTAATCTGGAACCCATAAAGAATGCACCACCACTTGTGCTCTTCCTGTCATCCACGCTTCCGGCCCAATCTGCATATGTATAAGCATGAAGTGTGAAATCTGTATCTCTAGGATACCATAAGCCATAGTTTTGAGTCCCTTTAAGGTACTTGAAGATTCTCTTGACTGCCTGAAGATGAGTTTCCTTAGGATTTTCTTGAAATCTTCCAACTATTCCTACTGCATGCATGATGACTGGTCGGGTACCTGTCAAATAAAGTAGACTTCCAATCATAGATCTATAGGTTGGTTGATGCACTGCTGCTGATTCATCATTTGCACTGAGGCTGCATCCTATAACCATGGGGGTACATACTGGTTTTTCATCTTCCATGCCATACTTCTTCAGAATATGCTTGAGGTACTTGGTTTGAGACAAGAAAATACCGCCTTCATTTTGTTGGATTTGCAACCCAAGAATGTATGTCAGTTCTCCAAGTAAAGACATTTTGAATTCTTTCTGCATCACCAAGGCAAAGCTTTGAATCATAGCTTCTTCATTGCTGCCAAAGATGATATCATCTACATACACAACAAGTATTAGAAATTTGTCATTTTCAATTTTTATATAAATATTGCTATCTGCTGATCCTTTTGAAAAACCTTGTTGATGAAGATATTTGTCCAAACGGTAGTACCAAGCCCTTGGAGCTTGTTTAAGACCATAGAGAGCCTTTTTTAGTCTGCATACAAGATTTCGATCATTCCCAAGAATGAAACCATCTGGTTGCTCAATGTACACTTCTTTTTCTAAGTCTCCATTCAGAAAGGCTGATTTCACGTCCATTTGAAATACTTTGAACTTCTGAAAGCTTGAGAGAGCAAGGAACATTCGGATGGCCTCAAGTCTAGAAATGGGAGCAAAAGTTTCTTCAAATTCTATTCCTTCTTGTTGAGCATACCCTTTACACACAAGTCTGGCCTTGTTTCTGATTACTTCTCCATTTTCATTCAACTTATTTTTAAAGATCCATTTTGTCCCTATGACAATCTTATCTTTTGGTCTAGGAACCAACTCCCAAGTGTTGTTCTTTTTTATCTGCTCAAGTTCTTCATCCATTGCCTTGACCCATCATTCATCTTTGCATGCCTCTTTTACATTTTGTGGCTCAGTGGAGGAGAGCAAAGCCAAATAGCTTGAGGCTTCTACAATTGTTCTTCTTGTTTGTATACCTGCCTCTTTCTGCCCCAAAATTTGAGATTCTGGATGATTCTTCTGAACATACCTAGATGGAGTCTTCTCTTCTATCCTTATCTGTTCCTATGGTGCCTCCTAAGGTTCTTTTTCATCATCAGTCTGATTTGGAGAGTAGTCTTCATCCTCTTCGATATTTCATAATTTACTTGCCTAGGAATGTATCCTTTTTCATCAACCACTACATCAATGTTGTCAATAATTCTTCCAAGTCTTTTATTGTAACACTTATATGCCTTGCTATGGGGAGAATAACCAAGGAGAATGCCTTCATCTTCTCTAGGTTCAAGTTTGCCAAGCTGTTCATCATTATTTTTAATATAGCATTTGCTTCCAAAAATTTCGAGATGTTTTACCGAAGGAGTTTCACCATACCAGAGCTTATGAGGAGTTTGAGTGTTGTTCACTCGGACATTTGTTTTGTTGAGAATAACAACTTCAGAAAATGCAGCTTCACCCCAGAAGGTTGCGGGAGTTCCAGACTCATCAAGCATAGCACGAGCCATTTGTTGGACCGTTCTGTTCATCCTTTCCACCACTCCATTTTGCTGAGGAGTCCTAGTTGTAGAGAATTCCCTTCTTATCCCATGTTCTTCACAGAAATCGAAAAATTCGTTTGAGGTAAACTCCCCACCTCTGTCGGACCTGAGGCACTTAATTTTATGATCTGATTCGTTTTCAGCCAAGGCTTTGAAGGATTTGAATTTTTCGAATGCTTCGTCTTTGTGCTTCATAAGTCATAACCAAACCATCCTGGAGAAGTCGTCAATGAATAATATAAAGTATTCTTCTCCTCGAGGTGACCTTATCCTAAATGGACCACATACATCTGTATGGACTAGCTCAAGAGGCCTGCTAGCTGATCCTTCCTTCTCAAGGAAGTTAGATCTAGTTTGCTCACCAAACTGACATGATTTGCATATTGTGTTGTCTGGAATTTTGATATCTGGAAGACCACGAACTACCTGGTATTTGCATGCTTTCCTTATTTGTGAAAAGCTTAGATGCCCCAACCTCCGGTGCCATAACCAGTGTTCATCATCCTTGCTCAAATAGCATTGTTGTTGTCCTTCTTCAAATATGTATAAATTATTTGGAGTTCTTCTACCTTTGATCACTGTTTTTCCTGTATCAATATCACGAACACTACATCCATTTGATCAAAATATTACCTCAGTTCCTTGATCGCACATCTAACTGACACTCAGTAGATTATGCTTCAAGCCATGAACATGCAAAACATTTCCAGCTTTGACCTTTTCTTTCAACTGAGCAGTGCCTCTTCCTTTTATGACTACAGGGGTATCATTTCCAAAAGAAACTTTCTTTCCCTTTTCTAAAACACTATATGATTCAAGTTTTTCTTTATTACCTATCATATGCTTCGAACATCCACTTTCGATGTACCATAGATTTTCCTGTCCTTCTGCATAAAAATCTATCCCACATCTTTCTGGTTGTGGTTCCTTTATTCTCCATGTTCTGGTGCTTGAGGCTTGTTCCCTTGTCTACCGAAATCTGCTCCTGCATTCAGAATCTTCATGACCGAAGTTATTACAAATAGAACATTCAATTTCATTTTCAAGGGCCGAAAAGTTGTTATAGGTCCTTTTCGTAATCCTAGTCATACCTCTTTGTTTTTGAGCTTCTCTAGTCATGATTGTCTTATAGGCAACACATTGAGCTGATTTGTGACCAAAGTTATGGTAAGAGAAACATTGGCCATTGAAGAAACTTCTGCGATTATCGAATCTACTAGCCAAATGATTGTAGTTTCTATTGTCATCCATTCTTGAAGTAAATTGAGAAGTTTTTACCTGTGGCTGGTTGTATTAAGATGGATTGCCCCTGATTTACCTAGTAGTCTTTGTTTATTCTTGATGTAATTCGCCCCTGTTTTACTTGGTGATCTCCATTGGGCTTTTGCTCATTCCTCCTTGTTGCATCAAGATAACTCTTTGAGGTGGATGCTTGAGATGCTTCTCCATTATACCCCAGACTTGCCTTGATTAGTGGAGAACGTTGTACATTGATAATCTCATCCAGAGTTTCAGATCCTTTAACAAATTTAAGATTAAGAGCCTTTGTTTTCTCAATTTCTTTTCTAAGGCCAACAATTTCACATTCTAGCTTCTCAAGAAATTTTTCTTTTTCATCAAGTTGGAATTGCAGAGTATCAATGATCATATTCTTTTCTTCTAAACATGTTTTGAGTCTACAAATCTCTTCATAAAAACCGTCTACATCTATAGCATCCATGTAATCATCATCTTCAAGAGCCATCAAAAGTTTATAATCATTACCTCATTCATCTTCGTCACTATTTAATATGCCATCACTGTCTTCATGAGTGTAGTAATTTTTCTTAGTTGCATTATGTTTCTTGTTCCATCTAACATGTTCCTTCCCCTTGTCAATCTTATCCTTATGAGGACACTTGGCAGCATAATGACCAACTCTTCCACAAGCAAAGCATTTGAAAGGTAACTTACCTTGGAATCTTCCAGCACCCCGTTGAAGATTCTTGACAAAATTTGATTCTTCTTCTTCTTCTGACACGTGTCCTGACTCATAGTAGTCTTCCTTGCCCGAAGCCTTGAAAGTAGCTTCTCTCCTGTCTGATGGTCCTCCTTTCCTCATTTCATAAGCAGTTAGAATCCCGTGTAGCTATGACATGGTAAGCTTTCGTAGATTCTCTTTTTCTTCTATTGCATAAACTTTAGATTCAAACCTAGGGGACAAAGATCTTAGAACTTTTTCAACCACAACAACCTTTTCTATTTCTTCACCCAAGTTTTTCTTACAATTAACAATCTCATCTACACGAAGGAAATAGTGAGCCACACTTTCATCATTGTGCATTCTGAGATTTTCATACTGAATTCTGAGGGTTTTAAGTTTTGCTCGTTTTACCTGTTCATCTCCTTCATAGCTCAGAACAATCTTGTCCCATATTTCCTTTGCGAATTTATACTGCATAACCTTGCGGAATTCTAATTGAGATAGACAGGGTATTGACTGCCTTTGCAATTGTTTCATATTTCTTCTTCTCAGCCGGATCTGTAGGAGTTGCCGAAGGAAAAGTGTACCCTGTATTGATGATATCCCAGAATTCTGTACCAAGAGATTGAAGATAGGCAGTAACTCTTACCTTCCAATATACGAAGTTTGTCCCATCAAAAATCGGTGGCCTGATAGATGCTTCCCTCTCGTAGTTGCTCATGATGATGGATCTTCCTCCAGGCGATCAAGCTTCTTCAGAAGGACCTGCTCTGATACCAATTGTTGGAAATAATACTGAGAGGGGGGGTGAATCAGTATTATCAAGCTAAATGTTCCCTTTTAAAAATCAGAGGATATACGCTACTTCAGTTAGTAAAACCCAAGTATATACGCAACTATGTAGAATGAAACTCGCGTATGCAATGCATATTTATGATTTACTTTATCTTTCAGATTTTGATTATTAATCTGTGAATATGAGTAAAATAAACAGTAACCAGACCAGTAAAACAGAAAAGAAGACAGTCACACACAAGAACACAAGATATAAGGTGGAAACCCAATGTGGGTGAAAACCACCTACTGCAATTCGTCTCTATCTTTCTTTTAATTAGAAACTTCTTTTTACAATGTACTGGTATAGTCCTTTACCAGTACACAGGCTGCAACGTGCAGAGAGCTACAACCCTCTCTCGTTCTCCAGCTTCTCCTGGAAGGGAGCTACAACCCCCTTAACTCTTGCACTAGCCAAGATACTAGTACGTAGGTGCTGGCCTACAGAAGGCTAAACCTTCTCTTTCTTCCAGGGACCACGTTTCATAAATTTTCAGACTGGATCCATGAACATCAATAAATCATAAGCAATTTCTGCATCAAACAACCTCCTTTTCACCAATTAGACCTGAATCAAGTAGATATTTTTCTGACAGCTATACCCAAAACTCAGTAACAGTAACCACACACCAAATTCTGAACCCAGAACACTGCAACAATAAACAGAAGCAACAAGATCACAACTCAAAATATGTACGCTACTTTAATAACCCGAAACCTGCGTGCATACGCTTCTGCGTGTGGAACAACCTTCGTATACGTTGTTTTTATTCACTTAACCAGTGTGTATACGCGCCTTCGCTTCACTGAACCTGCGTATAGATCTACAAAAGATAATTCACTCTTTCAAATATTCAGACATTGATTAACCCAGATTATTAGATTTATATATCAAGCATGCACCATATATAACAGATCAAAATCATGCAAAGATATTATCATTCAAGCCAAAAGATTATGACCCATCAATAGAACTTATCCTTCTTTGCGCTAAGGTTCCTCCTTCATTCAGATCCAAATCTGCACCATAACCCTAATCACCAATATTTCAGTTCTCGCACTTTATCAGATATTCCATAATAATTCAGATGATCCTTTGTCACATGATCTCCTTCCTCTTTTATAGTCTTAGGCCTTCCACAATACGACAATCCAAAACCATAATAAACAATACCAAGGACCCAATACCTGGGGTCAACACTTCTGACGAGATACCATGGTCCAAAACCGTAGGTTCAAATACCAAGGACTAACTACCACGGACCAAAAGTAAGTTCTCCAATATATACGTGTTTTTCCTTGCATGAAATTGCGTGTATATGCATACGTGCCTTTGTAACCTCTAACCCGCGTGTATACGCACCTTTGTCTAGTTGAAACTGCATGTATATCTTTTTCTTCATTCTAAAAGCTTGAACTAAGATCTGGACCTGAGATCTGTCACCAAGGAGAGTTGCCATCAAGGACAACACCTGTGCCATAGCTCCAAACTTGTGCCATAATGCCAACAGTAAGGAGTAACTAGCTATACTTTCATCATTGTGCATCTTGAGAGTTTCATATTGAATTCTAAGAGTTTGCAGTTTAGCACATTTTACCTGAGAGTCTCCTTTGTAGCTTAGAACGATTTTGTCCCATATTTCTTTGGTTGATTTGAGCTGCATAACTTTGACAAACTCTGATTATGACAGACTTCCCAATAATGTATTGATAGCCTTGGCATTGGTTTCATATTGATTTTTATCTGTTGTATCTATAGGAATTGTTGATGAAAATGTACATCCTCCTTCCATGATTCCTAGACATCTGTTCCAAGAGGTTGAAGATAGGCTGTGCTTCTTACCTTCCAATAAACAAATTTGCTTCCATCAAAGATTGGCGGTCTGATGGATCCCCTGCTTTCTTGGTTACTCATGATGATGGATCTACTTTCAAGCGATCAAGCTTCTTCTAAAGGACCTGCTCTGCTACCAATTGTTGGAAATAATACAGAGAAGGGGGGTGAATCAATATTATCAGATCAATAATTTAGTTTTTAAAACTGATTTGTATACACTACTTCAACTTATTGAATTAGCGTGTATACACAACTGTACTTAATGCAACCAGCATATATGGACAAATATTTTGATTTACCCAAATTATCATGCATTAAACTTTAACCAGTATATCAGGAATTCATTAGACAATGTAGTAAAAATACAATAAAGAATCACACATATGTAAC
Organism: Pinus tabuliformis; assembly: GCA_031772625.1. NCBI lineage: Eukaryota > Viridiplantae > Streptophyta > Pinopsida > Pinales > Pinaceae > Pinus > Pinus tabuliformis. Next base: position 886,932,882 of record CM062807.1, read on the forward strand.
ACACATGAACACCAAGATATAAGGTGGAAACCCATTGTGGGTGAAAGCCAACTGCTGCAATTGTCTTTGTCTTCTTTTAATAATAAGAGAATTCTATTTACAATTTTTGTACTGGTGTAGTCTTATACCAGTACGCAGGCTTCTACCTACAGAAGCTACAACCTTCTCTCATTCTCCAGCTTCTACTGGAAGGGAGCTATGTCCCCCTAGATCTTGTACTAGCTGATATGTTTACTAGTATGTAGGTGTTGACCTATAGAAGGCTACAACCTTCTCTTTTCTTCCAGGGACCATGTTTCATAAATTTTCAGACTGGATCCATCAATTACATCAATCAATCATAAAATATATCTGCATCAACCAATCTCCTTTCGAATCAACCACAACTGAATCTTTCAATCACTCCAACAATCTGATCATTCAGAATTTTGTTATCAGAATACAGTAACCAAAACCCAAGCCAGATCCTAGAACACAACAATAGCAAGCAGAAGCAACTAAAACATATTTTATAAGGTATATGCTACTTGCATGTGTCGAACCTGCGTGCATACTCACTTTCCTCAAGGCGAACCAGCGTACAGATATGCAAATCAAATTTATGATGTATAAGATGCTTTGATATGCAGAACCAGTGTGTATACACTCTCTTCCTAAAGTGAACCTGCGTACAGATCTGTAAATGATGATTTAAACATTACATCTATTCAGACTTTAGTCATACCTACATCATTATATTTACAGACTACAACATGCTCCAGTTATTCAGATAAATGATCAAACCACATAAAGATAATTCACTTCAAGCCTTGAGATCCTGATACATCATTAGATCTTATCCTTCATCAAATGCTAAGGTTCATCCTTGGTTCAGATCAATCATAGTAGCATAAGCTAATAACCTTCATATTAGATCTCACACTTCATGAGATATTCGATACTTGCACATCTTTGCCTAATGATCTCCTCCTCCTTTTATAATCTTAGGCCTTTCTCAATACCATGGACCAAAACCACATAGGACCAATAGCTTGGACCAAATACCTAGGGTCAATACCTCGGACCTGATACCTTGGAAAAATCCTATGGACCAAATACTTTCGACCAAAAATTTAGTTTTCCAAGGTATACATGCTTTTCCTTCTGTTAAAGTGTGTGTGTGTGTATATGCGGCTTGTATACAGTGAACCTGCACGTATACATAGCTTGGTCAATGGTTAACCTATGTATACCTCTTTTTATTCATCTTGTGAAGACTGATCTATAATTCTTTGTTGTTTACCTGCTATACTTTCATCTGAGTGAGTTTCCTTCTCAACTGATTCCTTGAAGCTGCCCTGCATTTCATCACATTTGTAAACACTACAGTCATGCATTCTGTCACATCTGATATCTCTTTTATAGATTCATCTAGTTACCATATACAGGTGAGTTGTTCTGCTACAAGTGGGTTTCCATCAAGTAAAACACATACATCATAATGCCAACACAATTGTCATCAAAATTCAACATGAAAGATCTTGGTGCTGCAAACTATATTTTAGGCATGGAAATTAAAAGAGATCGTCTAAGAGGAAGCTCTGGTTAAACCAGAGGAAGTAAGTCGAGACAATATTGCAGAGATTTAATATGCATGATAGTAAACTGGTGAAGGTTCCTATTCATGTAGGTGTAAAGGTATCTACTGAACAGTGTCCCAAGAAGAGGAAGAGGACATGTCCCATGTTCCATATGCAGGTGTAGTCGGTAGCCTGATGTATGCAATGGTCTGTACTAGACCAGACATTGCACATGCAGTGGGAGTATTGAGCAGGTTTATGTCAAAACCAGGAAAGAAGCATTGGACAACAGTTAAGCGGGTTTTCAGGTATTTGCGTGGCATTAGTGATTATGATTTGTGCTACCAAGGAAGACTAGGATTGGACAGAGTGTTGGATATTTGTGGCTTTGTTGATGCAGACTGGGCTGGAGATCTGGATCAGAGAAGATCTACAAGTGGGTATGTGTTTAAACTATTTGGAGGTGCAGTCAGTTGGATGAGTAAGAAACAATCTATAATGGCACTATAAACTACAGAGGTAGAATACATATCAGCCACTTATTCAAGCAAGGAAGCAGTTTGGTTGTAGAGATTGTGTTCAAGTATGGGGTTAGTACAGGGAGCTATAAGGATAGATTGTGACAACCAAAGTGTAATTTTCTTGGGAAAGAACCCTGCATATAATTCAAAGACAAAGAACATTGATGTTCAGTATCACTTTGTGAGGGATATGATAGAAGACAAAAGGGTGTTGCTAGTAAAGGTGAACACTTTGAAGAATATTGCAGATGCATTGACAAAATCTGTGAGCTCTGAGAAGTTCTCTTTGTCTAGAGAAAGAATTGGTGTTGCAGGGCTGGATAAATGACTAAGTTCTCTTGTAGCCCCGTGTGGAAAGAAAAAAAAAAGTGGGAAAATGTTGGGTTGTGTTATATTCTTTCCATGACTAGCCCACATAGTTAACTGGGGGTTAGAGGGGGGGAAGAGCGCCCCCTTTGTTGCGCCAATTGCATAGCGGGGGCGTCACAGGGGGTTTGAGGGTTGCAAGTAACCCCACTCTATGGGGTCTGGAAAGTTTTGGTTTTGGAACCTATGTTAGGTTGGGCGGACCCACCTATGGTTTTGTGCATGATTTTCGTACATGTTTTTGGATGCGATGGTTTTCGGTCCATGGTTTTGGATGCGATGGTTTTCAGTCCATGGTATTAGATGCTTCAACATGTATAAATATGTATTATAACATTGAAAGGAACAAAATGAAAAATCAAGCTGGTAGTCCCGGTTTTGGGATCCAGTGGAAAATCTCTATGTATATGTGTTTTATGTGTTATGCTCTCGCATTGTTTACTTTCTATGTTTTATAATTCGTATGCAGGTAATTTCTGTACAGGGTTTAAACCTACGAAGTGAAGGATATTAAAACCTCAACTTCATTTTGTACTCATTATCCCTTGAAATATCAATGGAATCTTATAAAGCCTACATTATATAACCGTGTCTAATGTAAACAAGGGGGTTGCAAATAGCTAGTCCCTGCCCTAAGCAGGATGAACAACCTCGATATTTATGTAGAGCTTGTTAGAGTCGGTCTGGTCAGTCCTCCATCAGAGATCAAAAATCTTTATGCATTTCATTTTTAGGAGTCCCGCTCCATTTACCCAGCTGCATTCTGCTAGGAGCACGGCATAATCTGACGGAAAAGGTCATGTTAGTCATTTCCCCTCATGTCTGGCTCCTATTGGCTTAGGTCTTTTGTCAATGATCACTAAAGTCCATGACAGTCAAGGTCTGGCCCTTTAATGGACAAAAGTCATTTTCGATAATTAGGTCTAGGGATTAATGAATTTGGTCTTCAACCATGTCCAATAGAGCCATGCAGGCTAGAGTGAGGCACTTACAAAGTTATGATTCAGAGAGTTTCATCGTCATGTGGACAAATTTCGACTGTTCTTCAAAACGCTGTTTTGAAGAAAAGTCAAATAGTGTCATTTGTGATAAAATTTTCAAAAAAGTCGTCAGTTGATTTCTTCAGGTGTAGTCATGGTTTCCGTGGCCAAATGCCTTGTCATGCAAACCCTGCAAAAAGTGCAGAAAATTTCATCACTCTAGCTAAAAATTCAAAGGGAATAAAGAAATTAAGCGTTGCTTTAAGTCAGTGAAAAGTGTCAAAAGGAAACATTAGCAAAGTGGGTTTTTGAAGAAGCAAAAATTTAACCCATGACTTCAAAGTCTTTATATAAGAATTTCCACAAGGAAACAAGGTCATTGTGCAAATCAATGTTATTGAGAAACATAGCAAAGTGTTTGAGAGTGAAAAGCATGCATTTGGAGGGAGTTGGAGTCGTTTTCAGGAGCGCGGCGCACACACAAAGGGGCGCAGCGCACATACAGAGCGAGGCGCACAAAGAGCCACCCCATAGTGCAAAGTTTACAAGGGCATGGCACATATAAAGAGCGTGGCGCACTGGGTTTGTCACGCGGCATGTTATCACTCAGGTTGTTCCCTTTGACTCCCAAGGGAATACGGCCGAGGTAACCACTAACCAATCTTTTAGCCACAGGTCCTAGCCTACCTGCAACCAGAGAGGGATCTCTCTTTCTAATCTAACTTTGTTTTGGTGTAATTTTAGGCTAGTTATGATGCACAGGATTTTGTTTTGAACTTGGTTGGATGATGATTTCAGTCAGAACTGGTATGTAGTTTCAGAAATGTCTAGACCATTGGGCATGGAGTCTATGATGGTGTACTGCTGGAAGTATTTCTTGGGAAGAAGGCAATGCTACAGAGCCAGACAGGCATCCATGGAACAATTCTTCAAATCTGGAATATGATGGCATGAAATCAGGGAATGAAAGGCAGCTAAGGATCCTTCACTATGCTGATAGAGGAAAAACGTGGGAATATTATCTAGGAGCACTTAAGAATTCTGAAACAGCATTCATAATGAAAGAATCAATACAAACATGAGCAGTTAAGAATTCATATTCATGATTAATTCTGAAGAAAACACAGTTAGCAATAAAGATTGAGCAGAGGGTGCATTCAAGCAAGTCCCAAGCTATTCTTCTCCTCTATAGCTAAGATAATGAAACATATATGTGAATTAAGCAAACATAGAAAGACAAAACGTGGTTTAGAATAACTTCTTGTTCCACTAAACAACATAGGAATTCTGTAGTAGAACGCAAATCATCACTTTGACATCAAACAGTGCAGAGATCATGAACTTTCCCAGCCATTTGTATTAGATAGTCTGAAAATTTACAACGCAGTGTCTTAGAGAGAAAATCACCAACCCCAAATACGTTCTATGGGGAGGTATATATACAAAAAATAAGCTACAAAATATCTAGCTGATGAGTTAATAGCTCATAACTTCTTTGCCAATTCTTGAGGAATTGTAGCTGAAAGAGTAAATGCTACAGTAAATATTTAATGTATTAGCTGTCCATTCTGTCAGAGAATTTTGACTTTTGTGACCAACTGAGTCGGCTGGGGCTGCGCTTTTAAAATCTATGTTTTCTCCTTTTTGGGCTTGCTGTCCCAGCATTTCGCTGAGTCACCGTTCTCACCTGCTCGGCTTGTTGTCTTCATGCTGTGCCTGGTGCCTGCGTATTCAATTCTGTTGACCTGTAGCTGACCTGAGGTTGACCAAAAGAGAAAGGACCGACATCACTTTGGCAAAATTTCCAACATTTCCTGCCACCAATCTTCTTTAGGCAGTTGATGTCCTCGTATCTTTATTAACGTCTCATCTGCCTCTGTGTACCTGTAAAAATTGGGTGGGACATCAAACAAGTGATTGATTTCATGTTCAATGTAAAATAAATTTTCTAGCTTATCATAAAGGCTCTGTCCTGATGGAGGTCATCTTTCTTCTGAGGTACATGTGGATGCTGTGATCTGATTTGAAATAAAGTTACTCATCCTGGTGGCATACTGCTCACGGGTCAACAGTCTTCCAGCGCTGGTCAATAGGCTGGGCAATCCTTTGCCTTGCAATGCTCCCATCCTCAGCTTGTAATCATCTACCTCTGCCTGCATTTCCTGACACTTTTTCTCGAGACTTTGCACAAAATTTCTAAGGGTTAACACCTTTTTTGCTGTTAAAACAGTTTCTGTCTTGTTACTGATGTCTAAGGCTGCCAACTCCTCTTTAGTGTGAGTGTTCAGGATGTGAATCATTTTGCTAGCCTACTCAGGCATATTTCCTAATGCTGCTCTAGCCTTTTGACTCTCAATTTGGGCTTGGCCTATTAATTCAATCTATTCATATACAGTTCGGATTGATTTCCACTGTCTAGTGATAGAGTGGTCAATGCTGGTCCACATAATCTTTTTTATTTCAGCCAGAGTGTTTTCTAAATTCAGCTCCTTCTCCAAGGCCTTTATTTTGTCCTTCAGGGCCTTAATTTCCCTTGTCTGTTCAGCCACTGTCACCTTGGATTTATTATATTTTCCTTCTAGATCAGCCAACTTTTCTTTGGCCTGTTTTATCTCTGTTGCTTGAAGCTCGAGCTCCTTGACAGCTTTTGTCAATTCATCCATGCTTATGCTAGCCTTAGTAGCTGTTGTTGTTACCGCTGCAGCATCTGTAGCTGTTGTAGTTGTTGTAGTAATAGGGGGGGTCACTGATGCTTGTGTAGCTGTAGCAGTGGTTGGAGCAGTTTGAGGAGGCTAGGAGGTCGACTCTCCCTGCTTACCTTGCAGTGCTCTCTCCAACTCTCCCTCCATTTGAATTATTCTCTGGTTCATTTGCATTAGCAGGTCCATTGTATCCTCAACTTCTTTCTCTTTCACCAGTTCTCCTGTTTGTGGGTGCATAGTCGAGGAGAGCCCCATTTGCTTTTTCAGAGCAGTAATATCATCCTCCTTTTTCTTCATTAGGGCCTTGATAGCTTTGGGATTCTTAGGATCATGCCCCAGGTCCACAATAATTTCCTCCAATGTTTTAATTCTATTGTCTTTAGCTATGGAGGACACTCTTTCTAAATCAAGCTGAGTATTGGTGTTCTTTAGAGATTCCTTCAATTCATGGGCCAGTGTGGCCTTGTCTGCAAGTGTGGCATAGACCATTTCCCTTGCTTGCTTATGTAACTCTATTTGATCCATGGGGTGAATGTCCTTGGCCAAGACCTCTAACCTTGTTTTGACATAGTCTGTAGCTGTCTGAGGCTGTTGAACGTTGGGCTTAAAGTGGCTGAGAATCATCTTTTCTTCTTTGATGTCATATACTGCCATCAACCTTTCCTGCTTGGCAGGTGTTGCCTTAAGAAATTGGTCATACAATTGTACTCTTAATATTTCATTTTGAGCCTTAATTTCTTTAAAGGTGGCCTTGATGCTGGCTGGCCTCTTACTTTGCTGTGTGGAGGAAGACACCTCCATGCCATGTTGTCTCTCTTGCTCTTGTTGGAAATAGCTTGTAGCTGTTTGTTGACTCCCTTCTCCATCTCTCCTTGGACTTCCAAGGATTTCCTCACTGACTTCCTCCTCAATTGGAGAATCAACCTTTTGCCTCTTGGCTTCAGGCTGTTGTGTAGACCCACTAGCAGGTGTGCAGTCTTCTCGATCTCGTTTTCTGCCTCTTTCCTCATGGGCAGGAGTCTGTAAAGCAGGCACATGTGGTGCCTCTATTTCCTGTGGAGGAGCATGTCCTTGAGGTTGCTCCATTGAAGTGGCAGGCTGCTCTGTGATCACTTCTTTCTCTGCATCCATTACTTCCTTCCCTTTTGTTGTACCTGTTGCTGATGTAGACGGTCCCTGGGCGGCTTGTGTGGCTGCAGCAGCAGATGTGCCTTCTCCAATTTGATGTGGCAACTTGAATGTTACCTACTGCAAAGAATCCAAGTCAAGAGTTTTTTCTAAATCCTTGACATTTTTCTCCATTATTTCCTCTTGAGTCAATTCCTCAACTAATGTGCCTTGCAGCCACTCATCTTGGTTGGCATATTGTTCAATTTGTGGAAATTTACAATGGTCATAGGCCAGTAGCCTGTATTTAACTCTTCTAGCACTGATAAAACCCTTCGGGTCATAAGGGACCCACCAGAAGCTCCTCTTTAACTTATATTTGTCCCTCAAAATTTGATCAGCATCTTGCCAACCTTCTTTCTTGTTCATAATGAAGGGGCCTAGATGGTCTTTGAATTTCAGGTGAGCTTTCTTTTTGGCACTATGAAAATGAGTAATATTAGAATTAATGAGTTGCCTATAGTATTCCAAGGCAAGCAGTCTCATTGGTACATACCTTGGGAGCCTATAAGGACAGAGCTCATAGCCATAGATTCTAATGACAGTGTGATTTTGATATAGGTACCAATCACCTATTTTATAACTCTTGGACATCTATAAGGTCTTTTGTATGTCATATGACAATCTAGCAGGAGGGGATCTCATTAGGAGACAAGAGACTGGGTATACAAATTGGTCAATGAACTCACAGTAGGAAAATGGAGAGTTTTGAACCTCATGGAAAACTGATGACCAAAAGATGACAGACCTCCTTTCACCCTTAGAATCCAACTTCTTGATGGGGCATTGGAAGCATTCAAACTAGTAATACATGAACAAATGGTAGATATATGATGAATATTTGAATACTCCCTCCCTATCTAGTTTCACTAGCTGATCATTTATTTTATTGGCTATGAACTTGGCATAGTTATACTTGTAAGCATGGGGCTGTCCTGGACTATATGCAGATAATAACACCAACACTGTTTCATCAATGTGCTCACTTGTTTTAAAACCTAGCACATAAGAGATCATCTCAACTAGCAGTTTGCCCACCTCATTGAAATGGACATATAGGAAAGGAGGTGGCCCTGTAGCCTGGCAGTCTGCCCTCATGAATGTCTTGGTAATTTTTTCAATTTCAGAGCTGGAGAGCTTGGAGCCTGCATCCAGCAAATAGTTCATGGAGAAGGGAAACAATAGCTGAGTCTGTTTGAAGTTAAGCATTTGGTTGATGGAGTCAGGAGTAATATGAAAAAGAATGCTCCCGGATGGAGACTTAACATCCCTTTGAGTTGGCTCATAGTTCTCAGCACATAAGCGGATAATTTCAGGAAAAATATTGACAGAGGGAACGAAGTAATAAGGCAAATTGGACTCCCATATACCATACATGTCACAGTTGTTTAGAAAGCTGTTTCTCAACTGGCAGAAGATGTGCAAGTGATTTCTGCCACCAACTAGATCTTGAATAAGGTAATCTCTATCAACAAGAGGCATAACTTCAAGCTCTTTGTTTGGTGGATTCATAGGAGTTACACTAAGAGCTGTTGGAGTGGCCATTATAAAACTTTTCTGATGTTATCTTTGGGGTGAAGTTTTAGAGCAGCAACAGACTGAGGATGACTGCTTATTAGGATTTGTAGAGGGGTTGGAGAATGAGTTCAGCTGAACCAAAAATTTTCAATATTGTAACTGTGGTGAAAAGGAAAACTTTGCAGAGTTTGGTTTATGCTTTGTTTTCTCTTTTAACGGATTCTGCGAATTAAGAGATTGTGAGGGCCAAATGCAGAGGGGAAAGGGATTATTACATCTCAATGCACTGAGGTTTTTGTAGTGGAATGCGGCAAAAGGGAACAATGTCGAGCTGGTATGAAATTTTATCAGGAACCCGAGCTCAAAAATGAGTTTTGGCACGGTGAAATTGCGAATGGACCAGGGTTTGCTCGGCTCCTCTTAAACAGGGGGTGTATCAGTGAACTTAGGTAGGAGTTAGGAGGGACAGAATCATTAACTTAGGAAATTGCAGGTAATTGAGTGAATGAAATTGAGAAAATGGGAAGAACATGGGTGAACAGATGGAATTCGGCAAATACCTGGTTTAACTAGCGCCGAGGGTGGTTGAGCTGGTTGAATGGAAAGTACTGACGTCGAATCTGCAGGTGGCGGCATCTCAATTGTTTAAATTCAAATTCTGGAGGTAAAATAGCATGAACATCGAACACGGAGCTTCCCAAACTAACCAATGAAAATGACCCAAAATGGTCACTTTGCGCGTTTTTATAAAAAATTTGACATATTTGCGCTTTTGGCGCTTTTCTGTGATGACGTCAGCATGATGTCATCGATGGGTCCCAGGTACAGCAGGGTGATGTGGACGCTGACTTGGATGAAGACGTGGCGGTGACATGGTGGCAAAGTGTGGACGTGGGCGGACGAAGTGGCAAGTGACGTGGGGCAGTGGCGGGGACGCGATGGTGACGTCACAGTTGACGTGATTGCTGACGTCAGGGGACAGAGGGTGGTATCCGGTTTTCCCCGCACCACCTTTGAGCACAGGCGGTATTGGGGGAGGGGCCTCCAAACACGTCGGGTGGTCGACACGTGGCGGGGGTACAGCAGGGAAACCGCCCATCCCCCGGATGTTAACCTCCGGCAGATCGGGGGCTCAAAACGACCGCCCACCATTGATCTAGGGCGCGAGAAATCGGACGGTCGGCGGCACAGGTAAGGTGACAGGGGTTAGGGACAGGACCGGCCCGTATTATTTAAACAAAAATGCACCGAGGGGGGTTGAAAACCTTAGGTTAATGCGGGTTTGCGGGTCATGTATGCGGGGGATAAAGTTCTAATGTTTAGTTTAAACATTTTAAACAAAAACCCCAAACATGTGTGTGATAGGTAGGATAGTAAGGTTTTAAGGGTAAAGGGGTGGTCAATGGTTATTAACTTAACCAAATGTTAAGTTAACTCTGGAGTTAGGACACGGAAGGGTTGATAATAGTCCCAGATGGATGATTATTTCCCAAAACCATATTTACAAAGCTATAATGCTTTAAGGTAGGATATGTAATACTTTTTGGAGTTTTATATAGTTTTTTGTAGAAAATAGGGGTGGGGAAGTAGCTAGGGAGCTATACAATAGAGTTAGGAGTTAATATGGGTTTATGAGGTGAAGTATAGGGGAGAGGCTAAGTTTGTGAACTAAAACTTAGACATAGGAATGAATGGAATGTGGAGAAATGACTTTTACACAAGAAATGTGGCTTCTTTTCATTGAGGAAAGCCAAAACTTGACTTAGTATTTTTACAAAAATGAAGTGATAACAGGACTGGTTGGGCAGATTCCAAGGTCCTTCAGGGGTGTTAGTAAGAAACTTTGAAGGGGGGGGTGAAAGGGAGTTAGACATGCTTCCATAATTCTACCATCAAACAACTGCTTTGGCATTTCTTTCATTGATGAGACAAGTTGTAATTGTCAATACATCAGGTGATCAGACCTTGCTTCTGCAACCTCAAACTACCTACCCAGCCTAATACACCTAACATTTTTTCTTCCTTTTGCGTGGGTGCACTTAGACTTGCAGACCCTGATTATCCTCCTTTTTCTTTTGTCTTCCCTCCTATCTAAATGTACCCTTATGTCTTCCAAGGGCCTTGATTAAGCAGTTGGGCTCCTTCATTTCTCTACCTAGCTACTCATCTGCCAAGCTTGAACTGTTTGGATAGATATTCATTCTCTAGTCTAGAACAAGCAATTTAAAACATGGCATGGTCCAGATTGAATTGTTGGGCCATCCAGCAAGCTAGCAATGGCATTTTGGCTAGCCACTTTCCTGGTCTTTCTTTGGGGTTCATTTCTATTATTTTTTCTGACCAGTTTACTCTTTTTTCCCTTTGATAATTCTTTTAGGGCATACCCTCTTTACATTTTTTAACTCTCTTTTCTTTTCACAAAATATGGAACCTTTGTAGCATCAAAGATGAACATATTTGGCACTTCCACTGTTAATCATGAAAAATGAAACCTATTGGTATAGGAACCTAACAGTGGCTCCACTTGGGGATGGCTTTTCCAGATGAAAAGCCAAGAACAACAGGTCAGATTGCCTTATCTTTCCATTCTTGCTGCAGTCTGAACTTTCCTTCTATTAGAGACCATTGATCTAAATCCTTGTAACTTGTATGAAGTACCCTTTGAGTTGATCTGTTGTGAAATTATAGCTCTGTATTTACTGGTTTCTCTTAGTATTCATCATCATCTTCATAGTTCCCAAGTGCTTTCTCTTGATTTCCAATGATAGACTCAAAACATATATCAAAAATGGTGCAGTACCCTAATTTTCCTCAAAATTTGCTTCACTTGGTCCCTTATCTAACCGTTGTAAATGAAAATGCTGGAAATACAAATATTTATGTACAATATATAGCTGTGTTGTGTTTCATCAAAGGGGGTCAAAATAATGTTTGAGCATCCTCCCATTGACTGGGCCTTCCTCAGTATTTGAGCCATCCAAACTCTTCAGAAAATAGGTGTTATTACCTTGTACAACATAAATGACATAAGGTCCCCTCCACAAGAAATCGAACTTGCCATGTTTCCCTTTGTCCTCTCTCCTAGAATCCCATCTCAGCACTTTGTTTCCTATGAAGAAGTCTTCAACTTTGGTTCTTTTGTCAAACATCTTTTTCAGCTTCTCTTGCAGTACTTGGGTTCTGTGATAAACTTCTTCTCTTGTCTGCTACAAGTGAATTGTCTGATTGATCCTTCTTTGAATATCATTAGGCTCAGCTTGTATTTCTTGCAGCAACTTGATTATAGGGATTCGTAAATATGAAGGGAATCTTGTCTCCATTCCATAAACTAATTCATATGGACTTGTGCCAATGGATCTTTTGGTGGTCAATCTGTCTGCCCATAGTGCATTCACCAACTTCTCATGCCAATTCTTTTTGTTCTCCTCTAAGACCTTTTCGATGATGTTGATAAGGCTTTTGTTGGAAGACTCAGCTAGGCCATTGCCTTAAGGGTAATAGGCTGTGGAATGGCCCAAGGTCATATGGTATTTATGGCAAAAGTTGATGATTTTTTTGGATTTGAAAGCAGCAGCATTGTTTGTAATAATTTTATCTGGACAACCAAACCTGGACAAGATGTTGGTTTCTAAAAATTGCATAATAATGGAGTCATTGGCTTGCCTACAAGGGATGGCTTCTATCCATTTGGTAAAGTAGTATGTAGTAGTCAATATCCACCTATGTTAGCCAGAGGATGAAGGGTGGATTTCACCAATGAAGTCTAAACCCCATTGTTGGAATGGTCTCTCGGTTGAAATAGGCTTGAGTGGTAAAGGTAACAACTTTCTCTTGCCTTCAAAAATTTGGCATTTGTGACAAGACATTACAAATTTTTTTACATCAGTAAACAAGGAGGGCCAATAAAATCCAACCCTTAGGATCTTATTAGCTGTTGATTTCCAGTATAAGCGTCCTCCACAGTCACCTGCATGAAATTCCTTGAGGACATTGTCAGTTTCATCCAATGTTAGGCAATTAAGTAAAATTCCTTCATGATTTCTCCAAAACAAAACATTGTCTATGATACAAAACTTTGATGCTTTCATTTTCAAGAACCTTTTCTTAGTTCTGGACAACCCTGGAGGAGCTTGCAGGTTTAACAATACAAAACATATATCAGCATACCAGGGAGATTGCAAAAAGGCTTGATTGATCTGTGGAGTCGCCATCTCCTCTTCGTTGTCCAGTTCATTGATATCAAGGGCTTGGAAATTGGTTTCAGTCATTAGTTTGGCTAGCCCTTGTCCTTTTATCAGTTTTGTAGGCTTGATTTCAATGTCATATTCTAAGATATTGGAAATCCATTTGCCCCTTTTGCCTTCAATTCCTTCTTGGGTTAAAATGTCCTTAACCACTGCATTTGGGACATGGGCAATCACATGAGAGTATAAAATGTAGATTCTGAAATCTTTGATGGCCTTTACCAACGCATAGGCTTGCTTTTCCATGATCTGATATTTTAAGGGAGCATCTCTAAGGGCCCTGCTAAAAAATGAAATGGGCTTCTCACACCCTTGGTCATCCTTTTGTAATAGGACAGCAGCAATTGTATGCTCAGATGCGAAGGAAAAAATGATGAAATCCCTATCAAACTTAGGACTTGTGAGGACAGGTGTGTTTGTCAAAGCTCTTTTGATATCCTCAAAGGCTTGTTTAGCTTCCATGGTCCATTTGACCTTAGAATCCTTCTTCAACATATTGTTTAACAGTCTTATGGGCTCAGCCAAATTAGGAATGAATCTTCTCAAGAAGTTGATCTTCCCTCAGAAGCCTTGTAGTTCTTTGATTTTTCTCGGATGAGGCACTTGAAGGATAGCTTGAATTCTGTCCAGGTCGATCCTAATGCCATCTTTTGAGATTATATGACCTAGGAGCTTGCCTTCCTCTAAGCCAAACAGCGATTTCTTTGGATTCAAAGATATGCCATATTTTCTGCAAATTAGGAAAACTTGCCTCAAATGTTCTGAGTGTTCTTGATCTGATTTTGAAAAGGCAGTGATATCATCAAGGTAGACTACTAGGAAATCATGGATTTCTTTGGCAAAGGCTATGTCCATTGCTCTTTGGAAAGTGGCCCCTGCATTCTTAAGCCCAAAAGGAATTTTGACATATTTAAAGGTTCCCCAAGGTGTTGTAAAGGTAGTTTTGTCTTGATCATCCGGGTGTACTAAAATCTAATTGAATCCAGAGAATCCATCTAACAATGAGATCCTAGAGGCTCTCACTACCCTTTGTAGGATATGATTCATTTTTGGTAAGGGGTAATGGTCTTTGAGAGAGACATTGTTCAAATTCCTTAAGTCAACACACAGTCTAATTTCTCCTGTCTTCTTTCTAGTAGGCACTAGATTTGAAATCCACTCTGAGAACCTAATTGGAGCTATGATTCCTGCCTCATACATTCGTTTAACTTCTTTTTCAATGAGGGGAAGGAGGACAAGATTCACTCTCCTAAGCTTTTGTTTAAAAGGTTTTTGGTTCTCTTTCAAGGGTATAGTATGTTGGATGACCAAAGTGTCATAGGACTTGAGGTCCTCATAACTCCAGGCAAAGACATCTTGGAATTCTTTAAACAAGTCAATGTATTTCAATTTCTGATCAGCAGGCAAGGCTTTGGAGAGTTTTACCATTTTGGGATGTTCTGTGGTTCCGATTTTGCAGTCCTCAATTTCAGTATTTAGTGGTTGCATTTTTGGCTTCCTAGAAATGTCATTTGAATCAAACAAATCCTCGAAAGGAGCTAAACCTATGGGCAGAAAATTGTCTTTTAGATCAATTACTTTGGCTTCTGTTTCAGCTATTTCATCAAAATCTGTTTGCTTCAGCTCCTGTACATTGCTGTCATCAAAAGTAGTTGGATGCCAAATCAGATTTGTTGTTTCAGCTGATGTGTTTTGCTCAATTTTGTGCTTTTGTTGTTGGTCGTCCACAGTGCTTGTATCAATGTTCATGTTGGAGAATTCCTCTTTCAAAGTGAGGAAATTATTTATCTGTGTATCATTTTCAAATATCTGCCAATTTTTAACATTATCAGGGACAACAGGTCTATGTTTGATTTCGACAGTGAAACGGTGGTTGGGTTCGAAAGGTAGCTTGCAAGTGCTGGCAAAGTTTGCCAAGCTATGTGCATGTAAATTGAGCTTTCTGGAAATTTTAGTTAACGAAGATTCTGAGAAGGTGTCAAGTATTTGAATGGCTGCCCCTTTATAAGCCCTTAACCTAAGATCATTTGTGATAAAATTTCCCTTCATCTGCTGTATGATCAGATTTGAATCCCCTAGAATGGAGACTTTGGTTGCACCTAGATGTTTCATGAGTTTGAGACCTAACAAAAGGGCTTCGTACTCGGCCATATTGTTTGTGCATCGAAAGTTTAACCTATATGCATGACCTTCAGCCTGGTCATTCTGCATGTTGTGAATCCAAACCCCTGCCCCTGCTCCTAATTTGTTTACAAAGCCGTCAAATTCTAAATACCATAAGGTTTCATGGTCAAGGTTTGCATTGAGAGTTTTAGAAATTTGCACCATGGGCAGATTGGGTTCTTGTAAGTCATTTGATGTGTCATTTTCCTTTGTTGTATCAATCATATCAAAATTTTTTTGATTTTGAGCAGCAGATTGTTCATTCAAACCCTCTATCTGTGCTGCTATTAGTAATTTGGCATCAGTGTTGGTACACATGTCAGCATTATACAAAATGAATGAATCCATGTCGGAATGTATTGAATAGATGGGGATGTTTTAGGGCTTTTCTTGACTATTCACCACATATTTCACTAGTGTTTCACGGTATAACCTCTTTGGCTACCCAAAGACTGAAATAGTGGCATAGGACATGTCTAGTTGAAAAGATCCTTGGAGTTGGGCTCCCCAAGATCTTGATAAAAGCAAACCATACTTGGGTGGAATGTCAGCTACCACCACATCCATCAAAATTGTTCTGGTTGGGTATTGGACCAGGGAAGCACACAAATCTTTAATTAGGCCTAGACACCTGACTTGGCTTGAATCAAATGAGAACAAATCTTTGTATGGTCTTGTGATATCTGGATCTAGTTTTTCCATCATAGATTTGGGCATTAGGTTATGTGAGGCCCCGGAGTCAAACATTGCATTGTGTAACACCTTGTCATGAATGTTTAAACTGACATAAAAAGGTGGAACTCCTCCATTTGTTTTCTTTCCATTAACTTCAAGACCAAAAAGTAATTTAGATTGATAATCTAGGACATTCACAACATCCCTATTGTCTAATTTTTGGAGTAACCTATTGATTTGCTGTCTATATACTTCATGTCTGGCAAGTTCACAAAGAGGAATGGCTATTTTTAGTTTACCTATTTCTGTTTCCAAGTTAAAAGGTTTTTCTATCTGAATCTTTGTGCTAGGTAGAGCAAATTTTTCTTTTTTAGCTGAATTTTCAGTAACCTTTTCTTCATCATGGGTATGATTTTGAATTGAATCTGTTTTGAATTTATTTTCAGGAATGTTGTTTGAACTTGCTTTTGAGGGGAGGGATGAGGATGGTTGATTTTTAGAGGGCTGTACATCTGATATATCCTCCAGAGTGACTTCTCTTGGATGTGGGTCTGTTTTATCAGAGGATTATGGGAGAACAGCTGTCTTTTGTCTTTTTTGGCTATTTATTATCCTTTGGTTTGATAGGTTCAAGCACATCTATGGTTCTACTCCTTAGTTTATACTGTTTATGTACCTCATAAACTGCTGCATCATAGCCTTCCCTAAAGTCAAATGACTCTCCTGATTTGGTTTGAAATTGATTGCAATTATGGGCCTCTTGATCCTCTTGTGTTAGAAAGACCTGATGTTCACTATCCAAACCCATTAAGTTGATGTGAGGGTCCTCAGTTGGTTCACTAGATGTTGAGGCCTCAGCATAATTTTCTTGAAAAGGAGGTCTAATGTTCTGGTTGGGACCAACCCTTCCAACATTTGGATTTTGATTCTTTCTAAAGTTTGGGTTTCTAGCAGTACTTGGTTGACCTTCCCATGATAATTTTCTCTCGATGGTTTCCACCCTGTCCCCAAGTCTTGCCATGCCTTTGATGATTGCATCAAGCTTTTGTTCAAATGCTGAAGGTTCTTCTTTAAAAGTAGTTCTTCTTTCAGCTCTTTCCCTATTTCTTTTGGCAATAAGGTTTGCCTCTACACTAATAGCTATGTTTTGCATGTCTGCGACGGTTGGAGGGGCTCTTTCCCTCAGTTGATATGCCATGTTGGAATCAAATCCATCAGGGAATTTGATTAAGGCTAAATCAGGTGGAGGTCTAAGGTTTTGAGGGATGGCATTATAAACATTGTTGAATCTTGCACAATAATCTAGGACAGATTCTTGTGGGCCTCTTTTTATGTTGTCATACTCAGATAAGATATGCAATGGGTCTTTTTTCTTTTCCCACCTATTGAGGAAGGATTGGTAAAGAGCATCCAGATTGGCTATGGAATTTGCAGCAAGTGCTCTGAACCAAGTCGTTACTTCACCTGTTAAACTTTGGACAAAAATTTTCATTCTCACATCATCATCGTCTATCTCATAATTTTCAAAGTAGTCTTGCATTTTCTTGGTATGCTGTAAGGCAGTATATGTTCCAGTACCATCAAAATAAGTGATCTTACTTTGGTAGTCCTGAGGCATAGCCCCAGGATTTCAAGGTAGCTGTAAAGGGGCATAACGATTTGCCATATTTACAGGGACAAATGGGACAACAGGAAGGAATGGAACAACTAGAACATCAGGGACAACAATGGAAATTTGTGCAGAAGATGAAGGTGTGGAGAATATGTTTTGAGAGGTGGATGAGGAAGAAGGAGAAGAGGGAGAAATGTGAGGACGGACTGAAGGTTTAGCAGGGGTTGGAATATAACTTTGCTGAACTGCTTCAGGGCTAGAATCAGCAAAATCTTCTTGTTTCTCTTGTTTCCTTAGGATCTTTGGGATTAAATTAGGATTGTCAAAAACAACTGGAGGATCTGGGTCAAGATTTTCCCTGGTATAATGAGTTTTCTTCTTTGGAGCCAGCTTCCGAATTTGTTTTGGTATTTTTTGGGAATGCTTTTAGAATTAGGAAGGAACTGATCAAATTTTGGAACAGATATCTGCAACTTAAAACTAGCATGAAGATTGACTGAAGCAGCTTTTATTACTCCTATAAATGCAAAGCAAGAACAATTTCAAAGGCTTCCTGGCTGACATTCAGGCTTCATCTGTAGTTTTAGAGAATAGACAGCAATTGAAAAATTCGTTCTATCCCCAGCGGAGTCACCAATGATGTTATCACTCACGTTGTTCCCTTTGACTCCCAAGGGAATACGGCCGAGGTAACCACCAACCAATATTTTAGCCACAGGTCCTAGCCTACCTACAACCAGAGAGGGCTCTCTCTTTCTGATTTAACTTTGTTTTGGTGTAATTTTAGGCTAGTTATGATGCAGAGGATTTTTTTTTGAATTTGATTGGATGATGATTTCAATCAGAACTGGTATGTAGTTTCAGAACAGTCTAGACCATTGGGCATGGAGTCTATGATGGTGTACTGCTGGAAGTATTTCTTGGGAAGAAGGCAATGCTACAGAGCCAGACAGGCATCCATGGAACAATTCTTCAAATCTGGAATATGATGGCATGAAATCAGGGAATGAAAGGCAGCTAAGGATCTTTCACTATGCTGATAGAGGGAAAACATGGGAATATTATCTAGGAGCACTTAAGAATTCCTAAACAGCATTCATAATGAAAGAATCAATACAAACATGAGCAGTTAAGAATTCATATTCATGATTAATTCTGAAGAAAACACAGTTAGCAACAGAGATTGAGCAGAGGGTGCACTCAAGCAAGTCCCAAGCTATTCTTCTTCTCTATAGCTAAGATAATGAAACATATATGTCAATTAAGCAAACACAGAAAGACAAAACGTGGTTTAGAATAGCTTATTGTTCCATTAAACAACACAGGAATTCTGTAGCAGAACGAAGATCATCACTTTGACATCAAACAGTTCAGAGATCATGAACTTTCCCAGCCATTTTTATTAGATAGTATGAAAATTTACAACACAGTGTCTTAGAGAGAAAATCACCAACCCCAAATACGTTCTGTGGGGAGGTATATATACAAAAAATAAGCTACAAAATATCTAGCTGATGAGTTAGTAGCTCATAACTTCTTTGCCAACTCTTGAGGAATTGTAGCTGAAAGAGTAAATGCTGCAGTAAATACTTAATGTATTAGCTGTCCATTCTATCAGAGAATTTTGACTTTTGTGAACAACTGAGTTGGCTGGGGCTGCGCTTTTAAAATCTGCGTTTTTTCCTTCTTGGGCTTGTTGTCCCAGCATTTTGCTGAGTCACCGTTCTCACCTGCTCAGCCTGTTGTCTTCATGTTGTGCCTCGTGCCTGCGTATTCAATTCTGTTGACCTGTAGCTGACCTGAGGTTTACCAAAAAGAGAAAGGACTGAGATCACTTTGGAAAAATTTCCAGCATTGCCTGCCACCAATCTTCTTTACGCAGTTGATCTCTTCGTATCTTTATTAAGGTCTCATCTGACTCTGTGTACCTATAAAAATTGGGTGGGACCTCAAAAAAGTGATTGATTTCATGTTCAATGTAAAATAAATTTTCCAACTTATCATAAAGGCTCTGTCCTGATGGAGGTCCTGTTTCTTCTGAGATACTTGTGGATGCTATGATCTGATTTGAAATAAAGTTACTCATCCTAGTGGCATACTGCTCACAGGTCAGCAGTCTTCCAGCGCTGGTCAATAGGCTAGGCAATCCTTTGCCTTGCAATGCTCCCATCCTCAGCTTGTAATCATCTACCTCTACCTGCATTTCCTGACACTTTCTCTCGAGACTTTGCACAAAATTTCTAAGGGTCAGCACCTTTTTTGCTATTAAAACAGTTTCTGTCCTGTTACTGATGTCTAAGGCTGCCAACTCCTCTTTAGTGTGAATGTTCAGGAAGTGAGTCATTTTTCTAGCCTGCTCAGGCATATTTCCTAATGCTGCTCTAGCCTTTTGACTCTCAATTTGGGCTTGGCCTATTAATTCAATCTGTCCATGCATAGTTCGGATTGATTTCCACTGTCTAGTGATAGAGTGGCCAATCATGGTCCACAGAATCCTTTTATTTCAGCCAGAGTCTTTTCTAAATTCAGCTCCTTCTCCAAGGCCTTTATTTTGTCCTTCAGGGCCTTAATTTCCCTTGTCTGTTCAGCCACTGTCACCTTGGATTTATCATATTTTCCTTCTAGATCGGCCAACCTTTCTTTGGCCTGTTTTATCTCTGTTGCTTGAAGCTCGAGCTCCTTGATAGCTTTTGTCAATTCATCCATGCTTATGCTAGCCTCAGGTGCTATTGTTGTTGCCGCTGCAGCATCTGTAGTTGTTGTAGTTGCTGTAGTAATAGGAGGGGTCACTGCTGCTTGTGTAGCTGCAGCAGTAGTTGGAGCAGTTTGAGGAGGCTGGGAGGTCGACTCTCCCTGCTTGCCTTACAGTGCTCTCTCCAACTCTCCCTCCATTTTAATTATTCTCTGGTTCATTTGCATTAGCAGGTCCATTGTATCCTCAGCTTCTTTCTCTTTCACCAGTTCTCCTATTTGTGGGTGCATAATCGAGGAGAGCCTCATTTGCTTTTTCAGAGCAGTAATATCATCCTCCTTTTTCTTCATTAGGTCCTTGATAGCTTTGGGATTCTTAGGATCATGCCCCAGGTCCACAATAATGTCCTCCAATGTTTTAATTCTGTTGTCTTTGGCTGTGGAGGACATTCTTTCTAAATCAAGCTGAGTATTGGTGTTCTTCAGAGATTCCTTCAATTCATGGGCCAGTGTGGCCTTGTCTGCAAGTGTGGCATAGACCATTTCCCCTGCTTGCTTATGTAACTCTATTTGATCCATGGGGTGAATGTCCTTGGCCAGGACCTCTAACCTTGTTTTGACATAGTCTGCAGCTGTCTGAGGCTGCTGAACCTTGGGCTTAAAGTGGCTGAGAATCATCTTTTCTTCTTTGATGTCATATGCTGCCATCAACCTTTCCTGCTTGGCAGGTGTTGCCTTAAGAAATTGGTCATACAACTGTACTCTTAATAGTTCATTTTGAGCCTTAATTTCTTTAAAGGTGGCCTTGATGCTAGCTGGCCTCTTACTTTGTTGTGTGGAGGAAGACACCTCCATGCCATGCTGTCTGTCTTGCTCTTGTTGGAAAGAGCTTGTAGCTGTTTGTTGACTGCCTTCTCTGTCTCTCCTTGGAATTCCAAGGATTTCCTCACTGACTTCCTCCTCAATTGGAGAATCAACCTTTTGCCTCTCGTCTTCGGGCTGCTGAGTAGACCCACTAGCAGGTGTCGATTTTTCTCAGTCTCGTTTTCTGCCTCTTTCCTCATGGGCAAGAGTCTATAAAGCAGGCACCTGTGGTGCCTCTGTTTGCTGTGGAGGAGCATGTCCTTGAGGTTGCTCCATTGAAGTGGCAGGCTGCTCTGTGATCACTTCTTTCTCTGCATCCATTACTTCCTTCCCTTTTGCTGTACCTATTGCTTATGTAGACGGTCCCTGAGCGGCTTGTGTGGCTGCAACAACAGATGTGCCTTCTCCAATTTGATGTGGCAACTTGAATGTTACCTGTTGCAAAGAATCCCAGTCAAGAGGTTTTTCTAAATCCTTGACATTTTTCTCCATTATTTCCTCTTGAGTCAATTCCTCAACTAATGTGCCTTGCAGCCACTCATCTTGGTTGGCATATTGTTCAATTTGTGGAAATTTACAATGGTCATAGGCCAACAGCCTGTATTTAACTCTTCTGGCACTGATAAAACCCTCCGGGTCATAAGGGACCCACCAGAAGCTCCTCTTTAACTTATATTTGTCCCTCAAAACTTGATCAGCATCTTGCCAACCTTCTTTCTTGTTCATAATGAAGGGGCCTAGGTGGTCTTTGAATTTCAGGTGAACTATGAAAATGAGTAAGATCATAATTAATGAGTTGCCTATAGTATTCCAAGGCAAACAGTCTCATTGGTACATACCTTGGGAGCTTGTAAGGACAGAGCTCAGAGCCATAGATTCTAATGACAGTGTGATTTTGGTAAAGGTACCAATCACCTATTTTATAACTCTTGGACAGCTGTAAGGTCTTTTGTATGTCATATGACAATCTAGGAGGAGGGGATCTCATTAGGTGACAAGAGATTGGGTATACAAATTGGTCAATGAACTCACAGTAGGAAAATGGAGAGTTTTGAACCTCATGGAAAACTGATGACCAAAAGATGACAGACCTCCTTTCACACTTAGAATCCAACTTCTTAATGGGGCATTGGAAGCATTCAGACTGGTAATACATGAACAAATGGTAGATATATGATGAATATTTGAATACTCCCTCCCTATCCAGTTTCACTAGTTGATCATGTATTTTATTGGCTATGAACTTGGCATAGTTATACTTGTAAGCAGGGGGTTGTCCTGGACTATATGCAGATAATAACACCAACACTATTTCATCAATGTGCTCACTTGTTTTAAAACCCAGCACATAAGAGATCATATCAACTAGCAGTTTGCCCACCTCATTGAAATGGACATATAGGAAAGGAGGTGGCCCTGTAGGCTGGCAGTCTGCCCTCATGAATGTCTTGGTAATTTTTTCAATTTCAGAGCTGGAGAGCTTGGAGCCTGCATCCATCAAACAGTTCATGGAGAAGGGAAACAATAGCTGAGTCTGTTTGAAGTTAAGCATTTGGTTGATCGAGTCAGGAGTAATATGAAAAAGTATGCTCCCAGATGGAGACTTAACAGCCCTCTGAGTTGGCTCATAGTTCTCAGCACATAAGTGGATAATTTCAGGAAAAATATTGACAGAGGGAAGGAAGTAATAAGGCAAATTGGACTCCCATATACCATACATGTCACAGTTGTTTAGAAAGCTGTTTCTCAACTGGAAGAAGGTTTGCAAGTGATTTCTGCCACCAACTAGATCTTGAATAAGGTAATCTCTATCAGTAAGAGGCATGGCTTCAAGCTCTTTGTTTGGTGGATTCATAGGAGTGACACTAAGAGCTGTTAGAGTGGCCATTATAAAACTTTTCTGATGTTATCTTTGGAGTGAAGTTTCAGAGCAGCAACAAACTGAGGATGAGTTCTTATGAGGATTTGTAGAGGGGTTGCAGAATGAGTTCAACTGAACCAAAAATCTTCAATATTGTAACTGTGGTGAAAAGGAAAACTTTGCAGAGTTTGGTTTATGCTTTGTTTTATCTTTTAACGAATTCTGTGGATTAAGAGATTGCGAGGGCCAAATGTAGAGGGGAAAGGGTTTATTACAGCTCAATGGACTGAGGTTTTTGTAGTGGAATTCAGCAAAAGGGAACAATGCCGAGCTGGTATGAAATTTTATCGGGAACTCGAGCTCGAAAATGAGTTTTGGCACAGTGAAATTGCGAATGGACTGGGGTTTGCCGGGCTCCTCTTAAACAGGGGGTGTATCAGTGAATTCAGGCAGGAGTTAGGAGGGACAGAATCATTAACTTACGAAATTGCAGGTAATTGAGTGAATGAAATTGAGAAAATGGGAAGAACATGGGTGAACAGATGGAATTCGGAAAATACCTGGTTTAACTAGTGCCGAGGGCAGTTGAGCTGGTTGAATGGTGAGTATTGACGTCGAATTTGCAGGTGGCGGCGTCTCAATTGTTTAAATTCGAATTCTAGAGGTAAAATGGCATGAACAGTGAACATGGAGCTTCCCAAACTAACCAATGAAAATGACCCAAAACGGTCACTTTGCGCGTTTTTATAAAAAAAATTACATATTTGCGCTTTTGGCGCTTTTCCGCGATGACATCAACATGACATCATCGGCGGATCCTGGGTATGGCATGGTGACATGGACGCTGACTCGGATGAAGACGTGGCAGTGACATGGTGGCAAAGCATGGACGCGGGCGGATGAAGTGGCAAGTGACGTGGGGCAACGGTGGGGACGCGGTGGTGACGTCACAGTTGACGTGATTACTGACGTCAGGGGACGGAGGCTGGTATTCGGTTTTCCATGCACCACCTTTGAGCACAGGGGGTATTGGGGGAGGGGCCTCCGAACACGCCAAGCGGTCGACACGTGGCGAGGGTACGACAAGGAAACCGCCCATCCCTCGAATGTTAACCTCTGGCAGATCGGGGGCTCAAAACGACCGCCCACCATTGATCCGGGGCACGTGAAATCGGACGGTCGACTGCATAGGTAAGATGATGGGGGTTAGGGACGGGACCTGCCCATATTATTTAAACAAAAACGTGCCGCGAGGGCTTGAAAACCTTAGGTTAATGCAGGTTTGGGGGTCATGTATGCGGGGGGTAAAGTTCTAATGTTTAGTTTAAACATTTTAAACAAATACCCCAAACATGTGCACGATAGGTAGGATAGTAAGGTTTTAAGGATAAAGGGGTGGGAAATGGTTATTAACTTAACCAAATGTTAAGTTAACTCTGGAGTTAGGAGGCGGAAGGGTTGATAATAGTCCCAGATGGACTATTATTTCCCAAAACCATATTTACAAAGCTATAATGCTTTAGGGTAGGATATGTAATACTTTTTGGAGTTTTATATAGTTTTTTGTAGAAAATAGGGGTGGGGAAGTAGCTAGGGAGCTATACAATACAGTTAGGAGTTAATATGGGTTTATGAGGTGAAGTATAGGGGAGAGGCTAAGTTTTTGAACTGAAACTTAGACATAGGAATGAATGGAATGTGGAGAAATGACTTTTAAACAAGAAATGTGGCTTCTTTTCATTGAGGAAAGCCAAAACTTGACTTAGTATTTTTACAAAAATGAAGTGATAACAGGACTGGCTGGGCAGATTCCAAGGTCCTTCACGGGTGTTAGTAAGAAACTTTGAAGGGGGGGTGAAAGGGAGTTAGACATGCTTCCATAATTCTGCCATCAAATAACTGCTTTGGCATTTCTTTCACTGATGAGACAAGTTGTAATTGTCAATACATCAGGTGATCAGACCTTGCTTTTGCAACCTCAAACTACCTACCCAGCCTAATACACCTAACATTTTTTCTTCCTTTTGCATGGGTGCACTTAGACTTGCAGACCCTGATTATCCTCCTTTCTTTTGACTGCCCTCCTATCTAATTGTACCCTTATCTCTTCCAAGGGCCCTGATTAAGCAGTTGGACTCCTTCATTTCTCTACCTAGCTACTCATCTGCCAAGCTTGAACTGTTTGCACAGATATTCATTCTCTAGTCTAGAACAAGAAATTTAAAACATGGCATGGTCCAGATTGAACTGTTGGGTCATCCAGCAAGCTAGCAGTGGCATTTTGGCTAGCCACTTTCCTGGTCTTTCTTTGGGGTTCATTTCTATTATTTTTTCTGACGAGTTTACTCTTTTTTCCCTTTGATAATTCTTTTAGGGCATACCCTCTTTACATTTTTTAACTCTCTTTTCTTTTCACAAAATATGGAACCTTTGTAGCATCAAAGATGAACATATTTGGCACTTCCACTGTCAATCATGAAAAATGAAACCTATTGGTATAGGAACCTAACACGGCGCACACCCACAAAGGCCCTAAATCATACCAAATTGCCTCAAGTTGCCTTTGAAACCCCTCAAATCGACAGGTAGGCTCTAAATCTCGATGGCTTATGTATTTTTGTGAAGGTTATGGTGGTTCATGGCTAGTTATAGCGGCAACTAAATTTCATAAAACCAACCACTAGAAAACACCAAAGCCATTGTTGCTAGGGTTGCAAAATTGTGGTGTTAATGCCAAGGCTCCTCTTTCACCTATGATCTTTTCCCTCCTCTCCATTTTTCCCATCCCCCCATCTCATGTTTCCCTATTACCCCTACCCTAAAATATTACCAAACTCCATTCCCTATCCCCTCCTCTTATTTGTCAACATAACACCCCAAAACCCTACCTTATCAAAACCCCAAAACCCTACCTTATCAAATCCCCAAACCCCCCTACATATCCCTAAACAAAACTTCTCCCCATAACCCCTATTCCCATCATATTATTCCCCTCCTAATACTCCCTTTTTTCATTGTTCCCCTTGGTGGCAGATATCACAACAACACCTAGTTTC
Source organism: Pinus tabuliformis (assembly GCA_031772625.1). Taxonomy (NCBI): domain Eukaryota; kingdom Viridiplantae; phylum Streptophyta; class Pinopsida; order Pinales; family Pinaceae; genus Pinus; species Pinus tabuliformis. The sequence goes on from CM062807.1 coordinate 886,958,861, forward strand.
ACACCATCATCAAAGGGCAGCCCAAGTACAATACACACAACAGTCACAGCATCTGAGCATTCATCAGAGTATGAGATGGAGACACAAAGTGATTCATCCTTGGAAGAACAGGCTCCTAGGAGACATCACAAGAGTGGAAAACATGTTAGGGATGAGCCAACCACCCTCACTGAATTGGTAGCCTACCCTCTTGCCATGTCATGCTTCTAGCATCTATCATGTTTTTAATTTTGTCAAAGAGTGGCTAATGTTCAAGTTCATCATGAGTTGGCCCGTATTTTTGTGCTTCACCAACATGGAGATCACTCTATCTTGCCTGGGGTCACCTTCACACTGACACCTGAAACTGTCTCATTAGCAACCGACATACCAAATGTTGGAGAACCGTGGCACAAGAAACATAAGGTTAATCAGAAGCATTATGGGCCTTACATTAAGGCTAGTTGCTTGAGGAAACTCAAAAGAATCTTTCCATTCAGATATTTGAAAGATGAATATGCTCCACTCATGAAGTTGATCATGAAGTACTTCAGCTGTGAGGGGAGGTTCTCTCGTCTATATGCCTATCACATCAGGTTTCTTATGCACTTTACCAGGGTACGGATGATGAACATCCCATTTTTCATTTGCAGGAACATAGAGAGGATGAACACCTTCATGCAGCACAAGACCCTACAGTAGCAACTTAACAGTGTTTATCACTTTGCTCTTATTAAGATTTTGGTGGTTCATTAGCTGGGATTGCAGGGCATTACTTGGGATGCTTTCATCTCCCGTGACTTCTTCAGCACTTCACAGGTATTATCAGAGGTTAAGCAAGAGGGTGAACCTTCTCGTCGGTATGAGCGCCATGAGACTGCTAGTGTGCCAGTTCTCATCACATATCAGGAAGGCACCAGACATTTGTTTGCAGCGTCAAAGCGAGTGTTATCTCCACCCAGGGTGGAAGGGGCCTCGCTTCCTCTATCAACATCATAGGAACAGGACAAAAGCAAGGAGCCAATTCAGGATGAGGGGCCTTTAGGTGAGCCATCAGGTAAACGAGAGATCGAATTCGTTCTCCTTGATGATGATGAGATAGATACAGAACCGACAAGTGCACAACTCAAAGAGATCATCCAGGAGCAGCAATCAGAGATCGAATCCTTATCCCTTGACTTGGAGAGGGCTAAGTGGAGCATGAAATATTTGGAGCAGAGGAACAAATATCTTGAGGAATAGCAAGCGATCATGGAGCTACAAAACATTCGTGAGCATCGCCAAGCTGCACAAAGGAGAAGAGTTGAGCTCACGTCATTCGAGCAAGAGATTAATGAGGATCGGGAGGCCAAGATCGAGAGAGTTAACATGCAGTTGGAGAGGCTGCTGGACAAGGCTGACAAGGACCATGCACTGCTAAGACACATGACTTTCCACTACATGGCGCGAAACAAAGTGTGCAAGGCCCGAATCAGGAATTTGAAGGCGAAATTGAGGAAGGCCATCAAGAAGAAAAAGAGGAAAAGGGAGCTCGATCGACTTCAGATATTGGCCAAAACCTCTTTGGCCTAGCATAGCACCTCATAGAGGATCTCTAGCCAAAATTTCAAGAAATTTGGGGCAATTTTGGTCACATGGCAAATTTTTGGTCACAACACAGGTTTTTTCTCCCAGTGGCGCGGCGCTTAGGATTGGGAGCTCCAAATCACAAATGGTTTGCACTTTTAGATTCAGCATGAAAAATCATGACTTCTGGTGCATGGACAAGAAGTTTGGGCAAGTTTTGAGTCCCCAGGAGGTCAAAAACAATCAAAAAATGACCTCTCTACCGCTATGTTGACACACTAGAAGCAGTCTTGGGAGAATGAAGATTTGGAGGGGCAAGTGAGCACCAAATTCAGAACCCACTTGGGTTAGAAAGTAGATAGGCCAGGCTTTCCAACAAGCACACTTGGGCACATTTTGGACTCCTACAGGTGCCTCAAAACAACCTCCAAAGTGGTGCGGCACATATAGAATTGGGCGTGGCGCATATAGAGAAAAGGGCCAAATTCACCTCTGTTTCGCGAAATTTCAATTCACGACTTTCTCCAAGTGGGCCCACTAATTTACACTATATTTTTCTCAGCAACTAAGGCAATGTTTAAAAATCATTTTCACTAAAGGTGGACTCCTATCCAAGTGGCAAAGGAAGGCGAGTAGTCGCCCGAGCCATTTGTCATTTTTGTAACATTGTAACTATAACTAATGGTTGGCTTTCCACTTCCACTTTGTAATTATTCGAAAAACTCCCCAAATATTGGTCGTTCTATTTCCTCATGGCATAGTCTATTTATTGTATGTAAACCATTTGCAAAGGATTGGTTGGCTTGTAATTTCTGGGAGATTGTGGGATAGAAACTCAGTGTTGGCATTATGTTTTCTGGTATGACTGTATGTTACAGATGTTGTACTTGATGGCAACTGCAGTGGCAAGGCTCTCAGTTTGTTGAAAATTAAGAAGGATGCAGGAAACCAGTTCAGGAGGTGCGTACCCGCAGGTACACCATGCAGGGTCCGCGTCCAGAGACGCTGGCCAGCCGTTCAGGGGGTGCGTCCACCCAGTGCACACATTTCAAGGCAGAGAAAAAGCATGTGGGGGTTTCTTGTGTGGTATCTAGCCGACGGTTTTGTGTTTCTATGGTGTCGGCTCATGGTATTGTTCCATGTTTTGGGGAGGATCTTGCCTATATAAAGCAAAGGAGTTCATTTGGATTGAGCATTGTCTTTGGTTGAATATCTTATTTGGTGAGATCTAGTCCAGATCTAAGAGGGCGAATCTTCTAATGGACTGTGATCTCTATGGCGCATGATCAGATCTGTAGATCTGACTATTTGGGTTAGTCTTGAAGTCTTCATATCATTTATATCTGAAGGGACGCAGGTTCAGTGGAAGAAAAGTGCGCCGAGACGCAGCACAGTAGAGAGAGACCTACGTGGGGACGCAGGGCGATCAAGTTTGAGGTGCGTCTCTGAAGCAGAAGGACGCGGCGGGATAGTGTTTTCAGGTGCGTCTCTGTAGCAAAAGACGCGGCGCGATAGTATATTTGGGTGCGTCCCTGAAGCAACAGAACGCAGAGCAGTCAAAGGAACAGTGCGTGGGCACGCAGTGGAGCAGAAGGATTTCTGCGTATGGACGCAGAGTAGCAGAAGGTTAACGGCGTCTGGTCGCAGGCCACAGAAAGAAAAACTGCGTCTCTGTTTTAAGATGTTCTGTTGATTGAATTTCTCTATTGATAAGGTGTTCTGGGTTAGTTCTGTTGTTGCTGATCTGATATTTGTAGTGATCTATATCTGTTATGTACTTGTTGATTATCTGATGCTTTATGAAAAGAAGTAGGGGGTTGTAGCTCCCTTCCAGGAGTAGACTGGAAAACGAGAGAGAGAGAGAGAGTTGTAGCTCTCTGCAGGTTGCAGCCTGCGTACTGGTAAAGGACTGCACCAGTACAAAATCATTGTAAAAGAAGTTTCTAAATTGAAAGAAGATAGAGACATATTGCAGCAGGTGGTTTTCACCCACATTGGGTTTCCACCTTACATCTTGTGTTCTTTGGTGTGACTATCTGTTTTTCATGCTCATTATTTTATGGTACTGACATGCTAAAATAATTCAAAGATCAAATAAGGAAGATTTATTAAATTGCTAGATAATACTGATTCACCCCCCCTCTCAGTATTATTTCCAACAATTGGTATCAGAGCAGGTCCTTCAGAGAAGCTTGATCGCTTGAAGGTAGATCGTTCATCATGAGCAACTATGAGAGAGAAGCATCAATCAGGCCACTGATTTTTGATGGGACAAACTTCAATTATTGGAAGGTAAGAGTTACTGCATATCTTCAATCTCTTGGTACAGAAGTTTGGGACATTGTAGAAACAGGCTATGCTTTTCCTTCAGCTACTCCTACAGATCCAGCTGAGAAAAAGAAGTATGAAACAAATGCAAAAGCAGTCAGTACTCTATTAGGAAGTATATCCCAAACAGAATTCATGAAGGTAATGCACTTCAAATCAGCAAAAGAGATATGGGACAAAATGGTCACGAGCTATGAAGGAGATGAACAGGTAAAACAAGCTAAACTTCAAACTCTCAGGATTCAATATGAGACTCTCAAGATGTATAATGATGAAAGTGTTGCTAATTATTTTCTTTGGGTAGATGAGATTGTTAATTGTATGAAAAATTTGGGTGAAGAAATAAAAGAGGCTATAGTAGTTCAAAAGATTCTAAGATCATTATCCCCCAAGTTTGAATCTAAAGTATCTGCTATAGAAGAAAAAGAAAATCTCCGTGTTCTCACTATGTCTCAGCTACATGGAATTCTAACTGCTTATGAAATGAGAAAGGGAGGTCCATCAGACAGAAGGGAAGCTGCTTTTAAGGCATCAGGCAAAGAAGATTACTATGAAGCAAGCCATGTTCCAGAAGAAGAGGAAGAAGAATCAAATTTTGTCAGAAATCTTCAAAGGGGTTCTGGAAGGTTCAGAGGTAAGCTACCTTTCAAATGCTTTGCTTGTGGAAGAGTAGGTCATTATGCTGCAAAATGTCCTTATAAGGATAAAGCAAAGGAACCTGCTAGATGGAACAAGAAACAAAGTGCAAATAAGAAAAGCTACTACACCCATGAAGATAGTGATGGTTTATCAAACAGTGATGAAGATGAACAAGGTAATAAATATAAGTTGTTAATGGCATTTGAAGATGATGATTATGAGGATGCTGTAGATGTGAATAACCTCTATGATGAAATTACTAGACTCAAGAGATGTATAGAAGAAAAGAATGTGATCATTGATACTCTACAATTTCAAATTGATGAAAAAGAAAAACATCTTGAAAAACTAGAAGGTGAAATTGTTGGTCTCAGAAACGAAATTGAGAAAACAAAAGCTATTAATCTTAAGTTTGTCAAAGGATCTGAAACTTTGGATGAGATTATCAATGTGCAGCGGTCTCCTCTAAACAAGACAGGTTTGGGTTACAATGGAGAAACCTCTCAAGCTTCCACGTCAAAAAGTTATCTTGATGCGGCAAGAAGAAATGAGCAGAAGAACAATGAAGATAATCAGGTAAAGCAGGGACAAAATACAAACAGAAACTATCAGGGGCAATCCATCTTAAGGGTGAACAAAAGCTACAACCAGCCACAGGTAAAATCTTCTCAGTTTGGTTCAAGAATAGATGAAAATAGAAATTACAATCAGTTGGCAGGTAGATTCAATAACCGCAGAAGCTTCTTCAATGGACAATGCTTTTCTTGCCATAATTTTGGTCACAAAGCAGCTCAATGTGTTGCATATAAAACAATCATGACTAGGGAAGCTCAAAAACAAAGAAGTATGACAGGGATAACAAAAAGGACCTATAACAACTTTTCGGTTCTTGAAAATGAAGTCGAATGTTCTATTTGCAATAACTTTGGTCATGAAGAATCTGAATGCAGGAGCAGGTTTCAGCAGAAAAAGGAGCAAGCCTCAAGCACCAAAACATGGAAAATAAAGGAACCTCAAACAGAAAGATGTGGAATAGCATTTTATGCAGAGGGACAGGAAAATCTATGGTACATTGACAGTGGATGTTCAAAGCATATGACAGGTGATAAAGAAAAACTTGAATCTTATTCTGTTCTAGAAAAAGGAAAGAAAGTCTCTTTTGGAAATGATACTCCTGCAATTATAAAAGGAAAAGGCATTGCTCAGTTAAAAGGAAAGGTCAAGGCTGGAAATGTTTTGTATGTTGATGGATTGAAGCATAATCTTCTAAGTGTCAGCCAGATGTGTGATCAAAGGACCGAGGTTATTTTCAGATCGAATGGATGTCTTGTTCGTGATCTTGATACAGGTAAAACAGTACTCAAAGGCAAAAGAACTCCAAATAATCTGTACATATTTGAAGAAGGACAACAACAATGCTATCTAAGCAAGGATGAAGAGCACTGGTTATGGCATCGAAGGTTGGGACATCTAAGCTTCTCACAAATAAGGAAAGCATGCAAATATCATGCAGTTCGTGATCTTCCAGATATCAAAATTCCTAACAACACCATATGCAGATCATGTCAGTTTGGAAAACAAACCAGGACTAACTTTCCAGAGAAGGAAGGATCAGCTAGCATGCCTCTTGAGCTAGTACATACAGATACATGTGGTCCATTCAGGAAAAGAACACCTAGAGGAGAGGAATACTTGACATTATTTATTGACGATTTCTCCAGGTTTGTCTGGTTAGGACTTATGAAGCACAAAGATGAAGCTTTCAAAAAATTCAAATCCTTCAAAGCCTTGGTTGAAAATGAATCAGGTCACAAAATTAAGTGCCTCAGATCCGACAGAGGTGGGGAATTTACTTCAAATGAATTTTTCGATTTCTGTGATGAACATGGCATAAGGAGAGAATTCTCTACAGCTAGAACTCCTCAGCAAAATGGAGTTGTTGAAACAATGAACAGAACAATCCAACAAATGGCTCGTGCTATGCTTGATGAATCAGGAACTCCCGCAACTTTCTGGGGTGAAGCTGCACATGCTGCGGTTATTATTCTCAACAAGACAAATGTCCGGGTAAACAGCACTCAAACTCCTCATGAGCTCTGGAGTGGTAAAACTCCTTCGGTAAAGCACTTCAAAATCTTTGGGAGCAAATGCTATATCAAGAATACTGATGAGCAGCTTGGCAAACTTGAACCTAGAGCAGATGAAGGCATTCTTCTTGGTTACTCTCCACATAGCAAAGCATACAAGTGCTACAATAAAAGACTTGGCAGAATTGTTGACAGCATTGATGTGGTGGTTGATGAGAAGGGATACATTCCTAGGCAAGTACATCGGGAAGATATCGAAGAAGATGAAGGCTACCCTCAAAGACAGAATGATGAAGAAGAAGAACCTCAAGAAGAACCTCAAGAAGAACCAGAGGAGTAGACAAGAATAGAAGAGAAAACTCCATCCAGATATGTTCAGAAGAATCATCCAGAATCTCAGATTGTGGGGCAGAAAGAAGTAGGTGTACAAACAAGAAGAACAGTTGCAGAAGCCTCAAGATATTTGGCATTACTATCCTCTACTGAACCACAAAATGTGAAAAAAGCATGCAAAGATGAATGTTGGGTAAAAGCAATGGATGAAGAACTTGAGCAAATCGAAAAGAACAACACTTGGGAGCTGGTTCCTAGACCAAAGGATAAGAATGTTATCGGAACAAAATGGGTCTTCAAAAATAAATTGAATGAAAATGGAGAAGTAATTAGAAACAAAGCCAGACTTGTTTGTAAAGGGTATGCGCAGCAAGAAGGAATAGACTTTGAAGAAACTTTTGCTCCTGTTGCAAGACTTGAGGCCATCCGAATGTTCCTTGCTCTCTCAAGTTTTCAAAACTTCAAAGTATTTCAAATAGACGTGAAATCAGCCTTTCTGAATGGAGACTTGGAAGAAGAAGTGTACGTTGAACAGCCAGATGGGTTCATTCTTGGAAATGATCCAAATCTTGTATGCCGATTGAAAAAGGCTCTCTATGGTCTCAAACAAGCTCCAAGGGCTTGGTACTACCGGTTGGACAAATATCTTCATCAACAAGGTTTTTCAAAAGGTTCAGCAGATAGCAATCTGTATATAAAAGTTGAAAATGACAAATTGCTAATACTTGTTGTGTATGTAGATGACATTATTTTTGGCAGCAATGAAGAAGCTATGAGTCAAAGTTTTGCCTCGGTCATGCAGAAAGAATTTGAAATGTCCTTGCTAGGAGAACTGACATATTTCCTTGGTTTGCAAATCCAACAAAAGGAAGGAGGAATCTTTTTATCTCAAACCAAGTATCTCAAACAGATTTTGAAGAAATATGGCATGGAAGATGCAAAACCAGTATGTACACCCATGGTCACAGGATGTAGTCTCAGTGCAAATGATGAATCTGCAGCAGTACATCAACCAACCTACAGATCTATCATTGGAAGTTTACTATATTTGACAGGTACCCGACCGGACATCATGCATGCAGTTGGAATAGTTGGAAGATTTCAGGCAAATCCGAAGGAGACTCATCTTCAGGCAGTAAAGAGAATCTTCAAATATCTTCAAGGGACTCAAAATTATGGCTTATGGTATCCTAGAGATACAGATCTTTCTCTTCATGCTTATACAGATGCAGATTGGGCCGGAAGCGTGGATGACAGGAAAAGCACAAGTGGTGGTGCATTCTTTATGGGTTCCAGACTGGTATCTTGGTTCAGCAAGAAACAGAGTTCGATCGCCTTGTCTACAGCTGAAGCGGAATATGTTGCTGCTGCATCTTGTTGCACCCAACTTCTTTGGATGATGCAGACTTTGCAGGATTTTCAAATCACTTGTACACCACCAATCCCCATCTTATGTGATAATAAAAGTGCAATCAGCATCTCAAAGAACCCTGTTATGCATTCAAAAACCAAGCACATACCAATCAAGTACCATTTTCTCCGGGAACAAGTGCTTGAACAGAAAGTCAAGTTGGAGTATGTTCCTTCCAAGGAACAAGTTGCTGATATTCTCACCAAACCATTGCCCAGGGACACGTTTAAATACCTCAGGCAAAAGCTGGGGGTTGTTGATGCATCATCTTATTGTTGAACATCTTCTTATTGGTGGTACAGGCTCAGGGGGAGCACATAATGCATTGTTGGCATTATGGAGAAGGAGATCTTGGAAATAGCTGCAATATGTCTCTATCTCTTTCATGGTGTTGCAGATCTGGAGGAGCATGAGCTTAGGGGGAGCATACCCTTTGCCCTTGATGTCAAAGGGGGAGAATGAAGCTGAAGTTTGTAAGGTTGCCATCAAGTCCAAAGGGGGAGATTGTTGGCATTATGTTTTCTGGTATGACTGTATGTTACAGATGTTGTACTTGATGGCAACTCCAGTGGCAAGGCTCTCAGTTTGTTGAAAATTAAGAAGGACGCAAGAAACCAGTTCAGGAGGTGCGTACCCGCAAGTACACCATGCAGGGTCCGCGTCCAGAGACGTTGGCCAGCCGTTCAGGGGGTGCGTCCACCCAGTGCACACATTTCAAGGCAGAGAAAAAGCATGTGGGGGTTTCTTGTGTGGTATCTAGCCGACGGTTTTGTGTTTCTATGGTGTCGGCTCGTGGTATTGTTCCATGTTTTGGGGAGGAGCTTGCCTATATAAAGCAAAGGAGTTCATTTGGATTGAGCATTGTCTTTGGTTGAATATCTTATTTGGTGAGATCTAGTCCAGATCTAAGAGGGCGAATCTTCTAATGGACTGTGATCTCTATGGCACATGATCAGATCTGTAGATCTGACTGTTTGGGTTAGTCTTGAAGTCTTCATATCATTTATATCTGAAGGGACGCAGGTTCAGTGGAAGAAAAGTGCGCCGGGACGCAGGTACTGTAAAGGGCAAGTGCGCCGAGACGCAGCACAGTAGAGAGAGACCTGCGTGGGGACGCAGGGCGATCAAGTTTCAGGTGCGTCTCTGAAGCAGAAGGACGCGGCGCGATAGTGTTTTCAGGTGCATCTCTGTAGCGAAAGACGCGGCGCGATAGTATCTTTGGGTGCGTCCCTGAAGCAACAGAACGCAGAGCAGTCAAAGGAACAGTGCGTGGGCACGCAGCGGAGCAGAAGGATTTCTGCGTATGGACGCAGAGTAGCAGAAGGTTAACGGCGTCTGGTCGCAGGCCACAGAAAGAAAAACTGCGTCTCTGTTTTAAGATGTTCTGTTGATTGAATTTCTCTACTGATAAGGTGTTCTGGGTTAGTTCTGTTGTTGCTGATCTGATATCTGTAGTGATCTATATCTGTTATGTACTTGTTGATTATCTGATGCTTTATGAAAAGAAGTAGGGGGTTGTAGCTCCCTTCCAGGAGTAGACTGGAAAACGAGAGAGAGAGAGAGAGTTGTAGCTCTCTGCAGGTTGCAGCCTACGTACTGGTAAAGGACTGCACCAGTACAAAATCATTGTAAAAGAAGTTTCTAAATTGAAAGAAGATAGAGACATATTGCAGCAGGTGGTTTTCACCCACATTGGGTTTCCACCTTACATCTTGTGTTCTTTGGTGTGACTATCTGTTTTTCATGCTCATTATTTTATGGTACTGACATGCTAAAATAATTCAAAGATCAAATAAGGAAGATTTATTAAATTGCTAGATAATACTGATTCACCCCCCCTCTCAGTATTATTTCCAACACTCAGTTCTTCATTGTATATTTTGACAGAGGATTAATGAAAGGCAGTGGCTCTGTTTCATGAGATTCATGTGGTTGTGAGTGTAGCAAATGTGTCTCTTATGTTTCATATGTATTTCGTAATGTTTCACAGTTCATTTCATATTCATTTCCAGTGAAATTTTCTAAGTTAGATAAGGTATAATTCATTTTTATTGCTCTACCTATGGGAAAATTTCATGTTCAGTGTTCTTCTTCTGTTGAAAAAGATTCATGTACTTATGCCCTTTCCACCCTCCTAAGCCATTCCTCCATTCTGAGTTATTTCAAACTAAATTGCTAGACTTTCCGCCTGTCTTGCCTCATGAAGTAATCTGTGCCTTTGTATCAAATTCTCTGCTCATTGCTGTCCGTTGGTCCCATACCATCCCAGAATCTCAATCATTCATAAAAAATTGCTTCTTGTATCCATATTTAATTACTAGCCTAAGATCAATAGTTCAGCTGTTAGTCATCTCAGACCATTTTGTTTACTTATTCGATGAGTTTGACTTGAAGAGAGCCCTCTCCTTTTCTGGTAGGGCTAGCTACCAGGTTGAGCATGGTTTGTGGTTACCCTGAATTTTGCCTTCCTTCAGCCTAAAGTAGATTTAGGTGCTAACATAGTGGCGACTCCACTGGGGAAGAAAATGGTTTGCTTAAAGATTGTTTTGCCCCAATACATATCTCAAGTTCAAAGCTGATTGTTGATGATGAACAACGATCAGACATAAGAAGACGACTGAAATCATTCACCTGGCAACTCCTTTCACTAAAGAATCTAGCAATCGGTGCTTCATGGTGACTCCACTGCAGAGGGATCCGTAGCTTTGAGATTTTTTTTTAAATGGAGCAGATTGCAAGAAGATACGCTCCCATGAGCCGGGATCACATTCCAGGCTTCCCAAATAAGATTCCGAAAGTAGATTGGTCAAGGAATTTGCCTACATTTAAAGATGATGGTAAGAAGGACGCTACTTTACATCTAGTTCGATTTCACATGCATATTCGCAAGTTGGAGGTTGATTTTCCTGAAGATTGCTTGATGAAGATATTCCTGGCCACTCTGGAAGGTGAAGCCCAATCTTGGTATGAAAGTTCGCTGCCTGCTTGTATTTACTGTTTAAAGGATTTTCATGCCCTGTTCATTGAAAGATATCAAGAATCTTATCCATCATTAAATCTAGTTCATGACTGTTGCAAACATGCTTCTACTTTTATTGAAAGCCTTGAAAAATACTATGAGGATGATAATTTTATGGATGACGAGATCATGGAAGCCTTGTACGAGAATCCATTTCAGCAACATGAAGAGAAACTAAAGGAGTCCCATCAAGATGCTCAGGAAACGTTGCAGCAGAATCAAGATCTTTGTATGGTGGAAAATGAAGGAATTTTGCATCTTGATAGTCAACATGAATTACATGAAATAGATCAGGAGGTTAAAGAGTTCCATATGGCTGAAAGTGATGAAAGAAAAAGTGTCGGTTCAGATCTGTCCGTGGAAGAAGATAGCATGCAAGGAAGTCCAGTCCTAATTCCAGAATGTGATAATGTCAAGTCACCCATTTCAGATTCAGATTCAGATTGTGATGACCAAGAAAACCTTGTACTAAGTCCCATGAAAGAGAACTCTGCTGCTGAAATCATCTGGGATGAAGAAGACAGAGTTTTGGATCTGAATGTTCTCATGTCAGCATAACACAATCTTCATGAAGAGGTAATCCAGTCAGCTCATGAACAACAAGATGAGATCGTTGCTCAAGCAAGTAAAAAAGTTCCTCTGGATGAATTTATGGTAGATGATATGAACGTTAGTGTTAGGTTTCAAAAAACATCTGAAGTTTCTTTTCTCATGATTGATGAATGTGATGAATGTAATGAGAATCTGGCTGTCATATCGTATGAAGATGACCTACCATATATTCAGACTTTAGCAGACCATACTAATTAGGATTCCCTTTCAGATTCTTCCTCATATGTCTCATGTTTTGAAATGTTCTTTGAAGAGGAAATCTGCTAATCCAATTGTTCAGAATTTTTTGAAGACCAGGAGCATACTATTATTTATGAAGAAATACTAGAATCAAGAGAAAAAGATACCTTGTTTTTTCAGCAGGAGGAAAGACTTCATGTTTTTCAGGATCCAATGGCAGATTTGTTGCAGTCAGCAGTGAAGGTGATTATTGCAGTATTCAGTGATGAAGGAGATCATGGTCAATTATGTTTTTGGATGCCCAGTTACCAGTATCTGTTGTTGACCAGAAGATCTGATCAGGAGAATCAATCAAGGAGGCATCTACTTGATTGGTTACATTGGAAGACACATTACACATGATTGTACATATTGCATTAGTACGCAGGTGGCTGTCATCATGATTTGAAACCCTCAAATCTTGATGGACTGCTGCCATTGAACAAGTTTTGTAAGTTCTTGTTTTAGCTAAGTCAGTCATGAGTCATTTCCTTTTGCATTGAGTCAGTTTTTTCAGTCATGTTGGTTCCATAATTGAGTCAGTTTGAGTCAAGTTTCAGTCAATAAATTGAGTCATGTTGGTTTGTCGGAATAATGGACTCCATAGCCCAATGGACGAAGGCACTGTCTAGCTCTTCCAGAGATCTGCTGTTCTTGGCACCTCCAAGGAGCTACCATCCCCCATTGGAGCCAATGTTAGAGTTGGTCTGGTCAGTCCTCTATCAGAGATCAAAACTCTTTATGCATTTCATTTTTAGGAGTCCTGCTCCATTTACCCAGCTACATTCTGCTAGAAGCATACCATAATCTGATGGAAAAGGTCATGTTAGTCATTTCCCCTCATGTCTGGCTCCTACTGGCTTAGGTCTTTTGTCAATGATCACTAAAGTCCATGACAGTCAAGGTCTGATCCTTTAATGGACAAAAGTCATTTTTGATAATTAGGTCTAGGGATTAATCAATTTGGTCTTCAACCATGTCCAATAAATCCATGCAGGCCAGAGTGAGGCCCTTACAAAGTTATGATTCAGAGAGTTTCATCGTCATGTGGACAAATTTCGACTGTTCTTCAAAACTCTGTTTTGAAGAAATGTCAAACAGTGTCATTTGTGATAAAATTTTCAAAAAAGTCGTCAGTTGATTTCTTTAGGTTCAGTCATGGTTTCCGTGGCCAAATTCCTTGTCATGCAACCCCTGCAAAAAGTATCGAAAATTTCATTATTCTAGCTAAAAATTCAAAGGGAAGAAATAAATTCAGTGTTGCTTTAAGTCAGTGAAAAGTGTCAAAAGGAAACATTAGTAAAGTGGGTTTTTGAAGAAGCAAAAATTTAACCCATGACTTCAAAGTCTTTATATAAGAATTTCCACAAGGAAACAAGGTCATTGTGCAAATCAAGGTTATTGAAAAACATAGCAAAGTGTTTGAGATTGCAAAGAACGCATTTGGAGGGAGTTGGAGTCGTTTTCAGGAGCGCGACGCACACACAGAGGGGCGCGGCGCACATACAGAGCGTGGCGCACACAGAGCCACCCCACAGTGCAAAGTTTACAAGGGCGCGATGCATATAAAGAGCGCGGTGCATTGGGTTTGTCACGTGGCACACACCCACAAAGGCCCGAAATCGTGCCAAATTGCCTCAAGTTGCCTTAACCCCTCAAATCGATAGGCTCTAAATCTCGATGACTCATGTATTTTTGTGAAGGTTATGGTGGTTCATGGCTAGTTATAGCACCAACTAAATTTCGTAAAACCAAACACTAGAAAACACAAAAGCCATTGTTGCTAGGGTTGCAAAATTGTGGTGTTGATGGCAAGGCTCCTCTTTCACCTCTCATCTTTTCCCTCCTCTACATTTTTCCCTTCCCCCCTATCTCATGTTTCCCTATTACCCCTACCCTAAAATATTACCAAACTCTATTCCCTATCCCCTCCTCTTATTTGTCAGCTTAACACCCAAAAACCCTACCTTATTAAAACCCCAAAACCCTACCTTATCAAATCCCCAAAGCCCCCTACATATCCCTAAACAAAACTTCTGCACATAACCCCTATTCCCATCATATTATTCCCCTCCTAATACTCCATTTTTTCATTGTTCCCCTTGGTGGCAGATATCACAACAACACCTAGTTTCACACCATCATCAAAGGGCAACCCAAGTACAGTACACACAGCACTCATGGCATCTAAGCATTCATCAGAGTATGAGATGGAGACACAAAGTGATTCATCCTCGGAAGAACATGCTCTCAGGAGACATCACAAGAGTGGAAAACAAGTTAGGGATGAGCCAACCACCCTCACTGAATTGCACGCCTACCCTCTTGCCATGTCATGCTTCCAGCATCTATCATGTTTTGAATTTTATCAAAGAGTGGCTAATGTTTGAGTTTATCATGAGTTAGCCCGTCTTTTTGTGCTTCACCTACATGGACATCACTCTATCTTGGCCAGGGTCACCTTCACACTGACACCCGAAACTGTCTCATTAGCAACCGGCATACCAAATGTTGGAGAACCAATGCACAAGAAACATAAGGTTGATCGGTAGCATTATGAGCCTTACATTAAAGCCAGTTGCTTGAAGCAGCTCACAAGAGTCTTTCCATTCATATATTTGAAAGATGAATATGCTCCACTCATGAAGTTGATCATGAAGTACTTCAGTTGTGAGGGGAGGTTCTCTCGTCTATATGCCTATCACATGAGGTTGCTTATGGACTTTACCAGGGTACGGATGATGAACATCCCATTTTTCATTTGCAGGAACATAGAGAGGATTAACACCTTCATGCACCACAAGACCCCGCATTAGCAACTTAACAGTGTTTATCACTTTTCTCTTATTAAGATTTTGGTGGTTCATCAGCTCGGATTGCAGGGCATTACTTGGGATGCTTTCATCTCCCGTGACTTCTTCAACGCTTCATAGGTATTATCAGAGGTTAAGCAAGAGGGTGAACCTTCTTGTCAGTATGAGCGCCATGAGACTGCTAGTGTGCCAGTTTTCATCACATATCAAAAAGGCACCAGATGTTTGTTTGCAGCGACAAAGCGAGTGTTATCTCCAACCGGGGTGGAAGGGGCCTCGCTTCCTCCATCAGCATCACAGGAACAGGACAAAGGCAAGGAGTGAATGCAGGATGAGGGGCCTTCAGGTGAGCCATCAGGTGAACGAGAGACCGAATTCGTTCTCCTTCATGGTGATGAGACAGATACAGAACCGACAAGTTTACAACTCAAAGAGATCATCCACGAGCAGCAATCAGAGATCGAAGCCTTATCGCTTGACTTGGAGAGGGCTAAGTGGAACATGAAATATCTGGAGTAGAGAAACAAACAGCTTGAGGATCAACAAGCGTTCATGGAGCTACAAAACATTCGTGAGCATCGCCAAGCTGCACAAAGGAGAAGAGTTGAGCTCATGTCATTGAAGCAAGAGATTAATGAGGATCGGGAGGCCAACCTCGAGAGAGTTAACATGCACTTGGAGAGGCTACTCGACAAGGCCAACAAGGACCATGCACTGCTGAGACACATGGCTTTCCACTACATGGCGCGAAACAAAGTGTGCAAGGCCTGAATCAAGAATTTGCAGGCGAAATTGAGGAAGGCCATCAAGAAGCAAAAGAGGCAAAGAGAGCTCGATCAACTTCAGATATTGGCCGAAGCCTCTTTGGCCTAGCATAGCACCTCATAGAGGATCTCCAGCCCAAATTTCAAGAAATTTGGGGCAATTTTGGTCACATGGAAAATTTTGGGTCACAACACAGGTTTTTTCTCCGTGTGCGTCGTGCCACTGGCGCGACGCTTAGGATTGGGAGCTCCAAATCACAAATTGTTTGCATTTTTGGATTCAGCATAAAAAATCATGACTACTGGTGCATAGAAAGAAGTTTGGGCAAGTTTTGAGTCCCCAGGAGGTCAAAAACACTCAAAAAATGACCTCTCTGCCCCTATTTTCACACACAGGAAGCAGTCTTGGGAGAATGAAGATTTGGAGGGGCAAGTGAGCACCAAATTCAGAAATTCCACTTGAGTTGGAAAGTAGAGAGGCCAAGCTTTCCAACAAGCACACTTGGGCACATTTTGGACTCCCGAAAGTGCCTCAAAGCAGCCTCCAAAGTGGCGCGGCGCATATAGAATTGGGCACGGTGCATATAGAGAAAAGGGCCAAATTCACCTCCGTTTTGTGAAATTTCGATTCGCGACTTTCTCCAAGTGGTCCTGCTCATTTACACTGTATTTTTCTCAGCAACTAAGGCAATGTTTAAAAAGCATTTTCACTAAAGGTGGACTCCTATCCAAGTGGCAAAGGAAGGCGAGTAGTCACCCGAGCCATTTGTCATTTCTGTAACGCTGCACCTGTAACTAATGGTTGGCTTTCCACTTCCACTTTGTAATGATTCGAAAAACTCCCCAACTCTTGGTCGTTCTATTTCCTCATGGCATAGTCTATTTATTGTATGAAAATCATTTGCAAAGGGTTGGTTGGCTTGTAATTTCTGGGAGACCGTGGGAGAGAAACTCAGTTCTTCATTGTATATTTTGATAGAGAATTAATGAAAGGCAGCGGCTCTGTTTCATGAGATTCATGTGGTTGTGAGTGTAGCAAATGTGTCTCTTATGTTTCATATGTATTTCGTAATGTTTCACAGTTCATTTCATATTCATTTCCAGTGAAATTTTCTAAGTTAGATAAGGTAGAATTCATTTTTATTGCTTAGCCTGTGGGAAAATTTCATGTTCAGTGTTCTTCTTCTGTTGAAAAGGATTCATGTACTTATGCCCTTTTCACCCTCCTAAGCAATTCCTCCATTACGAGTTATTTCAAAGTAAATTGCTAGACTTTCCGCCTATCTTGCCTCATGAAGTAATCTGTGCATTTGTATCAAATTCTCTTCTCATTGCTGTCCATTGGTCCTATACCATCCAAGAAACTCACTCATTCATAAAAAATTGCTTCTTGTATCCATATTTACTTACTATCCTAAGATCAATATTTCAGTTGTTAGTCATCTCAGACCATTCCGTTTACTTATTCGCTGAACGTGACTCGGAGAGAGCCCTCTCATCTTCTGGTAGGGCTAGCTACCAGACTGAGCATGGTTTGTGGTTACCCTGAATTTTCCCTTCCTTCAGCCTAAGGTAGATTTAGGTGCTAACAAAGCTATTGATGGTTTAACACTAGGTTGGGTTGGGAGGCGAGTTGTTGCTATGTAGAGGTGATTTAGGAGGGCGCGTGCATGCCTCAAGCATGTCTTCTCTAGTCTTCACTTTGGTCTTTAGTTCAGTTTAGTTCAATTTTAGGTTGCATGCATGATCTCTTCTTGGACAAGGCATAGATCCCTAGGTAACCTGTCTAGCATATTAGCAGATCCAAGCCACGTAGCAAAGTTGAGTAGCCAAGTATTAAAGCTTAGTATCAAAGGATCAAAGCCTATAAGCAAATCCAAGTAGCCCAGCCAAAGTGAGCCCAAGAGCTCAGCCCATCCTAGGTAACCTTCGGGAAAGGGTATATTTCATAAACCTTGAAATAAAATGAATGCACATGTATGGGTTGCCCATGATGAGTACCAAGGCTGGAGTGTAGAGTGGCCAAGTAGATACCAAGCCATGCAATAGAATTTTGTGTAGGATTTGCATGGGCTACACATGCCTCTTGCCTCCTGCCCACCAAGAGAGGGTAGATACCAAGCCATGCAATAGAATTTTGTGTAGGATTTGCATGGGCTACACATGCCTCTTGCCTCCTGCCCACCAAGAGAGGTGTAACGAGAATAATTGCCTCGAAGAAACTAAGTTACCAAGCACACAGTTTTTTAGTTTTTCAGAGAGGATGGACTGGGCGTCGCTGACAGTGCATCCTGCTTCACCACAAGAGGTATAACCAGAGAATGAGTGCGGAATACAAAAATAGAACAAAGGCACCATGAGCAGGAAGGAAGTTCCTATGGGCATATTCTTTTGAAATTATAGCAATGAATATGTTATGGAGATACGACTTCAAATGCAGTTGATTGCCTTCCTTTCATATATACTAGAGCAGACGGGTCTCCTTAATGCACCAAAACAAAGACTCTACTCAATTGACTATGGGCCTACGCCCCACTGAATCCCTTGTTCGTTGCTGTAGGGTTTGTCCACTTCATTACAAAGGCATCAACGCCCAAACGAATTGGTAATTATTTGGGGTTAGAAACAAATAAGAATAATCGGGGCCGCCTTGAAATCAGAAGAATGGATCTTTAATAATAGGTGCCATATCTGAAGGGAAATGAGTAGGTAGCAACACCGAAAGCGACGGAAAGCTAGCCAGGTTCTAGGCTAGAAAAGAAAAGGAACATAACAATTTGCTGACTACAAGCTTTAATCATCATGGTTGTTGAGATCTAGATATT
Organism: Pinus tabuliformis; assembly: GCA_031772625.1. Taxonomy (NCBI): domain Eukaryota; kingdom Viridiplantae; phylum Streptophyta; class Pinopsida; order Pinales; family Pinaceae; genus Pinus; species Pinus tabuliformis. The sequence goes on from CM062807.1 coordinate 886,977,456, forward strand.
TTTTTCCCTTGACTGACTGAAATTGGAGGAGTTTGTTGCACATGCCTCCAATGTCAACTATCTCAAGACTGGGAAGAAGTCTTCCAGAGTTATGGTGACGAGCGGGGAAGACCAGAAAGTGAATATGTGGGCTATTGGAAAACACGAGAAAGTGAAAATGTGGGCTATTGGAAAACCTAATGCCATTCTCCCATTCTCGTGAGTTTTAAATTTTGTCGTGGATTTAGTTTTTATTGTAAGCTTTTTATGGAAGTGTATTTATGTAATCGCAACAGGCATCTATAATGCTTTAGTTCTCTCATTTGTGACAGCAATATATAGGTCCAAGGATTTGGTAAGAGTATGCATTATTTTGTCTTTACTTGGCCTTGTTATTTTCTAAAATAGAAAGGTTCCCTGCTTTGTCAAGATGGCTAACTATGCTATTTTATTATGCCCTCACCTTTTGTTTATTGTTAAAACATAAATTCAATCATTTTTTAGTCCAAATAGTTTTTGTGGAGATTCCACTTGTAACCCTGAAACATTCAGGGGAGCCTTTATAAGGAACCAAAGTAGACTACAAATAAGCATTTTTCAAATGCATTGTTTCTGATGGGAGAGATCAGTGGAAATGATTACTATGATGCATTCTTTCAATGACGACCGATGCAAGAAGGCGAAACATTTGTCCCTTTATTTACTGATAAAATCGCAAACTTACTCAAGGTAAGTGAATTTTTATTTCCATTCCATGGAAGCTAGGTTAAATTAAATTAAAGCAAAAGTAGTTTGTAATTATTTTAAGTCTTGAGTTTTCTTCATCATACTTTGCAAAATCTATGTTAAATAAGATTAAAGAAATTAATAATTGTAGCTTCTCGCTCCGGTAATCTTCTTGCTTTGCTTTTCTACAGACGTTGATTACAATATTGTGAAAGCTAAGCTAAATTAAATTTAAAAAATTAATAATTCTAACTTCTCGCTCTGGCAATGTTCTTGCTTTCCTTTTTTGTAGGCATTGATTACTGTAGGTGCTGCAAGGATGTTTTTAGTTCAGAACAACTTGCCCACCAGATTAAAACATAAATTCAATCATTTTTTCATCCAAATAGGTTCTGTGGAGATTCCACTTGCAACCGTGAAACATTCAAGGGAGCCCTTTCAAGGAACCAAAGTGCCATGAAACTGATGCTAATTGTGAATTATGAAGAGTTTATCTGGTCACTCAAGTGCTGTGGAGTCTATGACTTTTGATTCTAAAGAAGATTTATTGTTGCTGGAGCTACTAGTGGTATAATAAAGGTACGGGATTTGGAAGAAGAAAAAAGTAAGCTAAGCTATTTAACAAAGAATATGCCAAAAATGGAGTGTGGCTGTAGTGATGTTCCTAATATGCTTACTCAAAATCAAAAGAAATTCGATCGCAAAATCAACCTACATAAGCAGTAAATTTTTATACACCCTTGTCGATTATGATGTTTATTGTGATCTTGACTATCATTATGCTTGTGATTATGCCTTTTCCTATTCTTATTATTCTGTTGATTCAGTCGTTGATGCAGGTAAGGGATCACCTGTTAATTATGCTTCTGATGCCATATTTGCCACTAATAGATCGAGCAGGTTTGATGCTAATAGATCTAGCAGGTTTGATGCTCGGAGATGCGTCATGCATTTGCTACATTTGTTTCAGTTCGAATGCCAATTGAGCTTGTGTCAATTTCCATTGTTGATACAAGAATTGAAACAACAACATCACAACTAATTCGGTTGATATGGTTAAACCGCCATATAGTAGCAAGGGCATGAGAGACAGGGCCAATTAGAGAAGATAGAGGTTCTCCTAGTTATAGTACCCATCTCATCCAAAGAAGTATGCATCCGTCCTCTAGAGAAGGAGAACAGATATTCATGGCCTCTCGCTTCAGCAACTTGGCAAATAAAGTGAAAGGGGGTTCTCTTCCCTCTGTAACCTCTGAATATTGGTAGTTAAGATGGCCCGGACCTCCAAGGTGTTCTGTGCACAATAGTGACGGGTTGATAGAGGTCAAATTACATGTGTGACTGGTTGACAAGTGTCAGATTACATGCAGATGCAGATATGGACTGGTAGACATGCAACAACATGCACCACCTAGCACCTCAACAGCTTACCTTACCTTAGCTAAGCATTCAACATTTGTTAAACTATGAAACTAATGTTTACATTAGTGAAATATAGTAAAATATAATGAAACATGCTTTCGAAACAAGTACACATAATATATTCTTTTGGCCTCTCCGCCTCAGGAAGAGGCCAAATAAGATGTTGAAATGATATGCCCCTGAAAACTTTGTTTATAAGCGATCCTGACTAATAACAAACATGTGATTTAATGGTTTAAGTCCCATGCCATCTTTGCCTCAGGAAGAGGCCAGATAAGATGGTGAAATGATATGCCCCTGAAAACTTTGTTTATAAGCCATCCTGACTAATAACAAACATGTGATTTAATGGTTTAAGTCCCATGCCATTTCCAAATGGGTGGGACTAATAATGCCATTTAGGTGCATATGTAACCTAAGACTGTGGCTTTAAATATAAAACCTTATTTTCAAAATTGGTGCAAAATTTTTTAACCAATGGAACATTCTAGAGAAGAATATGGACACTACAGATTTAGATACCATTGAGTGCTGGATTTTACATGTATTATAAGGTCTCCTAAAATCTTTGTTAATGTCCTCAAAGGTGGGTGTGAAGGTGTTAGCTCACTACTCAAAATTTTCTTTGAGATGTTGTATATACTATTTGAAATATGAAATTAGTATATCATAGAACTAAAACTGCATCACTTGAGTAATAGGGTTATGGGAAAATCCTGCCATAGAATAATGTAAAAGGAAAGCCTATGATCCTGACTGCCAAGATAAAGGAACTCAACCTGAAAACAAAAATTTTGGCTTTGAGAAGTAGAGCCAATTCCTACTTAAAGCTCCCTAGATCCCTTAGGTTAAAAGAAGAGGGATCATCCTGAAAAGTAACATTAAGTGGATGCTTCCACAAACAACCAATATTAATCAACATTACTAAATTCCATAGAGATTTGTAGATATACCAAACCTTCTTAATGTAATACAGAAGAGGCTTTTCCCACAGTAGCATGGTTTTGAAGAAGTGAAATTAAACCTAAAACCATGCCTAAAAAACAATGCAACATCTCCAAAATATATGCTTGACGTCTTCATCATTTCCACAAAAAACATAAGCAACATCTTTCATACAATATATTTGTCTTGCGAAGTTTACTTTTGGTAGCCAACCATTGATGGAGAAGAAGCTACCCCTAAACATGCTTAAAAGCCAAATTTGATTTATAAATGGATTGACATTGCCTTAATCCATTTGGAAATATCTGAGACACAAGATCTTAAGCTAAGTAAGTCAACTAAATGACTCCTTAAGGATCCTACAACAAAAATGCATTGGCTAGGGTATGACAAACTGCAACAAAAGATCTAAGAGGCTTGTTCGGTCTGTACTAACTTCTCTCATAGTATGGTATACTAGGTGTATGTTCATACAGAAGCACTGTGATTGTATTTATTTATCTCGATGTTGGAGGTATAGTAGGAGATTTATGTTGCGGGAAAGTTTCACAATGCTAAAACCATCCATTACTTTCACGGGAGAGTTTGGCCCAATCAAGCTTAGTTGGGATATAAGAGTTGTATATCCTGCTACTGTACTATAAGATGTGTTGTTTGTATTTTGTATACAGTTATGTAAAATAGCTTTGGTTTGCTAAGAATGCTACAGTTGTGTATGGAAGGATTTACATGCTTTCAAAGTATTTCTTTATAGTATAGTTTCTCAATGATGGGTATGTAGTAGACAAAGCATGAAAAATGGGATTTTACTTGAAGCATTCTTTCTAGACGAGTAAAGCATGTGGAATGCCTTTGATCACTTTAAAAAAGGGTTATGCATATTGTTTGGTCGATTTTGTTATATGGATGGTAATGTTTGAAAAGTTGTAAGATGTAGATGTCACTACATTCGACAATTTTCCCTTGAAGGAATATTACCTTCGAGATGACATGTAGATTAAATGTAGCTAGGTTACTCAATAAATTTATTCAACAATGTTCTTGTATCTGAGTTCTCAAAGTTGTAATTAGTCTCTCGAAGTTTATGTAATGAATAATAGTTGGGGAATCATGCTTTATGAAATCTTCTTAATTGGATAGCAAAGGTGAACAAAATGACAAGCAAAACTCAAATCTTGAAGGAATATTTTGTCCCTCATGATTAGTATGGCTATCGGTCATTATGGAATATTTTCAAAAAATGTAGCAAGAATACTGTGATTAGTATGGCTATAGGTCATTATGGAATATTTTCAAAAAATGTAGCAAGAATACTGTGTCTAGAAGATTTGCAACCTATACCTAGAGAACATAAGAAATGAAACATCTATAATGTATTTTACCTTGCTTGCTAGCGGTCAAGATTTGTGGATAAATCATGGAGATTTGCAAAACTCAACAACACTGAACGACTTTACTAGCTGTTTTGTATGAATGCAGTTTCAAGTTAGTGCAAAGTCAAATTTTTTGTAGCGTGAAAATTAAACTAAATATGTTGAGAATTCTAATCTCCTTTTTGTTATTTTGTGTTAAAATAATTTGGCTCGACTACATTTTCCCATTCATGAATTTATTTTCACGCACTTCCACCGCTCATCCTACTTGCACTGTTTGGTGTGATAAACTGGTTTGTTTCCATATTTTTGCTCCTAGCTGTGGATCCTTCATCATATCAAAGTTTTCATTTTCAAATTAACCACTGCGTATTTCACAAATAAACTTTTCTTTGTTATACAATATAAGAATGTATCATTCAAGTGGAAATTACAAGCATTATTGAAGGGCAAATTTTACTTGTGTACCAGTTGTATTTAATTTCTATCTGAGAATATTTGGATTTATTATCTGGCATGAAATGATATGAATGTCAATTTGTGATGTTCAAATATTTTGAGAATGTTATTATCAGGCATGCAAATCAACCAGGCACATGTATTTTTCACCAAGAGATTAAGGAGAATGGTGTTGCAATGGGAATACAAATACAAAAACGGAGAAAAATGGAAGATGAAAAAAATGCCTCTAACATAGGTATGCGTTTGCAAATCCTTTCTTTTTTTGATTTCCAATTGGGAATCTTTTCAATTTTCTTTTTTTTCTCTTTACCATTTTTTGCATGTGTTATATTTTCCTTCAAACTTGGCCTATCAGTTTGGTTATTTGTCAGACAATGATAAATTTAAATTATCTGATTTTTTTTCCATTATGATCTCTTCATCCTTTGTATTAGAGGGAAATGTGGGACAATGAAACCCCAAGAATGAAGGTGAGGCAGCCGTACACATGCCTCTTAAGTTGACTAAGGATGGAGTAGCAAGTCATGGCTCTGATGTTGAATTGTCAACAACACCCAGAGAATCAAGCAAATTTGTTAACTTGAATGGAGAAACGATCCATAGTGGAAAGCCTCTTGCACCTATTATATTTGTGAGAAGATATCCTACAGGAGAAACGACTACAAGTCCCGCTAGGAGAGAAATTGGGCAAGCTGGGGAGAATATTATATTTAAAGAGGTCAAGAATTTAGAACACATTGAAGAAAGACTGAAGGTTTGATTGATATTAATTATCCTTATCACTCCATGTAGCCTTAGTCTAGAAATTTCTTTGTGATTTGATCAAATTTGTTTAAAATTATAACTAGTTTAGGAGTCTAATTTTGCTAGAAATAGATGTTGTATGTTATAGGAGATGGTGAACATAATGTCACATACCTTTAATTTGAAGCAACATTAAAATTTCTTTAGGGTGCTTCATCATCGCAGCCTTCCAATCTCGAGAATGCAAAGCATGGAGAAATACCTTAGTTTATGAAGATTTACACATATATTTGTAGGCTCATTGAGTAAGTCCCATAACCAGATAGAATTTGTGATGAAAGTTCTAATTATTATTATTTTATCATTAGATAATGTGAATGTGAACTTGCATAATTTATACTTTTGGACAAATTTTCAAGAAGTTCTTAAATATAATAACTATGCTTCAGATTTTGATATAGCAGCGTCTTTATTTTCTTATAGGTATTGTGCCTCAATGTATGAGCGAAACAAAAAAATGGCAGTTGTTGCTCTTGCATATAAATGTATGGGAGTGGCACACATGAGCATTATTCTCTCGAAAACTTTTTTTAACTAAAGATTCAGATGAATTACATACAACCTTTTAGAATGCTCCACTTGTTAATTTGGCTAATCCTATATTTTTCTATTCTAAACATTGTTTCTGCAAAAATACATCATGCAAATTAAGGTTGTCTAGTACCTCTAATTCTTCAAAATTCCATGCTAATACTGTGGTGAAGGAAATGTGTCCAAAGTTGGTTGCCATCTATCATATCCCTCTTACTCTCATTTGATGAGCATTGTTGTTGGTTCCTCTTCCTAAGCCTTCCTTAAATCTCATCCTCATTATTATCTTATAGTTGTATCCATTCACCTTTCCACTCCTAGTTGCATTTCCCTTTGTTTACTCATTGAGCCTTCTTATCTTTTGGTTTTTCTGGGGCTGATATAAGGCTTGCTTTAAGCCTATGATAGACCCTTAAGATGTGCTTCTCTTCTCTTTGGACATTTCTCTCATTTCTATATAATCGGATGGAGAATAGAACATGAATTAAAAAATGCTAAGACCTCCAAAATTCCTACAAACTAACATGTTAATGCTTCATTTCGGGATGCGCCTTAGAAATAGTATTTCAAATTTGAGGTGAAATTTTTTTAACAAAATATGCAATATAGTTTGTGTAGACTCTTTGTTGTTGATTTCTTTTGATAACTCGATTTCAAAGATAATGATTTTAATCCTTTTCCTTGCTTTACCAAGTTGCACAAAATCTCCTTGCTTATTTGTTTTCCATATAATCTTTTATCTGATGGTGTGGCCAAAGACGAACTAGACAAAGTAATCATATTGTTAGAATATATGAAAAATGGAATAAGAATGAGTGCCAATTGTAAATGTAAATTCAGACAATGAAGTGCAACAATTTTATCTCTGAGGTATCACAATGAGCTTTAGCTCTTCATTATTATTGATGCAAGATGGAACCATGTTCAATACTGATACGAATGTATTAAGTGACAAGTGGACTGTGAATTGAGACAGTGAAGTAAGAAGTTTTATCCGTGAGGTGTCACACTCAGTTTTAACGTTTGTGATCTGGCCTTGAAAGAACTATTCAAACTAAATTTCACACTCAGTTTTAACGTTTGTGATCTGGCCTTGAAAGAACTATTCAAACTAAATTTTTGTGATGAGCAAATTGTAATACCGTGCAGAAAAAGAAGATAGCTCCTTTGCAATTTTGATATGTTCAATGTTTTCTTGCAACTTACTCTGGTCTCTTCATCTTTATTAATGCAAGATGGACCCATGTTCAATCATGATAATAATGTATTGAGGGTCAAGGGTCAATCATGTTGTGAATTGAGACAATGAAATACAACAGTTTTATCTCTGAGGTTTTTGTGTGTTTGATATGGTTTGTGGAAGTAGTCCATTTAAATTGTACATTGTTTTCATGAGAAATTTGAAGATATTTTTTAAATCGAAATAAAACATTTGAAATGGAGGGATAAATCATTGCACTAAGTTTGGTTACAAGATGAGCTAGAAATTCTGAACATATGTTCATTGGTGAAGAAAAAAATCATTTACCATGCCATTATGAACATCGGAATATAATGACATTTATGTCCCATTCGATATGGGAATACGATGACTTATAATAGGATTGTTTTTTTATCCTAAGGAGAATACTCTGCCATGAATATTTTGATGAGCAGTTTTAAATAGATTTTATACTTTGTATTCAAGATTACTTAATTAAGATATTTCCAATTAGACAAAGTGATCATATTGTTGGAATATATGAATAATGGAAACACACTAAATAGAAAGTATTGAATAGTTGTGACAATATATTAACACTTTCTGCTAATTCTAGTTATTTTTCTTTGTGTGACTAGCTTAAATTGTTTGTAGATTATTGTGTATTATTAGCTTGTTGTGTAGGTCATGCTACAAGTCTTGACACTCAGAAAAATTTGTTGAGCTATTTATTTATACGGGCTGCATGATTATAGATTTTACAAAGCTTATGCCATTGTGTGTCGAGCATTTTTTTAAAATCAATTTCTATATATGCAATTTCAAGGACTACCATAAATCCTTACATAATTCTTTAAAGGGTGTTAGCTCAATGGAAGAACCCTTGTGTATTGCCTTTTAAACAGGAAGTTGGTGGTTCCATTCCACTATGCCCTAACAAGAATTAATCAATGATATTGTAGTTTATTTTAAATTAAATATTTTTCCTATTGATTCATTTCAATGGTGAGATATTTTTTCAAATTCATTGTTTTATAATGTTTCTAAAGAGACAAAAGTGATATTGTATTGTCTCTAAATGTAATTTTTTGTTGTCTCTAGAGAGACAATAGCTAGGATTAAAGATATTGTCTCAATAAAAACAATATGTCTTTAATCTCAACTATTGTCTCTAAAAAGAGAAAAACCAAATTGTCTCTAGAGAAACAAAAAAGAAATTGTCATAAGACACAATAATATTTGTGTTATAGGAAATTGTCTAGTGAGACAAAAAAGAAATTGTTTCATAAGACACAATAATGTTTGTGTTATATATTGTGTTTATAGAGACATTTTTTTAAGACAATAATTTGAGAAGCTAATTTAAAGACAATATTTAAAACAATATACAATTTATTTTTGTCTCAAATTAAAACATTTTACCTAAAAATTATCTCAAATATTGTCTTTAAACCTTAATAATGATTAAGACCAAGACCATTTTTAGAAAAATTTCACGCTACTCCTTCCTTCATACTACATGCACCAACTGTTCTCATGATCCGTTTACCATAAGTATGGAGTTCGGATCATCCTCCACCGAATGCGTAATTCGATGCGACATTGCTTCTTCCTCGACTGCAATGTTATATACCATATTTCTGTACTTGTCTCTTTTCCTTGTCTCTGGTCCTGGCCTAATATCTATACATGACGCTCTTACCTTCATGTCTGTGTAAATAATGTTTGAATAATAATGCCCCATGAATACTGAAATTTTTATTCAAACCGCGCTCAAGGTTGTCGTTATTGTTTAAAATATTCTGTCGCTGACAACGTTGTGGGTTCACAAATAGAAATCACTGCCACATAATAAGACATATATGTTCATTGTGATGATTTCCCTCTTTACAGATAATTGTTGTGCAAAAGGGAGACATGGTTTTAATATTTTCGATTTCATTCACGAACGAAATGCTTCAAATAACGCGTAATACATTTTCGGATTCATTTAAAAACGAAATGCTCTAGTTAATGCGTAACAAGTACCAATTCATTTATATATATATATTTATATATTTTCAAGGGGGCTGTGGGTGTTCTCTACGTGAGTTGTTCCAAGTGACGCTAAACTCATAATAGTAAATTTTGTAATAATTTTTAGTCGTTACCTAAAGAGTCTCGGTCGCTAATATTTTCGTAAGGGAAATAATATGTATTGTTTTCGAGTATTTTATTTTTTTATTTTTTGATTTGATTAGTTCACATTTTAAATGAGTGTAATATGCATCATTGTTATTGTTATTTAGAACATGTTTTTTATGCAAAAATTAATTGATAACAAATGGTATTGTATATAAGATAAAAATTCCTCTGGTGCCTATGCATAAAAATTTAAAAAAAAATTAATTATTAAAATTTGTAATTTGCAAGGTTCCATTTTGTAGGCCACATTATAATAGTTGAGATCTTCTTCAACTTTTGAATTTAAGTTCTTACTTCAAAATATTAAAACAAATTTTCAAAATATTAAAACAAATAGAATTGTTAAAGTTTTTAAAATCTTAAAATTTTTTAATTATTAAAACTTGTAATTTGCAAGGTTCCATTTTGTAGACCACATTATAATAGTTGAGATCTTCTTCAACTTTTGAATTTAAGTTTTTACTTCAAAATATTAAAACAAATTTTGAAAATATTAAAACAAATAGAATTGTTAAAGTTTCTAAGTAGGGAGATTTTCATAGTTGAATCCACCAAATTAACAAAAAATTATTTTGCATTTAAATCATTTATAACAAAAATTTCTACAACAAATAACATCAATTGGTTTTTGTTTCTTGTCTATATTCTTAGAAACTAATGCATCTACAAATGCTTATAAGTCTTTAGCTTGCATTATTGGACAACATGATATTTCAAGGCCTTATACGACTCTTACACAAGTTTCCCATAAAATCATGTTAGCTATTAAAGGTAGGTAAAACTAGTTGAAAGAAGAACATATATATATTAAACGAACACATAAGTAATGATGAAAAGGCATGTTGATTTAAGGGCATAACAAAGAGCTATAAAGATTTATAATGGAGTAGGCAATGCTTTTTCTTATCAATACATTATATTATTTTGAAATATGTTGTTAGTAAAGGAATAGTTAAGTTTTAGACATTTTATATTTTTATGAAAAAACAATAAAAGAATATTTGTAAGTATTGGGAGACTTTAAGTTATTAATATATTACATAGATAATAAATGTAAAATTGAGACTATAATATCAATTCCAATTAGAAATCAACTTATGAAAGTTAAAAGCGAAAAAAGATTCATATACACACATATAATTCAACTCAAATGTTGATCATGAGTCTAAAGAAGTTTCATTAATGTATGAAGTGACTAACATGCAGTGAGAGTTTAGAGGAAAAACTTACATTGCATTTTCAGAAATATCTCTATACTGATATAGGAAGTGATAGACTATCATAATGTGTTTGTTTTATTTTTTTTATAGTTGTTGCAATAGCATAAGACTCCTAGTAGTAAGGCTTAAAATAAGTTTTGTTAAATATTTCCCATTATAGTTTAGGAATATTTTATTTAAGTAGTGATATAATAATTTTAGATGTTTTTCTTATATTAAATAGATTATGTATGTCAATATTATATATAAAGGCGAATCTATATATAGAGTGATTTCACACACACACATATTAAACCATAAAATAAAAATGTGATTGTTAAAATTTTCCATTTCTTTTTTTGTGGGTCAAAAACACTCATTATATTATCATAGCATAAGTGTCAACAAAATACATCACCACTGCAACAAAATACAGCGTCACAGGGTTAAGAGTTGGCACAAGCCTTGCTCTTAATAGTAGGAAGGCTCAAGAGAAACCAAGACAACTAATGTCTTTGGTTATTGGTGGCACAGAAAGAGAAAAACCACATGTCTCAGAATTACATATTAAGGAGGGGGATTGGGAGGAAACGTGGGAGATGCAGGAAAGAGAGCAACACATTCATGCATATGGTAATCAATGTTTTCTACCGGAATCTCCAAGGTGCAGAGATGATCATTTGTGCATTGGTGCTGATGCTGGAGACCTTCCAAAGAGTCCATGGTCTCATTCTGCTTATGTTGGAGGTCATTGATATAAGAAACCAGTTTGTTCCTCACCTCGTACCTCTGCTCTCTCAATGCATCAATGTTGAGTTGCATGTTATTTAGTTGGGCCACGATGGACTTTTAGGTGACGAGAGCTTCTACGTGGCGTGGGGAGCAGGCTGGAGAGCAGGCCATATTCGCAGCAGAGTGGCGACTTTGAGTCGACTTAGAGTCTGAGCTAGGCTCTCCATGTTGTTGGCGTTCTTCCATACGTGGATCGACACCCCCCGTGATGGCACACCCTCACTATCGAGGCATTCTACCAACACCACCACCATCGGTCGCACCACCACGAGAAGCATACTGCTTGACCAGAGAAACACACCACAAAATAGTGAATTGACAATACTAAAATAAAACTCCACTTATTATACCAGAGTCATTGGACAATATTATCCAATTAGGAAAGAGCCTAACTTCCCCAGCACGAGCACCATAACCACGACCAACAAAGAAGTATGAAGGCACGCCATAGGTCCCAGAGCCTCAGAGGTCATACAACCCTTAGAGATGGCACCTCAAGTCACTCTCCCCAGCAAACTGAGAATCCAATGAAGCTTTCTCGAAGCAAAGATAGAGTCGAACTATGGAAAACTCTATGTGTGTTCCCGACCCATGAAATCTAGGCATGAAACCAAATAATTCATCACACTCGACAAATAAATATTCCCATGGATCCCATGGCCATACTTGATGCACATGCCAATTCCCCTCCCAACCACATTTAATAGTCTCGTCATGTTTTGCTTCCTCAAGCCACAACCCGAGCCAGGACAAAAACGAACCATGTCTCGTTCTCTCCCAACACTCTCTCCTCATCGCACAATGCATGTGAATGAGCTCCTACATGTCCTTGTGCGACATTAAACACAACAGAGCTAGGGTATGGGTTCCAAAGGTTATTCATTGCATATGTGTGGCAGTTGGAGGCCCCTCTGGCTCCATGATCCAAGCCACCGCCAACCGACTCCCTAAATGATCACTGCCATCAGGGAATTTCTTTTCCAAAACTTGAGTGAGCTTTGTAAATAATTTTTAAAAGTTACATAGAAATTAAAAGTCGAACACTTTCCTATAAATGAAATTTTCATAACTATTGAGACTTCATGTGTCTATTATTTTTTTCATAACTATTAAGATTTGATGGATGTATTGTTTTTCATAAATATTGAGATTTGGTGTGTGTATTATTATGACACTTCATGGCATATATATATATATATATATATATAGAGAGAGAGAGAGAGAGAGAGAGAGAGAGAGAGAGATATAAGTAATGAAATTTTCATAAATATTGAGATTTTATGTGTCTACATTATTATGACACTTGTGGCATAAAGAATTTTTTTGATTCTTAGATTTTATTTTTGACAAATTATATTTATAACCCCATAAAATTAGTCATTTAATCTATATGAGCTAATAAGAAAATATAAATTCAGATTTAAAAAAATATTTTTAATTTTCAAAATATTCAATATTCAATTTAATAAATTTTCTTTGCAAAATTTTAATAAACTTTATAAAATATTTTTAAAATTTTCAAAATCAATTAAAAATCAAACCATTTTTATTATAAAATAATTACAATATTCCCTACCATAAAATGGTATAAAAAACAAAAATTATATATTAGGGTAAGGCTTCCATTTGCAGAGATCACATGTTAATAGAGTTAATCTTTTGACCTAATATATGGAGGTTGGTACTACAACATTTTTGAACAAAGAAATATTCATCATAAAACTTAAGAGATGTATCTTGTCATTTGTCAATTTCATTAAAGCTTTTGACCTTTTAGTGTCTAATTCGTTGCAGGATGGTGCTATAGTAATATGAGCAAAGTATTATTCATCCTAAATGTTAACAGATTTATCTTTGTTGTTGTTTGTCAATTTCATTGAAGCTGGGGTAAAATCAGCTATAATGCTTCTGATGATGTAGAGAATAGAACAATTATTCCTATAAGATTGCCAAATTTTCCGTGGAGAAGTACTAATGTTAGAATAACTTATAGAAGTGTTCATATGAAGACTTTCGCACAATGTTTTACTTGAAAAAGAAACAAATAAAGTTATTATCCACGAATATCTGTAGTCATCTTTGTTGCTTTATGAGGAATAAGATTTATATATTTTGCTCCTTATTCGACTGTCTTTCATTGATCCAAGTGGCTCCAGAGACACACACACGACAAAGAGGACTCAAGAAAGCTACAAAATCAAAATGTTTGGATTATGCTCAAACTAGCACTAGAGTGTAGATCTCATCGTTGTGTTCATGGTGGTGTGAATAGTTCATCAACCCGAGTCTAGATGAAGGAGATAGGGGCAGTCAAAGTTGGGTTGACTTTTGATGATTGGGTAGGTTTAATGGAGAGACAATTTAGAATTTTCTGGCGGATGGAATCCGGCCAAATCCGGACGGATTCTGGGTTAAATTGTGGCCTCGCTAAAATGACTCCTTCGGCTTAAAGACAACATTTTTAGAAATGGCCCATTTTCGTTTTTATAAGAAAAAGATATAAAAAAAATGGTGGTGGGCCACTAACCTCGCCACCCTAAGCCATCTCCACACGTAGCATAAACTTGGTGGAGGGGCCAGCCATGACCTGTGGCCCCCTCCCACGGAATTGTGTAAACAAAACCGGGGTGGGAGGCCATGACCACGCTACCCCACACCACGAAACTCCCAACAACCAACGACATTAAATATAGGGTGGTGGGCCGACCCTTGAGGCAAGGACCCAACCACGCCCCAAACAAAATGCAATGCCAACTAAACAAATGGCGGAAGAGTAGTTAAGGGTTCCGGCAGGGGTAAAACCCACCAAGCCTACGTGGTCAGCCCCCAAGCGGGTGACCCTATAAAGAACAGTACCACATCAATTATGGTACCACCACATAAACCGGCAGTCCAAAAATGTTAATGCGACCAAAAGAATCTTAATGCTCCCATTTTAAAAACTATAATGTGTAAAAAAAGGGAGGGGCTCGGTTTGACCACCCAACCCCTCCTCAACTAATGCCTTAACTTAATCATTGCACCCAACCAACTCATTGGTTAATCCGCCACAAATTTAATATAAACCCAGTATTTTCCCAGTGTGCCCATGCATGGAGGAACCAGGAGCAGGCATGGAAAATGAGGCAATTAATTTTTAATTAATTTTTTTATGTAGGTGGAACCATGACTTAGCGAAATTTCTAGGAGGGTGAAATTTTTGTAGTGTACAAATTGGACAAGTTTTATGTCGATCTTACACCTCTCAGTGACAAGAACCCGATGGCATAATCAGTTTACTAACTTCAGTAGCCGATTTGTAGAGGACCTAGAGGAGGGAATCTTTGAGGAATATAGGGGGAATCTAAAATATTCCTTAAGCCCCAGATTCTTAATTTCTCAGAATCCAGAAATTTGACAGTCAATTTTGCACTATTCGATGCCACAAATCTAATGGTGCATTTAGATTTATAATTTTCTCATTCTATTCTTCAGCCACTTTTCTAAGTGGAATGTAGGTGTCAACATTTATGTGCGAGCAACCATTTCCTTGCGATTGATGCCATGAGATCGATTATCTGAACAACTTTAGTGGTTTGACATCTGCTTCTTTAGATGGCCCTTGGTTGTGAGGTATATGAAGTGTGTTCATGTACTTAAATTTCCATGCATTGTGTTACACATATCCCTGTTTGATGTTGATGAGGGATCTTATTTCTTACTTGTCTCATGATTCTTGCTTGATGTGAAGCAGAATCATTTGTGTGATGTACTTTTTGTTATGATTCATCATATTGTGTTTTGAGATCCCTTTGTTGTATGTTGATGGGACACTCATGTTATCGTCATGTATGTTTGCCTTGATATCCATTTTATGCCATGTTGGCGGGATGATTATCATGCATGAGTTTTGTGTCACACTGATAGGAGTCCTTTGACTGAGAGTTCTTATAGTGGAATATCTCTTGGTGCCACTCCTCTGTGAGGGCATTTTCCTTGTATGATAGTGACATCATCTCTATGTACATCATCACTATTGACAACACTTAATGCAGAGGCCTACACCATCTTGACACCGCGGCTCGGAGACGTAGTCCCTCCTAGATGAACTCCGTTATCAACGGCTTATGTTTTTATGTTGCTGATGACTGTCTTGTTCCTCCTCCTTACAACATGAAGATGTATTCATTTATGTTCCTTTTAAAAAGAATGCAATTTAACACATCACGAAAGTAAAAATTCTTGTAAGGTTCCTTCGTCACACCCGAATCTGGATCAAGTGCTATCAGAATGGTCTTTTTGTGTATGTGAATTACAGCATGAAAAATGGAACATGCAGTGACAGAGGATGAAAAAGCGATATATGAGATCATGCTCAAAATTTCCAAAAGGGTAGAGATAATGTACGAAACTCTATAGAAAGAGACAGAGGAAAAGGAACGATTGTAGCTTCAGTTGTGAGCCATAGAAGAGGCCTTGGAAAAAATGACGCACAACAACCAAAACCTTTAAATAGAGAAGGTTGAATTGAAGATGCGTCTACAAGAAGAGAAGGAGGAAAAACATAGTTTGCTACGACAGCTGCAAGCAAAGGACGAGGCCTTGGAAAAGTTGCAATGAGACCCATGTGAAATAAAAAGTAGTTCTCCATCTTCATGTATGTTTCCTAATGATGATGTCGCTGTTTTCAAAAATCATACTATAGAAATTGGCTCCAAAATGTTGAAGAAAATGGGGTATGAAGGAAAGGGATTGGGCATTAATGGCCAATGCATTATCAACCCCATCAAAGTACAGGAATTACCATGTCGAACAGGACTTAGGTATGTGAGAAAAGAATTTGGGGAATGCGCCGAGACAGCTAGCAAACCACCAACAATAGATTATGAGAAGCCCTCATCAGTTCTTACCAAATAGAAAGAGGAGGTAAAAGATGTTGATTTCCTTTTGGTTTCGTCTTCACATATTATGATTTCTATTGGAGATGTGGATATCCCTATTAAAGGGACAAACATCGGCCTCCTTACTAGGACAAGACACGAGGAGGAAAAAGAACTTGGTGTTAATAACCGAGGCATCAATAAACCATTGGAGGTTGTGGAGAGACCTCAATTTGTAGGCTCGAGATACACCAACAAAGAATGCTCGAAGGTTTCATATGCTTCTGAGACATCGTCAAAATCATCGAGGAAAGAGAATGATGGGAACACATCCACATCATCCCATGATAGTTCCCATTACAAGGAAAGAGCTGAGGCAAGATCTCATAGCCATACGTACACCAGAGATGACAAGAAAAGGTATAACCACTCTTTGCATTCGAATGTTCATTTTGATTATGATCATGTTGTTAATAGTGAACATAAAACATGGCATCGAATAACATGTACCTTTTGTGGATTACATAACCATACATTTTCTAAGTGTTGGAAAAGAATGGCAGCACACAAAAGGACGAGACGTGAAAGACCCTCTCAATAGCAGGTAAAGAAACATGTTAAGCAGATTTGGAGGAAGAAGATGTATTGTAGTCATTGTGATAGAAGTGGCCATTAAAGATCCACTTGTTCGAGGCTCCATCTAGTGTAGTGCCTTAAAAACAAAATGTCAGTGCATGAATGTGGTGAAACGATTGTTTGAAAAGAAAAACCACCACAAGGAGGCAACCCATTCACATTGATAGCTGAAAAATGGTTTGTAAATATGTTGTCTTGTCATGGTCGTACTTTTGTAAATCATTTGTTTCATTTTAAAATGTAAAAGTGATGATGTGTTTTCCATCACTTGTTCAGCAACAATGATGTCTAATCTTATTTTGAGTAGCATGATAAACCATGAAAGTGATGTCATGTTTCCATAACTTGTCAAAACAAATAGTGTTTGGCCTTATCTTTGTAAATCACGTGTTTTAGTAATGATGTGTTTTGCGTCGCTTGTGAAGTAATAATGATATGTTGGCCTTTTTGTTGTAGTTCGGGTATTGTGTTCATCTTGATGTAAACTTGACCACTGAGTATGTGTTATAAACTCGTGGCAAGTATGGGATGCTTAGGTCATTAGTTGGTCATGAAAATCGGGCATGTAATTTGCAAAAACAATGTGTTACAGGTTGTTGGTGTTGGCTCATCGCTTGACACTCTAAATAACAATGGTGAAGGAGATGGAAGCAAGACCCTTTAGGATGCTTGTGATGCAAACAAGGTACAAAGAAGTTGTAGATTATTTTTCATGCTTTTGGATGACCAAAAGCTCCTCAATGGGGAGGATTGATCCAAGTGGCTCTAGAGACACACACAAGATAAATAGGACTCGGGAAATCTCAAAAATCAAAGTGTTTGGATTATGCTCAAACCAGGACCAAACCATAGATCTTTTCATCCTAGTCGCAGTGGTATGAACGATTCATCAATCTGAGTCTAGATGAAGGAGATAGAGGCAGTCAAAGTTGGTTTGACTTTTGATGACTGGGTAGGTTTAATGCAGACAAAATTTAGAATTTTCCCATGGATGGAATCTGGCCAGCTCCGATCAGATTCTGGGTGAAATTGTGGCCTCGTTAAAATGACTCCTTCGGCTTAAAAATGACATTTTTAAAAATGAGCCATTTTTTTGTTAACAAAAAAATATAGAAAAATGGGTGGCACGCCAGCAACCCCACCACCCAAACCCAACTCTACACATAGCATAAACTTCATGGAAGAGTTGGCCATGACCCCTGGCCCCCTCCCACAGAACTGTGTAAACAAATCCGGGGTGGGTGGCCATGACCTCACCACCACACACCACGGAACTCCCAACAACCAATGACATTAAATATAGGGCGACAGGTTGGCCCTTGAGGCACAAACCCAACCACGTGCCAAACAGAATGCACTGCCAACCAAACAAGTGGCAGAAGAGTAATAAGGGTGCCAGTGGGGGATGAACCCACCTGGACCACGTGGCCGATCCCCAAGCGGGCAGCCCCATAAATAGTACACAACCCATAAAGAATGATACCACATCAATTATGGTACCACCACATAGGCTAGTGGTCCAAAAACGTTAATGTGACAAAAAGAATGTTAATGCACCCATTTTAAAAACTACAACGTGTAAAAAGAAGGAGGGGCAGGGTTTGACCACTTGAACCCTCTTTAACTAATGCCTTAACTTAACCATTGTTCCCAACCAACTCGTTAGTTAATTCACCACAAATTTAATATAAACCAAGTATTTGCCCAGTGCACCCAAGCATGGAGGAACCAGGAGAGGGAATGAAAAATGAGGCAATTAAATTTAATTAAAATTTTTATGCAGGTGGAACCATGACTGAGCGAAATTTCTAGGAGGGTGAAATTTTTGCAATGTCCAAATTGGACAAGTTTTATGTCGATCTTACACCTCTCAGTAACACGAAACTGATGGCGCAGTCAGTTTTGTGATCTAAGTAGCTGATTTGCAGAGGACCCGGAGGAGGGAATCTTTGAGGAATCTAAGGGGAATCTAAAAGATTCCTTGAGCCCCAGATTCTCATTTTCTCAGAATTCAGAAATTTGAGAGTCAATTTTTCACTATTCGATGCCAAAAATCTAATGGTGCATTCAGATTTTTCATTTTCTCATTCTATTCTTCAGCCACTTTTCTAAGTGGAATGCAGGTGTTAACATTTATGTGCGAGCAACCGTTTCCATGCGATTGATGCCATGAGTTTGATAGTTCGAACAAATTCAATAGTTTTACATCCGCTTCTTCAGATGGCCCCTGGTTGTGAGGTATATGCAGTGTGTTCATGTACTTATTTTTCCATGCATTGTGTTGCACAGATCCTTATTTGTTGATTATGGATCTTGTTTCTTACTTGTCTCATGATTCCTGCCTGATGTGATGCAAAATCATCTGTGTGATGTACTTTTTATTATGATTCCTCATGTTGTGTTTTGAGATCCCTTTGTTGTATGTTGATGGGACTCTAATGTTGTCCTCATGTATGTTTTCCTTGAGATCCGTTTTATGCCATGTCGGTGGGATGATCATCATGCATGAGTTTTGTGTCATATTGATAGGAGTCTTTTGACTGAGAGTTCCTGTAGCGGAACATCTCTTGGCACCACTCCTATGTGAGGGCCTTTTCCTTGTATGATAGCGAAAACATCTCTATGTACATCATCACTATTGACAATAGTTAATGCAGTAGCCTACACCATCTTGACACCAGGTGTCACGCCCCTACACCTGCGGTAGTCTTCCAACCACTTGTAGCAAGGTGCGGAACCACCGAACGCGTTCCTTTCACCAATACTAACATTCATGGACTACGCCTAATTTCACATTAACATACTTAGCTTGTGTTTCGCAACTAAGTAAAAGCAATTATCCTTTATACTTAATGAAGCCCATACTCATTCATTATCATCATGCAATTAAACCATGAACAACAATTGCGACAAGTATAAAGGGGAGGGGCAACTCCCCGTAATGTGAGTCTGCCCGACAATATATTATATCAGTTTTTCAATAATACAATCATCAAGTATACTTGGCAAAACTCCAAGTCTATACTTAGAATATTTTACAACCAAGGCATAGAACAACCTTTTACAATCATGTGCACCCTTGCACAAAGAGAAGTGCTCACCCGAGCCACTTATACCTCTCTACCAAGTCCTGCACAAATCTGCATCCAAACTGAACCCCGGCACGCTTGCCTTCACCTTACCCGGCACAAGAATAACCAAAACTGCACCTAGATAGCATGCGCATGAGATATGCGCATCTCCCTATCTCCCTTGCGCAGATTTTACCCCTCCTATGCGTAGATGATATGAGAGTTCGATGATGGATTGAAATGAGCCTCATGCTCACATACTTATATCATTCATGCGTATGCTTTAAGGGGGTGTGCAGCCCCATGGCCGACCCCACAAGTTGGCACATATGCCCATATGTAACTCTATTACAAGTCGGCTTTACATTCTTTTAACCATCACATATAAACCTCGCTTCAACACTTAGTCGAATTAAGTGTTTTCCATATCGTCGCTTTTATCGTCGCATATTGTCGCACCTCCCGTCGCACATTTTGTCCGCGCACCCGTGCGCCCGCCCGCACGCCCGCTCTCATGCACGAATCGCTGATGCTCGTCACAACTACAACTCGAAGGCCTTACATCCTCCTCCACCTGAAATCATTGTCGTCCTCGACAACATACAATCCCGGTAGCCATCCACCAAGATCATCACTCAACTATGATGTGAACTCCTCTTCGCAAGGCAAACATCCTTGCAACATATGTAGAGACTCTTCTCCACTATGTCTCGGCTCAATGACCAGCTGCCACCAAGCTCACCATACCAAGGCATGCACCTCCACGGTATGCTCTCCATCAGATATCATCTCGATCCATGATTACTGACCTCTTGTCTTCATCATGTGTCCCTCCTCCATGTAGTCTCCCTGTCAGATGCCAACACATATGTGTTACCATGTCTCGACTAATGCCAACATATCTCTGCACATTGGTACCCCTCATGACTCGAACTAGTCGGGTGATCAGTCCAACCATATGCCCAAACCATAAGAATGCACATCCTTATGCCATCACAAGTCTTCCCCTGACTTCTGCTACATCTCGGACTCATCAAGAATCTATCAATCATCCCATGCTCAGGTCCATGGAAACTCCATCCCATCTGCAACATGCTCCATATAACCAACCTGATGTCCATGACTCTAGCTGCCCATGATGTCTAACCCATGTAGACTCCATCTCAACCTTTGGCCATCTACATCCAAGTATGCACCTGTCACAAAGAAGCCTCTTCCAAGGCCCCTTGCAAAGTTGATGTGGTTCCTTCCTACCAAGGCCTCCACACCAACCTTCTTCCAAGGTTATCTATAGAGAAAGGAAGGCGAGGAAGTTTCCTCCCTGACTTTCATCCACCCATGTGTCAGATTGATGTTGTGTCCTTAAGTATCTATGCACAGCTTCAATCTCCTCAAATGTACATCCAAGCTCACCTAGCTTGTTCTTTGTCAACTGAAAGTCATATATGCCCATAGCATATCTACAAAAGTCCACTATCCCAGCAGGATGTCTACCTCCATAATCCTCATCCACCACTGCTTCTGAAGTAGCACTCGGGCTCCCTTTATTTGCAACTCCATTGTGAAGATCATCAGTAGAAGATGATCCCAACAAGTGTCTCCATGTTCGTGAGGTTTTCTTCTCACTTCCTTCATTCTTCTTTCTAGCTCTTGCAACGAAGTCCACTAGCTTCCTTTCCTTCGTTGTTTGAGTCACACTCCCAACTCCTCTTTGCTCCACATCCTCATGCTTCACATTCAGATCTTTGGGATACAAAGTCATAGAAGCCATCCTTGGTCTATACCCCAAGCAGCTTCTTATATTCATTGGTACCATCATGGTCATTCCTTCAGCTGTGATCAAGAGAATGTCCCGGTCCACCATTGGTATGGCTTGTGCAAGCTCCATAAAGTCCAGCCCCAACACCATAGAATGATCATCCATGTCCACAACTCTCAAGTCCAACTTTCCAAACAACGATCCTACTTTCACCTGAGTGTCCTTCAACACACCATCAACATCTCTAATGGTAGACTTGACTGCTTTGAAAGCACTCCATTCCCTCTCCATCTTTGCTTTCTTCCCAAAAGACTTTGCTGCCTTCCTGCTCACAAAGCTATGAGTAGCCCCCGTATCCACCAAAGCTGCAAATCTCTTGCCCTTCACGGTCACCTACATAAAACTCTGCTTCAAGGAATCACCTCCCTCTGTTGGATTTGTCTTGCGCCTCACATTAACAACCTTCTTCAAGAATTTGGCCTCAGAAGTGTCAATTGGCTCATGCTCCACCTTGACATTCCTCCTAAGGTACTTCACCTCCTTGCTTGGCTCCTTTAAGCAACCCGATCCTGGTCCAGCTTGACTTCCTTCAAGCTTGCCCTTCATCGCATCTTGCTCAAGTGCACCAACAAAGTGTCCACTGACCAAGTTCGTAGAACTAAACTTCCGAATGTCCTCTGGATGCTCTCGGAAGTGAGTTCCCAACCTGTCAATGTAGTCGAGCTCTTCCTGCTCGATCACAACAACCTTCTTACCAAGAAGCTTCTTCTTTATCTCTTCCTCAATTTGTTTGATTTCGGCTTCCACCCTGGCACTTTCCTTCCTCAACTGGGCTCTTTCATCAAAGAGCTCTTGAAGATCAAGACCGCTTCGTTGGATCTCCTCATCAAGTTCATTGAGTTCAACATCTGTCGTACTTCCGCATTGGCTCTTGAGTTCTTCAAGTTCCTTCTTTAGTTCCGAATAGCTCTCTCGAATCTTCATGTTCTCGGCCTTCATCGAAACCCATTCAGAACTCCATCGACTCATATGTTCCAACACTTCGTACCAGAGAGCTTTAACTGCACTATGGCTAGATTCACCTTTCGTAGGTTCATCTACCATCACTGCCTTTTCAACCTTCTCCATGTTCACCAAGTCACCTACAACTTGAACCAACCCTTGTTCCACTTCGTGTGAAACGGTTTCCTTCACCTGCAAGTACCTGTCACGAGCAACCCTGCTCAACGGCTCTAGACTGAGCTCTGATACCACCTGTCATGCCCCTACACCTGCGGTAGTCTTCCAACCACTTGTAGCAAGGTGCGGCACCACCGAACGCGTTCTTTTCACCAATACTAACATTCATGGACTATGCCTACTTTCACATTAACATACTTAGCTTGTGTTTCGCAACTAAGTAAAAGCAATTATCCTTTATACTTAATGAAGCCCATACTCATTCATTATCATCATGCAATTAAACCAAGAACAACAATTGCAACAAGTATAAAGGGGAGGGGCAACTCCCCGTAATGTGAGTCTGCCCGACAATATATTATATCAGTTTTTCAATAATACAATCATCAAGTATACTTGGCAAAACTCCAAGTCTATACATAGAATATTTTACAACCAAGGCATAGAACAGCCTTTTATAATCATGTGCACCCTTGCACAAAGAGAAGTGCTCACCTGAGCCACTTATACCTCTCTACCAAGTCCTGCACAAACCTGCATCCAAACTGAACCCCGGCACGCCTTCCTTCACCTTACCCGGCACAAGAACAACAAAAAATGCACCTAGATAGCATGTGCATGAGATATGCGCATCTCCCTATCTCCCTTGCGCAGATTTTACCCCTCCTATGCGTAGATGATATGAGAGTTTGATGATGGATTGCAATGAGCCTCATGCTCACATACTTATATCATTCATGCGTATGCTTTAAGGGGGTGTGCAGCCCCATGGCCGACCCCACAAGTTGGCACATACGCCCATATGTAACTCTATTACAAGTCGGCTTTACATTCTTTTAACCATCACATATAAACCTCGCTTCAACACTTAGTCGAATTAAGTGTTTTCCATATCGTCGCTTTTATCGTCGCATATTGTCGCACCTCCTGTCACACATTTTGTCCGCGCGCCTGTTTGCCTGCCCGCGCGCCCGCTCTCATGCACGACTCGCCGGTCCTCATCGCAACCGCAACTCGAAGGCCTTACACCAGGGCTCGGAGATGTAGCTGCTCCTAGACAAACTCCGTTATCAATGGATTATGTTTTTATGTTGTTGATGATTGTCTTGTTCCTCTTCCTTACAACCTACAAATGTATTCATTTATGTTCTTTTAAAAAAAATGCAATTTAACACATCATGAAAGTAGAAGGTCTTCGAAGGGTCCTTCATCACACCCAGACCTAGATCATTCATTGGGGTTAAATACTAGAAATATTTCTCATGAACAGGTACTTGGTCAAATTTAATTTTGATTTGTATGAAGTAAGTTTATATGATAACTCTGGATTAAGTTTTTCTTACAACTACCAAATCAAGGATAATTATCACTATGATAAAGGAAGCCAAAAGAACTGTTAGGCATTGTGATCCCTTACAAATTCCTATTAGCTCACACCCCTAAACCTGGTGGTTGATTTGGGTAAAAAAAAATCTGTATCTTCTAATTAACAAACTTCGCGATTGCAACGTCTCTCCCATTGAGTGCTTAAACATACTCTTTGAAATTTTCTTATTAGAAAGAATGGAATGCCCTATGCAATGCCCATTTGTAAGTTTTTAAAGACTAATAAGCCTTTCAACATACCTTGGTTATTGTTCTTCTTTTCCACTCAGTTAACTTTAGCATATTAGTCAACCCAAATGTTTAATTATGACATAAAATTATTTATGAAAATTAAATAGAAAATAGTATCTTAAAACTTTGCCACTGATTCAAATTAAAATCAAAATATAGTCATAAAGATTTAAAAATAAAAAGTTATAATAAGAAATAAGCTTAATTACATTGAGTCCATTTTGGAATTGAAATTTCAGAATTCTATATTATTTCTAAGAATATATTAAATTAACGGTGAAAATTTAATCTCCACAAAATATATAGGGAATATTCATAGTGGCACGCAGAAATAAAGAGTTCAATTGATTTTAGAAATATCTATATATATATATATATATATATATATATATATATATAGATATATATAGATATATATAGATATATATATATATATATATATATATATATATATATATATATATATAGATATTTCTAAAATCAATTGAACTCTTTATTTCTGCGTGCCACTATGAATATTCCCTATATAATTTGTGGAGATTATCTATATATATATATATATATATATATATATATATATATATAGATACTAAAATAATTTGAATATTTTAATTAAAACAAATTTAACAAAATCAAATAAAAAATAAATAAACCACATTGGATGGTTCGAAACTCATCGACAAAACTCTGATGATGCCATTTTTACCGAAAGTTTTCTTACTTCTCATCATATGGATCACAGAAGCTTAAATTCAATTAAAACAAAAAACTTAAGATATTATCCAAATTATAAAATATTTATTTTATTTATCTAAGTTATAAAATATTATTTTATATTCTAGAGAGTTTTATTTGTTTTATTTAACAAGCGATTTTTATCATAAAATAATTTAAACAATGTATAGAATAATATATATAATTTTTTCTACTAATCATTTAAAAAAATGTAAAAAAAAAATTAACATAAAATTACTAGTTATAACTAATTTACAACGTCAAGCTTAAAGGTAATAATAGTCCCTATTTTATTCTCTTGATTCAAGCTAGCATTTCCCCCATTGAAAGCATCGCTAAATTTAGGTATCTGGTGTATAAGAAGAAGCTCTCTAACATGGAAGCCAAGTCGCTCCCCAAAATTGCTTCTAACTCTACTCAAAGGCCACATATTCAGCTCAAGTGAGGCTGACATAAGGATCCCATGTTATAGCTCGACCTATGTTGGATAAAGGAAAAGGTCGTCTTGGAGAATATGGATAGTATTAAAAGTACCGTTACTTCTAAATTTAAGGATAAGTTGTGGATTGATAAGGAGTTAGAGTGATCGAGGTGGATATTGGTGGCCAACCACCAATTCCACTTGGACCCCCACCATTGTTTCTTTCATTTTATTAGTTTCCTTAATTGTAGCACAATTTACTATTTTTAGCAATTTTTCTAGTCCTAAAATTCTGGCGTCGTTTTGAGGCCCTAAACGATGTTTTTTGGGCAATCTACCGTGAGAAAATTTTTGATAAAAGTTTCTTTTCCATCATATTCCTTAGAGAGATCTTGCCAACAGGGTATCATGCACGTCAAACAGAGATAATATGACCAAGTCACAACCCCAAGAAGCTGGTTGTCCAACTAACCCCAACGGGGCCCATAAACTCTTTGAGTTACATATCCTCGGGTTAGGGGTTGGTTCTTTAGGGTTTGCTCTTATTGTTCAATAATAAAAAGGCCCTTGAGCCTCATTGTAACACAGTTCAGAGGCATGTGTCCACCAAATCTCGTCTCAAAGAAAAGTTGCCACCACCTAGCTAGTCTCATTTCCATAATGTTTGTAAGCATATTTCATTATTTAGTATTAATCAAAGGAAGTGTTATTTCTGCTGCATCTCTGTACTTATGGTTATATCAATAATTTGATGCATTCATGTTTTTTTTTTGTAAGCTAAGGAGAGACCTTCTTTTTCTATTATCTTGAATTGAAACCACTACATAGTTGTGGTGGCCTCAACCCGCCCTGAGGGGAAACTGGGTTTATTGGCCACCTCAAGTTTTTGATAGCCATCCAAAAATAAAAGGTTCTCATTCTGTCTTTCCATGCTTTATACGCTACACACTTATAGAAATTATAACGGTTTCTTGTCTGCATTCTAGATTACAAAAAGAGACTACAGTTAACTAGTTGTAATTCAAAAGGTTTTTTATAAAAACCTCTATTTATCATGTCTTCTTCTACTGATCTGTTGTGCCTGCCTGCTGCTCCATCTCCTTCTTGATACTCGAACCACTAGCTTTTAATTGTTGCTATATTTCATCTATTTTCTTGTCCTGCATGATCAAGGTGATTTTAATGTTCCGAAGTTCCGTCTTGAGGTTTGGAATACCCTGAGATAATTTTGCCATTTCCATGGCTACTTGTTCCATAACCTGAGCTAGTAGTATCTTCATTACCCAATAGACATGAAGGGTCTGTTTATATAAAGTCATCCATCCGCGTGTGTTGCTTGGATCAGGGAGGAGATATTCCCAGTCTTCCAATTCTGAGTCTGACTGTCCCTGAATTGGCTCCTCTTCTAGCTGCTGAATAATCCTTCTGATGTTTTGATTAGTATTTTCGCAGTAGGCCCTTTCAGCATACTGAACTTTTTTACCTATGGATTTCCTTATCCTTCGAACAGACCCTGTTGCGCGATCTTCCCTGTTTCCAGCCGTTCCTCTGCCCCCTCTTCTGTCCTGTCCGCGTCTCCCTCCTGCACCTCCCCTTCTCCTATAACTCCCCCTGCCTCGCCTTCTCTTTACACCTGATGGATTTCCGCATTCCCCTCCTTCTCGTTCCTGGCTACCCCTTGCGTCTTCTTTCCCGCTTTCCTGAACCTTAGACCTCCCCGTCTTTACCGCCCTGCTTGTCCATTCACTCCCTGGTCCTCCTTCCTCCCCGTCTGAGTCAAACATCTCAACATCCTCCTCTGAATCATCCTGAACCGTGAGAATTTCCTTCTCTGTGGCACCCTCTATTATTCCTTTTCCCTTTTCCTCTCAGCCCCCTCGACCTCGGTTTCCTCCCTCTTCATTACTCCTAATCCATCTTCTCGAAGCCAATCTGATCCCCTCTATCGAGTTTTCCTTACGTTTTGTCGCCCTCCTCTGTATTGTTGTTCTTTCTTCTAGAGCCCTCATCGCCCTGCTTCTTCCCACTGTGTTCGTCGCTTCCTTACTAATTCTCCTCGTTCAGCTACATGAACCTTTCTTATTCCTCAGTTTCCACCACCTCTTCTCTATTTTACTTGCCCTCCTCTTTCACCGCTTATTGTCTGCCTCCTTGTTCACCTTTCTTCGCGTTTTCTCCGTACTGTCATGCTCCTGTCTTATCTCTGACACCCTAACAGACCCCATCTCCTCCATCGCAATTCTATCATCCGCTTGTCTTGAGATGATATCCCTCGCGGTGATCCACTTGTCCTTGTTCATCATAACCTGAACTCCTCCTGCTCGGTCATGCTTTCTTACCTGCTGTGCATTTATTAATCTATACGTCGCCGTTCTCATCCCGATCGGGAGTCGTTTGATCTTCTCTTTATCTGGTAGTAGATTCATTATGATCTTGGGTGATTATGTTTTTAAGCTCTGCCCATCTCAGGTTATTCTCTATTGTAGACCAGTTGTTGTCCATTCTTCTATCTGATTCATTACTCCCCCAGTTCGCCAAGAGGTCTGCGGCCTTATTTCCTTTTCGCCTAACATGATTAATAATTTTATATTCAATTCTCCTTAGTAACTCCGCTACATCTTGGATAATCCCCGCTGTCCTCCAGCTTTTAGCAACCTGCTCCCAGCTCTTTCCATCATTTAGTTTACGGAGCATCTCTATTGTTACCTGCGAGTCGCCTTCTATCTCCAAATTCATGTATCTGTTCCTCACTGCTATTCTTAATCCTTGATGCACCGCCCATAGCTCTGCTTCATTATTCATCATTTCTCCCCCCCATTCCGCATACACCCACCTTGTATTTTCCTCGCTGTCCCTAAAGATACCCCCAAAGCCTGCCGGCCCTGGGTTTCCTTTGGAAGCCCCATCAAAGTTCAACTTGATGAAATTTTCTCTGGGATATCTGAACTGATTAGGACTCTGAATTTGAGTTCTCATCCGATTCTCTTTTCTGGGGTAGATCATGTCAAAATCCATATTTAATTTAGATACTATTCTCCTTTCCTCCTGATTCGTTTTCCAATCCTCCTCTTCCCAGGCTTCAGAAAAAACTGTTTCTTTCATAGATTTGCATATTTCCTCCCAGATTCTTGCAGGTTGGTTGCTTTTCTCCCGAAAGATCCTTCTATTTCGTTCTTTCCACAGAGACCATATTACGAAACCTACTGACAAATTCCATATTCTTCTCACCACTCTACAAGAGAATTGTCCTTTGCCCCATTGCATAATGGTATTTTTAATACTGTTGGGGTCTCTATTTGACTTTCCAAAGAGTGTTCTAATCTCTTCCCATAGATATCGGGCAAAAGGACAATTATTCAGTATGTGCTCCTGGGTTTCTATTCCTTTGTTACATAGACTACATCTCGAAGGTCCATAGAAACCCCTCTTCTGGATTTTATCCCATGTTAGAATTCGTTCTTTGCCCACCAACCATGTGAATATTGTTATCTTCGGCCACCACTTGTTATCCCATATAATTCTCCAGTCTGTAGTTTCTTCCTCTCTCTCTTGATGCATTGTCAAATAGTAGGCTTCTTTTACTGTAAAGGTTCCTTTCATTGCTTTACCCCATCTGAGAATGTCCATCCCTGATCTCGCTTTTATCTTCCTCGATTCTAACTCCTTGGTGTATATTTGCCCCAGCTCTTGGTTTATATTTTCGTACCATTCTTCTGGCTTTCTCCAGACTCTCCATATTTCATTGGTCTCTCCTTCTTCCCAATAGTCCCTTACATATTCCCGTCCTACCCTGATCGCTTTCTGTTGTACTTCTTGCAGAGTTTGTATCTTAGTCAATTTGTCTCGCTGTTGCCATCCCTCCTCCCAGAATCTAGCACTACTTCCTTCGCGTATTTCCCAGAAAGCATAATTGTTTACTATATGCCTATTCTGGCTAGCCAATTCCCAGATTGAAGATCCTTTTGGGATTCCATCAGCTCTCAATCTTTCCGCTGTTGTTGCAGGCATATTGTATTTCTGAGTCCAGATTCTCTTCCATAGATCATTTCCTCCTTGCATCCACCACCACCATAATTTTTCTCCCAGCACCTTATTTAGCATCTCTGGGTCTCTCAGACCTAGACCCCCTTCCTCTTTTCTTTTCATTATACTTTTCCACGAAACCAGAGCCCATTTCCTTTGTTGATTTGGTCCACCCCAGATAAATTTCCCAAATATTTCTTTCATTTTTGTGCATACCCCTTTGGGGGCCGCCATAATGGATAATGGGTAAATAGGTATCGATTGCAGGACAGATTTCAGAAGGACTATTCTGCTAGCAATGTTCAGCGATCTGAACGACCAGCTTGCCAATTTGTTCTTTATTTTTTCTATAGTATTCTGCCAATTTTTCATCCGAGTGGGGTTTATATCTAACTGATTCCCCAAGTACTTTGTAGGAAGTTCCCCCTGCCTGAATCCTAAAGTTCTGGTTAGATGAGCCTTGATTGAGTCTGGAGTATTAAATATGAAGGTGCATGATTTTTCTTTGTTAATTTCCATACCAGATGCTTCCATGAACAATTCCAATATTCTTTTAACGTTCCTCACCTCTTTTACTGAGACCTCACAGAATAGCATAATATCATCTACAAACTGCTGGTGCGTGATAGGAAAATTGTTTCCCCATAGCTTTAAGCCTTTGATTTTCTTTTCCCTCAGCTCTTTTTTGAAATATCTTCCTAAACCTTCTGCTGCCATTATGAATAGGAATGGAGAAATAGGATCCCCTTGCCTAATTCCTCTAGTAGCACTGAAGGTTGCCGTCGGAACCCCGTTTAATAGTATTGAGAAGTTCGGGGTTGATATCATGCTATATACCCATTCTATCCATCTGCTGTCAAATCCATAGGCTCCAAGAACCGCTCTGAGGTATTTCCAACTTAAACAGTCGTAGGCTTTTGACAGGTCTAACTTTATCATCATTCCTTTCTGCTTTTTCTGATTTAGAGAGTGTATCATTTCCTGTGACACTACTAATCCATCAAGAATTTGTCGCCCCTCCACAAATCCGGTTTGCTCTGGAGAAATTATATTCGGAAGTAAAGGCTTTAATCTTTTTGCTATCAGAGTCGCTAAGATCTTATATATGACATTGCACAGGGCTATTGGACGAAATCCTTGAGCATTATCAGAGCTACCGCTCTTAGGGATCAGGGTTAAAAAGGTCGAGTTGATACCTGGCCATACCTTTTGCTTCATTCGGGATTCCTCTACTGCCTCCAAGACTTCTTTGCCCAGAAAATGCCACCCTGCTTGATAAAACTCCACAGTATATCCATCAGGTCCTGGTGCTTTGTTCTTACTCATATTCATCACAATTTCTTCCACCTCTTCTAAAGTTACTGCCCTCATCAGAGCCTTATTTTGCTCATTTGTTATTACTCTTGGGATTTCCTTACAGATACCCTCTATGGCTACTCCCCGGTCTCTTTGTGGTTCTGTAAGAATCTCTTTGTGGTGTTCCACCAATACTTTCTCCATGGCTCCTTGTTCTACTATCCTTTCCCCCTCTGCATTTTTAATAGAAAAGATCATGTTCCTTTGTCTGTGCTGAATCATAGCTTGATGAAAAAACTTGGTGTTTATTTCTCCTTCGCGTAGCCAATTTATTCTTGACTTTTGTCTCCACAAAATCTCTTCTTGTTTCCTTCTTTCTTCAAGTTGGCCTATTATTCTTCCTTCCTCGTTGCTTCTCTCCTCATCCCTCCCTTCTAGAATTATTTTTTGCTGTATTTCCTCCATTTCTTTTTCTAATTTTTGTTTTTCCTCCATGATGTTCCCAAACTCTTCCTTATTCCATTTTTTGATTTTTCCTTTGAGTTCTTTGAGTTTCAGCTGGAGAGTATGCATCTTCCCCTTCCCTTTTACTTTACACTGGGTCCACCATTCTTCTACTTTGTGTAAGAATTGAGGGTTTCTGAGCCAAAAGGCCTCGAATCTGAATGGTTTCTTACCAGTGTTTTTCTTGATATCGATTTCCAGTCTGATCAGCCAGTGGTCCGAACCTAAAGCTGGCAGAATTTTAGCTTCTATAAACACATCCCGATTCAAAATTTGTTCGGATAGAAGGAACCTATCTAATCTAGAAGCAATTTGGTTTCTTCCTCCCCTCCTATTGTTCCATGTATGAACACCGTTAGTTGTAGGAATATCTACCAGCCTCTGTTCTGTGATCATCTCGTTAAACTCCTCCATGTTCTGATCCGGTCTCCTTAAGCCACCTTTCTTTTCTCCTATCGTTCTAATCATGTTAAAGTCGCCTCCTATTATCCATAGTGTTCCGGGGAGAATTCTCCTAATAGCTTGCATATTTTGGAGAAAGTTCTTACGTTCCCTAGGAATATGCGGTCCATAGACCCCTGAAATAAGAATTCGCTCCTCTGATCCTATCAATCTGAACATGCCTGAAAGGATTCTGGGAAAGCTAATCCAATTTTCAAATAGTACCTCCTCAGGGTTCCAGATGATTGCCAGACCCCCTGCTGTTCCATCCGCATCTTGAGCCATTACCTCGTATTGTAGCTTAGTTCTTTTCATAATTTCTACCAGCTGTTGATGCCCCATTTTCGTTTCCTGGATTATCATTATGCTCGGCTTATCCTTCTTCAGTCTTTCCTTTAAATACCTCTGCTTACCTTTACTATTAAGCCCCCTGATATTCCAGCTCGTGACTATCATTTATAACTTCTTTGATGGTTGTTGAAATACCTCTGATAGAGGTATAACCCTTCCTGAATTTACCAATATTTCTCCAACCGCTTGTATAGTTTCATTTAAAGTTCGTCTTCCTCTCTTTCTACCCCCCTTGCCAGTACCGTCCACTCCCAGGTCTTGGTTCCCTTGCGTCCCTGTTTGATCCATTTGAATCCCTGAGGTGCTACCTTTCTTCTCCTTATATTTCTGGAATGTTTCTTTATATAATTGTTTCTGTGTTTCCAGAATAAATCTTTCATCTAAATTTTTCCATTCCTGAAGCAGTTTCTTCATAATTCTTTCTTCTTCGTTCCCGTTATCCTTTTGAGAGTTTGTTCCCATCAGCGTTTGTCCTATTATGTTCCCCTGACTTTCTCCCATCTCTTCTTCCAGCTCCCTGTTCTGAGTTATGCTTTGTTCTTTTGTCTCTTTTATAATTTCCATTGGTTCATTCTCGTTATCCTCCTGTTCTTTCCTTTCTCCCTCGTTTTCGTCTTCCTCCACCTGCAGGACCTAAAACTTGTTTTGGTTTTCGTCTACTACAGATTTCCCT
This sequence comes from Pinus tabuliformis, assembly GCA_031772625.1. Lineage (NCBI taxonomy): Eukaryota > Viridiplantae > Streptophyta > Pinopsida > Pinales > Pinaceae > Pinus > Pinus tabuliformis. The sequence goes on from CM062807.1 coordinate 887,010,639, forward strand.
TTTTGTTGAATCTTCGTTCCCTCCCTGCTTGGTTTTTTCCTCTTTTGGATCTCCTTAAATCCCTCATCCCCAGTATCTAGTCCTTCTGTTCTCCTCTGTTCTTCATCCTGTGTCCTTGTTATTTCCACCTCTTTATTTAGTGGGCATTGCCTGTATAGATGTCCATACTCATGGCATCTTCTACACCTAAAGGGGATGTGCTCATAGTCTATTGGCTGCTGCCATATTTCATCATGGTATTCTAACTCTATATACTCCGGCAATGGCTCTGCTATATTCATGTAAACGCATATCCTTGCATAAGAAGTGTACTTTCCCCTCTTGGTTGACTCAGCAACCTTAACAAAATTTCCGATTGAGTTGCCAATCCCTTCCAGAATATCAGGGTCCCAGAACTCCATCGGTAATCCGAATAATCTGACCCAGATGGGAGCTGCTAGCAATTTCTCATTATCTGGGTTATATCTATCCTCCCAGTGCCTCATGAATAAGCCGACATTGTTCATAAAGTATGGCCCTTCTTCAAAGGTTCTTTCCTTATCTTCTAGGTTTGCAAAAATGGCTGTGAAAAAACCTTTTGCTCCTAGTTTTAAATCTATATGCCCCTTTGGCTTCCATCTTTGTTGTATCCATCTTGTTAAATCCTTTTCAGATGGCCAAAACCCGACAAACTTACAAATCAAAGCATGATCTCTCATATAGCATCTATAATCTTCGAGTTTGTTATTTGGGATTACATACCTTGGTCTCTTCTATGCCCTAGGTAAGCATCTGCTTCCAGTTCTTGCTTGCCATCGATTCCCCAGTACTGGCACCTCTCTGCTATTCTCCTTCTGCATCCCTTGCAGTCCACTCCCGCTTGCTTCTCCTGCTATTACATTCCTGAAGGAGGGGATCTCTCCCCTCCCCTGTTTTCCTTCCATAGGTTCCTTCAGTCCCGGCCTTCTTTTCTTTCTCCCTTCCTTCGTATTTTACCCTCGCGGTGAATCCTTCCTGCTCCCGATTAGCCCCTCAGTTGTTCCCCAGACTCCCACTTCCGTCCGTCTCAGGCTCTGAAAACCCTAGGCCTTCAAACCCTAACTCGCGCTTCCTTCATTGCAGAGCATTAACCAACCCCAGATCTTGATACATTCATCTTTAAATTCATATCATAGAGGGGAAAAGGAAGGTAAGGTATTACAAGCACATAATCATCCTCACTCTCACTAAACATAATTACCTTTTTGACTCTCAATTATTTGGACCACGTGTTTGATTTGGATCCCCAAGGTCCAAACCCTCATTCTTGCTCTAGATCTATAAAACTACAACACAAGCAAGAAACCAAAGAGCATAACAACAAAGTCAAAGTATACAACTATATATATGATAAGTTAATTCATAAGAAATTCAATAAACATGAGATATATACAAGAGAATTGGGATGGAATGTGAGATGCTTTATTGATAATAGTAACACAGAAGTAGTGATGAAATCATCTAATCCCAACTAGATGCACCAAATGGAACCTTCCTCTAGATCCTTCCTTCCTAAGCTATTGAAGGTCTCCTTCTCCAATAGTAGCGATATAGATGCGAGATAAGAGAAATCAACAACATAACATGGAAACTAGATTTTCATAGAGATATGCAAGTGCTTAAAAGAATATGAATAACAAACCTAATCTAGGATAATTTTGGTAGAGTATAGATATTAAGGCCATTAATGCCTATGAGGGCCACTGAAGGTGTGTATTTATACCACCATAAATGTATTTGGGTGGTGATGCTACATGCACGGCCACATGCTCATATTGGTAGGTTTCCAATTTGACTTGTAAACGTTATCCAAAAAATAATGTTTTATATATTTTTTCAATATATTTTAGGTTAATTTTTGTTTTAATTAGGAGTGCCCATATATATATGCAACTTTCATGTGGCAATCTCACGTATGGATTTTGAAAAATACATTTTTAAGATAACATTAGGTATGCATAATGAAAAGGGATATTTTTGTTGCCAATAAATATGTTTCATGATAAGTGAGGCTAAAGATGTTATAAAAATATATCAATCACTTTTAATGTGGATTATATAGACAATATGATCAACCTTATTCCACCACATTAAGCATAGTCAAGCCTTGGTTAACCATGGCCAACATAGCCAACATAGTCAAGCAAGGTAAAACATGGGTAAACCATGCTCAACCATGGGGTACATTTCCACCCATAATCAACTATAGGTTATATGGTTGGTCATGGTTAACTATGGTAAATATGGTTAACCATAATCAACATCGTCGACCATATTCATCTACAGTTAAATTTTCATATCCATGGTCAATCTTTTCCATGCCTAATCAACCATTATTGGCCATATTCAACCATAGTCAAACAAGATCAACCATGGAAAATAATGGTCACCGTGGACAAACATGCTCAACAAGTTCAACCTTAGACAAACGTAATGAACCATGGTTGAAATAACTCAAAAATAACCAACCTTGGTGACCTTAGTTGACCAAGGCCACCATGATCATCTATGGAAATCCATGGTCAATAACTTTGTCCAGGATAATTAACATGCTCGACCATGTTCATGCATAGTTATACTTTTCCAATTACATTAACCCATTATCAACCATATTTAACCATATCCAACCATTCTCGTATAACTCACCCATTGCTCAATATGGTGACTATGGTTAAACATCAACAAGAGGTTTACCCATACTCAACCATGTTGATACATGGTTAAATGAACTCAACAATAGTAAACCATGGTTGACCGTAGTCATCCATTTTCAATCATATTTAACCATAGAAAATCCTTATCACCAATGGTCATTCTTCATCAACTATTTATCAACCATCATTAGTCAAGGCCTTTCCCTTTCAACCATATACATCCAACCATATTAAACAACAATTAACGATCTTAAACTACAATAAATCATTTTCATGCCACTACAACCCTAATAAACCATGGTCAACCCTCGTCAAATATAACTTGACCATGTCTAACCATGGTTAACCATAATTGGAAAAATTCAACCATAGTCAATAATAAACTTCATCCTAATATTATGAATAATTAATGTCATTTCAATGTGATAAACAATAAATTCCATTGCAATTTGATAAAAAACAATCATAATTAACCAAATTCAACCATAGTTAATAATAAAATTCATGGAAATATGATGAATAATAAACTCATTCAAGTGAGACAAAAAAAATAAATGACAAAATGTGACAAAAACAAACATAATCACAACATGATGAACAATAAACATGCTATTAATGTGATGAACAAACAATGCCGTTGCAATGTGACAAATGATAAACATCGTCACAATGTGATGAACAATGAGTGTTATCATAGTGTGATGAACAAAACACACCATCACAGTGTGATGAGCCTTATTGTGATGTGACAAAAAATAAATTTCATCACAAAATGATAAAGAACAAACGATGTTGCAATGTGCCAAACCAAAAATTATGTCACATTATGACAAGAAAAAAAGGTCAACACAATGTAGCAGATAATAATTGCCATAATGTGACGAATAAAAAACATTTTTGTAATATTAGACACAAAAAATAACATCAGATCATAATTGGACAAAAAAATGATGTCACAATGTAATAAACAAAACCACCAACAACCGTGGTCAACCATGCTTATCCAAATTAACTATCATCTTTTCTTATTTGACCGAGGTCAAACGTAGTCAATTGTGATCATATGATGTCAATGATAGTCAATTATACACAACAATATCAACCATGGCTGTGTTCAACTAAGGTTAATCATTACCAAACCACATTCAATAATGGTTTGCATGGTCAACATGACTCACTACAGTTAATTGTTCTCAACAATGGTTGGAATTGTTAAGATGGCTAACCATGGTATAGATCAATTCTAACAACCCCGATCCACCATGTTTACCCATAGTCAACTATGATTGAATAAGCTTAAACATGGTCAATCATGGTCACCAACTTCAACCATTGTCTACCTTGATGAACCATGTACCAAAGAATCTCAATCAATGTTTACCATGTTCATTCATGCTTAACCACAATCAACCATAGTCAACCATGACTTCATCCATTGTTTACCATAGTGACCATGGTCAAACATCAACAAGATGTTCTTCAATAGTTAGCCATGTTGATTCTTTGTCAAACCAACTCAATGATGGTCAACCATGTTTGGCAATTTTCATCAATGGTCAATTTTATTTAAGCATAGTCAAGCATTGTTAATCCATATCACCAATGGTCAATCCTAGTAAACCCTTGGTCAACTATCATCAACTATTATCAACCATGGTCGATCCACTTCAACCATAGTGAACCTTTGTCAACCATATTAAACCATAGTCAATAATAAATGTCGTCACAGTGTGATGAATAATGAAGAAAATTAAAATTTAACAAATAATAAATGTCATTACAATACAAGAAATAATAAGCACCATCAAAATGTGGAGAACAATAAACGTCATTCCAATATGAAAAATAACAAAATCCATTGCAATGTGATGAATAGTAAACATCATTACAATGTGATGAACAACATACATCGTTGTAATACTATGAACAATTTCATGATGGGATGAACAATGAATGTTGTCGCAAAATGACAAGCAACAATTAGCATAAAATGGCTAATTAGTTACTAAAAAATGACTAAAATTTGTATATAAATGACCATTTTTTAGTCGGTGACCAATAGTGGCTAATTTACAGTATCTTATAATGCGACCAACTTTTACTCATTTTTAGCTTATTCATTAATTGGTTATCCCAATTTTATCATCTATTAGTATATTTAGCCATAAATCTGGTCAATAATTTATTCGTTGATTTAGTCATTAATTGCCACAATTAATGACCAAATACACAACAAAATATACTACTTTATGATCATCCGAGAAAACCAATTAATGACCAAATAAATATGACTAATTTCAGTCGTCTTATAAGATATTGTAGATTTTCTACTAATAGTCATATATATGAAAAATTTAGTCATTATTTGTAATCACAAATTTATCATTTATAGTAATCATATATCTTTTTTTGGTAGTTTCATGTTAATTATATAAATGACTGATTTAGTAGTTTATATTCATGTCATTTACTTTCATTAATAATCATTATAAATGACTAATTTAGTTGTATATTCATTTTATTTGTGTTCATCATTAATCAATACAAACTGCTAATTTAGTAGTTTTAGATTGATTTTATGTGTTCATTATTAATCAACATAAATTAATTAGTATGATTTTGTGACTAAATTAAAAAATGTCATACAATGTTCACCTAATATGAAAATGCAAAGTTGCATATGTTAATTACAATATTAAAGAATATCAAATACAACTATAAATAATTTCAATCACATAAATTAAATTATATGAAATGTCAAGTATTACAATATGAGTTGCCAAATTAATATTGGTTGGACTACAATTTACACATGAAATATCATTTCATCACTTCAAAACATTATAATTGTGTTGTCAAAGAATTACAAGTGAATTTACCAACATTGAAGACTTGACCATCAGTCTCTATATGTGTGTCTCATGGTTGATATTTGCTTTAAAGTATCACTAGGCTGCTCATCTTCTCTCTTTTTCTACATTTGTCACTCCAGTGTTATTGTTCTCCTCTTTCTTCAATTCTTGCTTCTTACCATCAATACTAAGTTCCTCTTCTAAAAATGAAAGAAGTAACAATGCAAAGTATAAGACATAAAAGATGATGAACACTGGAATATAAACTAAAGTAAACTATAAAGGATTTATATGACATATACCTAACATCAACAATGTTAATGCCATATTTCCTGAGAAAAGCAAGAAACTCAAACAAGTTTTCTTTAGTCGGGTGATAGTGGAAACTCTGTGGCCAAATGACTTGTATAAACAAAGCAAATAAAACATCACCATAGAAAATAACACCTTAGTAACTTAGTATTCAACCTTCAGGAAAATTTTAGGCACAATCATGCCAACTAAGTTACATGCTAAAAATATTAGGTTGTAGATAACTCGTGAAAACAAATAATATGAGGTGTGATGCTTAATCCTTGTCATTTTATTCTCAATAGGTTTTAATTCTGTAATGCATCATGTGCTCAAATAAAAACATGAAATTAAACGTTTATAATACCCATGAAAATATTTTAACACAAAACAATTAAAAAGATTTCAATCAATATCGTGTAATACTAATTTCATCTTCAAGCATTGGATCTTGTTTAAATGGACATGACACCGAGTATTTTCATTTTCATAGTTAAAAGAAAAGAAAAACAAAGGAAGCGTTCAAAATACAATTAACAATAAAGAGAGGATATCATTGAATGGACATTGCAATTATATATATTTTTTTTACCTTTCCACCAGTGTCTAGAATTCCTATAACATTTGTTATCCCAAAATAACCTTGAGATGAAAGAATCACAACATTGAAAACCATAGGAATCCCTACTAGAAACATTTCCAAAGTTGATGGATCATATACCTGAAGGATATCCAGCAACAAATGTATCATATCCAAGAAATGTTATACATGATCTCCCCATCCTTTTTCCAATCCCATTTCCTCTAACCTACCCACACCAGAGTAAGGTAACAATCAAACACTGAAATTTGTTTTTATCTTTTATATCTATAAAATTTGATTATGATTTGTTTCGAGGACATATTAATTCATATTTAAAGTTGAATTTTCATAAGAAGTTATCAATCAAGTAGGACATTACAAAAATCGACCTCAATGAGGTCCTCAAAGAATTCCTACAATATTGTCAGGCTAGGAGGTAATTCCTCAAATGAGATTATATTATTCATTTAGGTTGTTCATTATTATATGCATAAGGGAGTGATAGTTGAGTTTCATCTCCCGATGACTCTTCATTTTCTCTATTATTTATTTACATTATTTTCAGTTTTTCACCCAATCCCTATGATTAGGTGTCAACATTGCCCCATTTAATCTAAAGGGATGTTGGTGAGTCCAAGCATTGTTCTAAATCTTTACATCTTTTCTCTTCCAATCACTTTGGTGAAAATGTCTGCAATCTGCTCATTAGTGGAACAATGGCGAAGATGGATTGTTTTGGACTCAACATGATGTCGAATCAGATGATATTTTGTATTTATGTTCTTCGTTCGATCATTGAAATTTGGTTTCTTGGCCAATTTTATTGCCAAGGTATTGTTAATCATAAGTGGAGTCGAGTGTACTTGTTTTACTTGCAAATCTTTCAAAATTTTCCTAAGCCACACAACTTCTATTGTTGCCTGAGCTGCTAGCACATATTCTGCCTCTGTTGTGAAATCTGTTGGAACTGGTTGTTTTCGTGATCTCTAGGAGACCTCTTCTAATCCAAGACTCTTAGCATAACTAGAAGTACCTAACATAGCTTCTTTGTCGCCATCGAAGTCTCTATCAGAGTATCCAATCAAAATGAAGTCACCCACCTATGTATACTTGAGTCCAAAGCCTTGAGTTTGCTTCAAGTACTTTAGAAAACCTTTTCCAGTAGATCAATGTCCCTCACAAGGCTTTTGCATAAACCTAGAGAGGATTCCAACAACAAATGAAATTTCTGGTCTAGTAGTAGTCAGGTAATTGAGACTTCCTACAAGCTGTGTATACTTTGTTGCATCCTCAAATTCTTTTCCTTCAATGGATGTGAGCTTTAAGTTTTGTTCCATTGGAGTAGTTAGAGGATTGCATTCAGCCATGCCAAACATGTTCAACAGATCTCCAATCTACTTATTTTGAGAAAGGAATATGGACTTCAGATGTTGAGTTACTTCAATACCAAGATAGTAATTAACATAGCCCAAATCAGTCATTTCAAAACCGTTCCTTAATTCCTTCTTTATGGATGCAATGTAGCTCACATTGTTCCCTGTCATCAAAAGATCATCTACATATACCACAAGATATACAATTGTTTTTCCAACTTTCTTGACAAGCAAAGTTGTATCATCAAGATAATAATTTTTGAAATTGAGTTTCAGAAGATGCTTTGTTTTTCATACCAGGCTTGCAGTACTTGTTTGATACCATACAAGGATTTAAAAAAAATTCATACTTTATGTTCATGTCCTTTCAAGGAAAATCCTTCATGCTAGGGCATAAAAACATTCTCTCTTAGATCTCCATTCAAGAAAGCAGTTTTTACATCCATTTGATGGAATTTCCAACCATTCTGATCTGCTAGGGCAAAGAGTGTCTGGATGCTAGCCCATTTCATTGTGGGGGCAAAAGTCTCCTCATAATCGACCCCTTCCTTGTATACAAAACCTTTTTCCACAAGCCTGGCTTTGTGCTGGTCAAGTGAGCCATCAACTTTATACTTGTTCTTGTAGACCCACTTCCAGCCAATTGGTTTGGTTCCTAATGGACGATCAACCAACTTCAAGTCTCATTATTTATCAAGGCATCATACTCCTTTTGCATTGCTTCTTTCCATTCATGATGAGAAGCAGCTTCTTTGAAGGAAGCTAGTTCAAAATCTATAGACAAATTCAATTCACAATCATAAGAAACATCCATTTCACCAGGTGAATCATAGTCATCTACATCACCTCCATTTTGCTGGGTTGAATTTCTAGTTCTTGTATTTCCAACCTCATTACATTGAATTCTTTCAAGTGTCTTGGTCAGCCACTTTGGGGGACCTTTTTGAGATGGTCCAGGCTACTCAGTTGATTGAGTTGGGGCTAAATCAAGATTGAGTCTCCTAATTTTGTCAATCACATCACTTTAAGTTTCATCTATTGTTGGAGTTCCATGTGGGGGAGAGAGTGCTTCAGAAGAAAATTACACAGGTTGATCTAGTATAGGAATTCCCCCTTCAAGATGTGGAATCTAATTATCAAGTTGCTGAAATGATTTTTCATTTGCGAATCTATCCAAGTGATCAAGTTGCCACTCAACAAACATTTTCAGTTTTGGATGATTCAAGAAAGATTACATGTCTAGATATAATAAACTTTTTGTTGACTTCATCATAGAGATGGTATGCTCTGGAGGTATTTGAATACCCTAGGAAGATACACTTACGACTTCTTGCACCAACTTTTTTTCTATGTACCTTTGGTATCAAGGCATAACATGTGGAACCAAAGACCCTGAGATGCTTTACTGAAGGAATGTGTCCATACCACATTTCATAAGGATTCTTTTCTCTAATAGCATTAGATGGACATCTATTCGTTACATATATAGCACATAGAACTATATCAGCTGAAAATAACAATTTTATATTTTTGAAAAACATCATGGAGCACACCATATTTAAGATTGTCCTATTCATTCTTTTAGCTACTTCGTTCTATTGGGGATTATAAGGAAAAATTATTTGATGCTTGATACCATGTTGGTGAAGATAGTTTTCAAATTCATTTCAAGTGTATTCTTTTCCATTATCAGTGCAAATAAAGACAATATGAGATTGTGCATCATTTTCAATCCATGTATGAAAGTTCTTGAATGTTTGAAAAGCATTAGATTTGTTCTACAATAAATAAACCCAACACATTTTGGTGTTGTCATCAATAAATTTCATCATATATTTATTTCCATTTGTAGAAGGAACATGCATTGGACCACATAGATTTGAATGAATGAGTTCAAGTTTTCTATGTGCTCTCGATGTGAATCATGAAACCACTATTTGCTATGCTTTCCTAGAATGCAAGCATCACATTGCTTATGATTCCTATGAATTTTATGAAAACCAATAACACCATTTTTCTTCAACAAGCAGAGGCTATCATAGTTCAAGTGTCCAAATCTAGCATGCCATAATAAAGTTGATCGAAATGTACCTTCAACATAATGAGAATTGTATGAGAAATTTTGTGCACGAGCAGAGGTACCCTGCAACTTGAGAAGCCTTTCTTCTTCTATTCTTTTCATGCAAGTGAGTGGTCTGATGCTTTTCTTACCTAAACCTTGCCATCAAACATTTGAATGGAGTGTCCTTTTCGGTGGATGTGAACCAAGGAAAACAAGTTTCTCCTCAGCTGTGGGAGATATAAAACATGATGCAGAAGAAAGTCTGGAAGACCAGGCAATTTGAGCTTGATTGTGCCAAGCCCTGATGGCTTGAGTTTTGATTTGTCTGCAAAGTATACTGCTCAATCAACATTTTCAATAAATTATTCAAAAAAATCTCTTCTAAAAGTCATGTGGCAAGTTTCTCCTGAATCAAGCAATCAATCATTTTTCCAAGAAGTAAGTGAAGCATTAAATAAGTCTTCATTTACTCAAATATTGCAGTGTGCCACAACATAGTGAGCGGATTCAAGAGCTTTACCTTTCTCTTTGTCATTAGTTTTACCTTTGGATTGGTTTCTTTCCTGCTCAATTCAGTCACAAGGCAACTTGCATGTGGATGCATCATGTGGTCCATCTCTTTTGCGACGTATGAAATGTAAATCTGACTTTTCTCCTTGAGAGTGTCTACCCCCCTCCCTCTGAAATTTCTTCTTCCTCTTCCTCTTTGACCACTTCTTCCTCTGGAAGAATCTTGAGAAATATTCTTATCTCTATGTGCAAGACACATAGCCTTTTCAGAAGACTAAGGAGCTGTCTTCTTCCCAAAAGCTTTCTCTGTTTCAGCAAATTTTTTTCACAAGGGAGTCAAAGGTAATATCTTTGAGGTTTCCATTTGCTTGCAATGACTCAATATAATTTGATTAAGTGGGATAAAGTGCCTTTAGAAAAGCTATTAGAGGAATGTCTAGTTCAACATTAGTGAATTTGATATCATGCATAATATATTTTACTTCTGATGCAAGAGCAAGAGGATCATCATTTTGTAATTCAAGGTTGAACAATTTCATCGTGAGTTGAACAACTTCAAGTGCAGAGTGTGAGTCATAAAGTTCCTTCAGTTTTTATAAGTCTTCAAAAGCAATTGAAAATGGTGAAATATGGTGACTCACCTCTTCATTCACTAATGCTGGAATCAATCCATGAACTTTGCTGTTCTTATTTTCCCAAATGGTGAATTCCTTGTCTAAGGTAGGTTTTTCTGTTTTTTTGTCTCCATCTTCAACACACACTCATTTCCATAGCTCACTAAAAATGAGAATGTGTTTAATTTTCCTTGACCATTCTGGATACTTCTCTTTCCGAGCGAGAACTACTCCAACAATAGATATTAGTGAATGCATTCCAAAAAACAAATATCTGCTTTTGATTTCCAAAACAAACACAACCTTTTTTGATATCTTCTATTTAGGTGGAAAATAATTTTCTATATTAATACTTTTAATGTAGCATATATTCCTCCACTTACAAATATATTATATGATGGTTTCAGCATATAAACCATATAATATATATTCGAGAAAAATACCATCCAAAATTCTCATTCTATTATCAGCATTCAAAAATCTCAATGAATTTTAATACTACCACCATTTTCAAAGGAGTTGAATGGGATTCACACCATATACATTCACCATACCTCGAAATTTTGTCTACGGAACTGTAGCAGTGAATTTGCAACCAGTTTGAAAAATACCCCAATAGTCTTCGACGCTGTGACAATCGAAGCTATGGGAGTGGAGCTAAGGAACAAGGATTTATATGCAAACTTTTAAAATATTCATATTGAAATACCAACGTATACAATGTTTTGATATCAGACCAGCAACACAATCATTTAATGCATATAAACAATTTGTACCAGCAGTATGGAGTGTTTTTCCAGCATTTTGCAAGTATTGATATAATGGAGGGTTGTTTGGTCTTGTACCAAACTTAGAGCATACTCAGCCCAACACCATGCTCTAGGGAATAATAGACTCAAATGAGGTTTCAGTCACAGTGTTGGCCATACCACCACGCTTCTAGTTGCACCACCCTTCGAACACACAGTACACAACACTACCTGGCATCACATGACCATTCCATAGCTCTAGTCTTCACAGTAGGAAAAGCAATGCCTTAATGTAGAAAATCAACCCTTCAGCACTCCCAGTGCATTTAGACTAGTGAATTCAATAATGCACAGAATCTTGTAGGGATAAAATAGAGAAATCACCAACACAGGTGTACAGGATGAAGAGAAGGTGACAATTCTACAAAAATAGGCAAAACCTGAGGGAGTTACAAAGGGAGGAAAGATAAAATTAGAACTGTCTCTGATACCTTGTCAGCCCAACAGGTAACTCCTCAAATGAGATTATATTATTCATTTACATTTTTCATTATTATATACATGAGGGACTGATTGTTGAGTTTCATCGCCTAATGACTCTCCATTTCCTCTATTATTTATTTACATTATTTACAGTTGTTCAACAAATCACTATGATTAGGTGTCAACAAATATCAATATTTTCTTGCTATGATATCTTAGGTAGAAAAAAGAACATATCTGCAAAAGAAAAAGCCATATATTACTTGTGTTCAAACTCATATATGGCGTACTCTTCGGCAAACTTTTAAGAAGTTCCTCTTCCTTTACCAAAGAAGACTGTAGCTTGGTTAAACTCTGTATACTTTCATTCAACATCAATTCCTGAAAGATAAATTTCACACATTATTCTTTCTGATTTCTCAACATGCTACCGATGATAATTTGAAAGTCACATAAAACCAAGTGCAAACCCTTTTCTAACCAAAAAAAATAAACAAAGAGTGTGTCTAATGAAACTTCACACCTCAGAAATTACTCTGCCACATGCCTAGGCTATAAGTGAGATTATTTGAATCATCTTTAGCTCATAATTAATGGGATATATGTATTTTTACCTTGATGTCAATTTGGTTCTAAAAGAAATATATAAATCCAAACCATTATTAGTAAAATTCATGTATAATTTAGAAAAATAACATTACAAGGTATTGGAAAATCTAGAGACATGTGCATCTATTAATAATGGTAAATGAAGGTGAACCCTCTTAGACTTATGTGATTGGGTGGAACTATCCATAAATAAATTATTGGTTGTAGTAAGAATTTGCATTTAACCCATTTATTTTAAAGATTCAATCAGAGAACACACAGGTAGGGTCCCAAGATGTCCCTGGGCTTGACAAGAAGAAAAGACACATTCACTCTATGATGATCTCACTATACAGACAAAAAATATCCTAGGGCTAGCCCGACAACAAGAAAACATAAAAAAAATATGGAAAAATACTCATACAAGTTGTGTCCCAAGTATAAGATAAGATCATTTTATTCGTGTCCACGAAATGACCACAAAAATATGTCAAAGTAACAAAGTTAGTACATCTATTGTTAGTAGAAAGTGTGAGTGCCAAGTCATTTAAAAACTGGACGCTAACTATGTAGAAAAAGAGAGTATAATCTAAGACATCATTACAAATATCGATGTTATAAACTAAAAGGCTCTAAAAATATCAGTATTGAGCAAGAGAAGAAAGGACAACAAGCCCTGTTAGAGCTTACAGTTGAGGATGAGTGAGGGGACCAAGAGTCAGACAAAACAAGATATATTAAGAAATGCATCATAAAACTAATATGAATTCTATATTTTGAGAAACTTCTACACACATTATATTAAAGAAGAAAATCATTGTAGGTAGTTTTCCAATCAAAAAGTTAGGAAAACAATCTGTAATAGAAATTAAACATGTAGGAGATGTCCCAGACAATTTCCTTTTTTATTAAATGAAAAGTGAAATTTGTAACATAGGAAGGAGAATTTAGATGGATCAAACATGGTAAATGACATATTGAAACTACATATAATACCAAAATTTCATAATTACTAGCATACACTAAGTTGACTTACCTCACTTCTACTATTGAATACAGTGGTTTATTAGTTGCAGATGTACAAAAGTCCCATATAAACAAATGGTGATCATCTCCAAGAGATCAAAAAGGTAATTGTGCCTTAAATGCCATGAAACATCTTCTGCGACACCCTCGTGGACCTACATTGATATGAGGTCAACAAACATTTTGAACAAAGATAACAAATTTACATTGTAAAGTTAAAATTACACATAAACAGAAACTCACCAACAAATCCGATTAAATTTCTAAAGAAATAATGATAGTAAACATTAAGAATAATCTTGGCATCGTTTAATGGTCACATTTTTTGGGTTGTGAGCTTAGTTCTAACAAGCTATTTGGACATTTTGTTCGGTGTAATGAGGTCATTTACAGTATGTTCTAGTCCTCTAACACTAATCAGTTGTTGTCCTTCCTCAGTAAAGTTCCTTCATATTCATGTGTAATTCACCCAAGGTCTTCAACCATTGAGCTCCAAAAACAACATCAACCATCGTAGCTGTCCAATTGGAATTTTGTCCCTTTGACCGTCATTTTACACTCCATCAAATTAGCATTGGCCACAAATGCTTGGAAATTCTATAACTGCACTACTTTTAGGTGAAAGAAGTTACCAACTTTGCATCAATGATTTTATGATCACTATAAGAATCAATTAGAGTCATCATAACTTACCCTTCTCTAAAGTTTCAAACATTGGATTGCATAGCATCCCTTTTGCGACATTTGAAACTAGTCACATTCCTTTGGTCCTCCATCTCAGAATGAGGTATTTATCATCTTTCTTACCATTCCTAGTCCCTTCTCATCTTTATTCTTCCCACCAATGACTACTAGGCCATTCAGGTTCTCAACTCTAGCTACCATTATTTCTCAAATAATTTCTTTCTATATATAAATGTCCTAAAGCCTCTAAAATATCATTGTGTTCATGGGCACAAATATTTCATAAAAAGGTTCCAACATGTACAGATCTGATACCATCTCAATTTCAAAATTATTGATTAGTTCTGCACACAGAGAATGAAACCTACAGGTACTAAAGCTGAAAATTTAGTTTCCCCCTATCAAGCCTTTAGATATATATACACTACAACTTTTGTAAGGTAAATTCAAGAGTGAAAACACAAAATTTGGTGAGAAACTCAAAATAGAATAAGAAATGACTAATCTACATACACCTACAATCAGGAAATTAGGACATCAAGCCACAATAACTAGATAGGGTATTAAAGCTTAATCTACATGACATAGTGAATTCAAACATTCCATACATGAGGGGTGAGCTCCAACAACTGTCACATTAATTCTATCCTACTCAGAAAAAAGTATTACTTCCACTTGGCACCACACTCAATCTCTACGAACAACTTAAAGATACCACACACATTAATTGTCACTGCTAAGCTAATGTGCCCCTTCTCTCTTTATAGACTGAGAGAGTGAAGGGAGGTCACAACTGCCTCATAAAGGCTTTGAGGAATGCACCCTCATGGATTTAATGTCACTAAATAAGACTGAATTCCAGTCATGAGTGTAACCTCAACATTATATGCATACAAGGAGTGTGTTACACCTACAAAGTGTCTTCTACCATCAATGTTCCCATGTTGAAGTGTAACCACGAGCATCTGGAAACCCCCTTGGGAAGTTAACCCTACCTAATTGATGCACAATAACCGCTGCAAACCAAAAATAGTAGAGATGGTTTATAAAATAAATATACCCTTCATGAAGATCTCTCTCATAAGATCATCCTCTCCTAACATTGCAATGTTTGGTCTTATAGCACACCCTTTCTAAAGGTTAACTTTATTGTTGCTTTGCCCAGGCTAAAGAAGAATAACACCTCTGAGTAATACATAATATAAAATAATGCATATACACAAGAAAATTAGTTTTTGCAAACATAACCATTGAAGCTGGTTTACACACCTAACCTATTATTAATTTTTTAAAGTTCCGATAAACATGTCACAAACTTAATATTTATTCATAACATTCACTAAGAATGTCCTAGCCATTTGCTTGTAATACTAACATTTAATGTTGAAAATATCGACACACAATAATAGTCCTAACAATCTAACCTATCCTACCTACTTAGAATCAATGAAAGAGCTTAAAGTACTATCAAAACTATAATATGATTTTATTAGAAACTGAAGCACATCAAACTAAAAATTATAACAACAAAGTATAACAGATGTGAAACTAAAATATTGTCATTATTTTATTAATCTTAAATACAATAAATCCAAACACCACATCCTTAGCTATTCGGGACATCCTGTAATGAGGATAACATCTCCATAGAAAGATCAAGACAATTGTTTCACATCTATCAAAGTCACAAAAAAAAATCTGCGCTAGTCAACTTTTCAATCCTAGAATACCAAGCTCATGTTATAGGCTACAACCTATGCATGGGCATCAACAACATAGGAAAAGGAGAATAACTCTCATGCAAACCTCCAATCCTCTAGCAACTGAACCAACCAAAACTAGGTCAACTTCATCATCCCAAGAGGATTCTGAAGCAAGAGTAACGTCATGGGCTACCTCATGTGTCTGGGAGAATGTATCAACCCAGACACTATATTCTACAATAATCCCATCAGCTATAAACTTGAGTTCAACCAAACATCATCATCCATCAAAGGTTTTGAACCTCCCTCCATATCCTCCCATAATGCAAGATCAATATATGCCTCCCCAAAGCTAGAAGGCTCGTCCAACCTCTCACTAGAATTTACAAGTGTCACTATATCAACAAGTACTCAATAATGCTCACACTCTCTCATCCCTCTAGAAAAATTCTTTGAAGTATCTAGACTACAATAATTAATGGTTCACTATTTTCCCTCAAAAGAAACTCTCCGCTATACATCAATCATACAAGAAACTAAAAGAAAATTATTCTTCTAACGAGAAACAAATAAGACATTATCCAACTCAAGAACATCACCAAATGGAATTTGAAATGAAATGGAGACAACTTCTCTTATGGAATAAGTATCATAATCACTAAGCTCAATGAACATGTTTATGTGCTTTCCTTGAATCCTATGGAATAAATTATTGTCATGTCATATGTCATGGAGCTCTACTATCCAGATAACATCTAAGTTCAACTTCCAACACTAGACATGAGTTAAATGAAAAGCAAGAGACCAAATCCATTTCCATTTTGGAAAATTTTCAATAAGAAGAATATCCTTCACCTATCACAAGACCTCCTAGGCATCTCACCTGCTGAAAATAAAACTATGCTAGCCAACAATCACATAGATCTACCACCTCTCACTCCTGAAACAAATCAGAAATCTATGGTAGGCCATCCTAGGCATCACACATATAAAAAAATACATCCATAACCATCATTAATATGGCGGATCCATCATCTCTCATCACAAGAGAAACCAGGGTTTCAACCTAGCAAAAACATCTCACAAGTGCAAGTGCTCATGTCAAGCAACCTAGGGCTAATTCCCTATTTGGAATTGGAAATATAAAGTTTGGGTTGGGAAAGTGAAGAATGATATCAAGACTCTATTGTAGTCCTATGATAATCATGTGTAGGTAGCCAATTGGATTGCAAGGATTCTCTAGATATGCAAAATACATGTGAAGAGGCACCCTACTTCTTATACTCCAATGGTGTATATTTTATATGTTGATAGAATTGTTCATGATGTACTATATGATCCCACAAGAGTGCGACATGAAAAATTCCTTCACAATTTGGTAAAGGTTGTGAGAGATTCCTAATATTTGAGCAATTGAGTAATCACATATTTCACAAGGAATTGAAAGTAAAAAGTATTCAAAAGTGTAATGAAGCACCCCAAAACACCTTTGAAGAAAATATTAAGGACAAAGGAAAGTAGAAGAAAGAAGGAACTACTAGCAACAACTACAAGCCTCTTTCTTTAGGATGAGTAGTATAATAGTTGGCACTTGAGAAAGAAGTAGATCAATGTCACAAAACATGAAGAATAATGTATGCTTTCATTGCATCTTAAGAAAGATACAAGTCGATAGAGTGATTCTTTGATTATGAAGCTACTAAGCATATCACTAACCACAATGATTGGTTTATTGAATTTGTAATAGATGAAACCACTTTGTGGTGGTTCTGGGTGACAAAAAGAAACACTCTATTGAATGGAATTATAATGTATAGGTCAAGGTGAGAGGTATATACGTTCATGTTGATGAATATTCTTTGTTTTCCTATTTTAAGTAAAATTTCTTTTAGTTAGTGAAATTATAAAGCCTACTCTATTTTTCAATGTTTTGGACAGAAATATGCTTTGTAATTGATAAGTAAAACAAGATACAAAGGACCAATGGTTGTACAATACTATGGATGATAAATGGCGGTTGATATCCTTCATATCCACTAGAAGAAAGAATAACAAGAAGGAAACAAAAAGTACCCTTTGAAAGAGGGAAGGATTGAATATCAAAAGGTTTTTTGAATCTTGGCCATGATGATATTTGTAATGCATACAAACAACTTCAGTGGTCAGTGCAAGGTATGTCATATTTCTTATTGCATTTATAAGGATAATATGTTTCCCTAAAAAAATTGACCACAATTCTTTTGAGGACAAAGGTTTGGTTGTAAATTTTATTTCCAATGCCATTGGTTAAAAGTAAGGAGATATTAAGAAATAAATTTCGTCATGAAAAGGAAAAGTTTTATGAAACATAGAGAAAGAGAAATAGTTTAAAAGGTCTCCCTAGAGGTACATTATCCTTTAAGGAAAATTCATAGCACAAAAGAGTGGAAATCTGGGATAGACCTAATGTTACAAATAGATGGTGAAAATCATGCCAATGTTATAGGGGACACAATATTGAAGTTGTATGGAGGAAATCTGGGATAGACCTAATGTTACAAATAGATGGTGAAAATCATGCCAATGTTATCGGGGACACAATATTGAAGTTGTATGGAGGGAATATCAATTTGTTGGGACATGATGAAAAAATGTATTCTCAAATTGTAGGTGTTATGTTGGATGGAGAGTTGAACATCAAAGAATGAGATAACTCAAATTAGAGAAGTGTGCAATTTTTTAGAGTAGCGTCAATAGATTAAGGTGCAAAAAATGTTGCATATTGTCGAGAATGTTTTGAAGAAAGTAGAGGATTCTAGAGTACAATGCAAAGTCAGATTCCTTTCAGCCCATGGAAAGAATGTTATTTTTAGAGAGTAATTCCATTCCTCTTCCATGAGAATTCTGTTAATGGTGAGAAATTCTTTGAAAATCAAGCATTTGAAAATGTAGTTAATGTGTGCCATTAAGGAATTGGATTAAATGGGATGAAAGGTTCTAAAAATACAGAGGAATAAATTGATAATAAATGGGAATCCATGTAAATATTTTATTGTCAAGAAGCCTATTTTATGAAAAGTCACAAGAAGGGCCGACTTGTGTATTTTAATGATGAACAAGTATTTGTATACCTATTTTGGGGAACCATTTGTTTTTTTATTCGGTGGATGGTTAAAAAAAAAATAATATTTATTGGGTGATTCTGTTTCATTTTATTATCTCATATAGATTTATCAAAATGGCACCATGGATTAAATCTTTGGAGACAGAAAATTTTGATACATGCACACAACCAGGAATCTTGCTTGGGGGCTAAATTGAAGGTGTTTACAAAGAACGAAAACTTCAAGGAATATGTGGAGGTGGACATCAGGGAAAATCTAGTGATAACTTGCATGGAAAGGCATACCCTAGATGTCACTAAAAGAAATATCTCAAAGCACAATTGAAGCTTGGCATAAGTGAGCAACTGAGATTTGTATGTAGGGAGGTACCCTTCCAACATACTGTGGGAAGAAATATTTGGATATTTTGCAAGAGTCTAAAGAAAAAAAACCTAAGGACTGTATCAAAATTTCAAAAGGCAGTGAATAAAAAATAATACCAAGAAGCTTGTAAACACACCTGTCCATAATGGTTAGCAATTGCTTTCTCACATCCTGGGCTCTCCTTAAAGAGTGGGATTGCACAAAATTTTCAAAACACCAGGGACCTAAGAATTTTTTTTCCTTCCAAGCCTCATACATAGCTAATAATGTTAAGTGGTCCCCTTCTGGTTGGAAAAACTTTGCCCTTTTTTGGTCAACCTGAGCTTGCTTCTCTCGAGGCCTGTGGAAAATGTTTTGTGTATGAAGCATTACTATTATGGTCAAGATCTCATCACTACAACCAAGGTCAACACTGGCAAGGAGCATCTTTGACAAAGGAGGTTCTAGTGGAAATTCAACCATTTTCCTCCCCAATTTGGTTAGAAAACCCTCCTCATCCACAGCTTCATCTAGGCTGACTTTGTACTCTGTAGATGCAATTCTGATTATAGTGTCGACTATATTCTTCAACGACCACCCCTCATCACTGAACATTTAAAAATAATATGAGAGTCTGGAATCTAGTCATATCTGAATCCATACTTTCTAATATGGAATGTATGATGCTCCTCTACATATATAGATCTAATAGATCTAAAGTTTTTATTGTGCAGTGTTTACGTAGAAGAATCATACAATATTGATAGGCATAATATGGGATCATATGTCAATGGGAAGACTTATTGTGCAGGTACTAAAGAGGAAAAATAAACTGAAAATTAGTAGCAATAGAGGGTCAAATAAAGATGCATATCACTAATCCTTACATACTATGCTCATCCAATTCGTAGAGTTTAATATTGGAAGATTTACAGAGGGCTTCTTTCCATTCATCAATATTCTCCTTGTCGTATCTACCCTTCAATTCATGTTTTTGAAATGGTGTAAGGCCCTGTACACCAACGAATTTCACTAGGACTAACATACCAAAATACTGGAAGAATTTTAGCATCAAATTTCAACATTTAAACTAGCTCATTGAAACGCCAAACAGACTTGGCATAGCTTTGGGTGAAAATTGGGATTCACTTGGTCTATTAGAAATTGTATTTTTTCCTCTTCTTTTCCTTCAACTTGATATCGGAATGATAAGAGCCAAGGAGTCAGAGATTCTGCAGCCACAGCTTGCACAACCCTGAGTGATAAAAAGGGTTGAAATTTTCATTACCGCTCACTGATAAATCATACCTTGATGAAAAAAATTGGTTGTAGAGAGCAAGGGCCACAATCGTAAATGTAGCCAGTATTTCTTTTATTGAAGCCAAAGTGTTTCCGTCGCCTCCTTTGTTGACAGTCATTTTCGATGCTTTGAATTGAATCAAAAAGAGTCTGAGAACTGTGTTAGTCTCGCCATATAG
Organism: Pinus tabuliformis; assembly: GCA_031772625.1. NCBI lineage: Eukaryota > Viridiplantae > Streptophyta > Pinopsida > Pinales > Pinaceae > Pinus > Pinus tabuliformis. The sequence continues at coordinate 887,031,753 of CM062807.1, forward strand.
CAAAAGGCCAAACCCAACCCTCGAGGCAAGTTTAAAAGAGTTTAAAAAATATTTCGAAAGTAGTTTTTTAAAAGGGTCATAGTCATGCCCGCCGCATAAGGTTGGAAGTTGAAATGTTGTGAAAAATATTGAAATGTATGTTTTTAAGTTTGAAAAGTCAAATTCTTGAGGTTTATTTTAAAGTTTTTGACAAAAAAATCATTGAAAAGGTTTTTTGGTATATTGAAAAATGCCTGGGCTTATAAAGTTTTGTAAAGAGTTATAAGAGGGTTTAATAAAAAAGAGGGTGTTTTTTTATATATTAGAAAAGTGTATGTTGTAAAAATGGTTTACAAAACTTCTTTCAAAAAATTTTTGGGAGATTTTTATGAAGGCTTTTACAACTTATTCAAATTTTAAAATATTCCATAATGCTTTAAACAAGTAGGAAATGTATATTTATATACATATTGTTGTATATTTCGTTTCATAAGATAACGGTGAAGTCGGTGAAGGAGAATATAGGCTTGGAGAATATAACTTTTTAAGTAAGACATTTGTTTGTTGTTTTGGTTTTTCATTTTATATCTATATATATATATTAATTAATAGAGAATATAAAAAAGGAAAAGGATTTTATTGTAAAAAGAGTTTTTATTGAACAAGAAAGATTAGGGTTTTTCAAAAGTCTATTCATCTGAAACTTTTTTGGTATGTCAAGCATGACAGTGTTTTGGGTTCATATGTCTTAGTTTTGAGTTTCATTCAACAAGAAATGGGTGAAACGGTTCTGTGCAAGGTATAAAAGTCTACATCTTCCAAGGAAGTGTGGAAGATTTTGGAAGCATAATTTGGTGCAAGGGGGAGTGACATGCAGCAACAAGATGTGTCACAATTTGTTGAGTCAACCACAGATATGAGAGTAGATAAAAAAGACTCTTAGAGAAGAATAGAGCTTGTAGAATCCCACTCAAAAGTGGATGATGGTTGTTGAGACCATAAAATTGAAACCCATTATGCAAGCATGCATATGGATGAAGAAGATGCAACAATGATTTCAGAGAGAGAAGCAAAATCCTCTGTGTGAAACGGAACAAGAGCATATAAATGCTCAAGGAATCCACTGCAGTTTGAATGGTGTACATGATGGTTAATCCCACTATGATGAGACACATGTGGATGGTGACTTCAATATAATATGTGGTTGGTGAATCTAGCTGCAACTGATGAATTTGGTGAAGTTGAAATAGTCAATGAAATTAACAATGAGGACATGCATGCTGTGATATCCCACAATATAGTGGATGAAAATTATGTTGATGTTAGATTTTCTAAAGAACCATTAACTCCTGATGAGTGGTTGCATATGATGCAACAAAATACTCTTATTGATATGTTATTATTTGGTGATAGAGGCCCACTTGTGTTTGGAATCCAAGTGGAACACAACATGTTTGCAACAACTTATGTTTGATGGCACTTATTAACAAGGAACAAGAAAAATAATGCTTCTTAGATGGCATACATTTTGAGGACATGATCTACCCGATGTGTCCCTACACTTGATCCACATAAGAGATAGAGGATGACCTCTAGAAAAGATGACGGAATCTAGTGTGAAGGCCCTCGAGAAGATATTAATTGGACAATGGTGTCAAAATTGGATCTCAAAGGGCATATAAATCAAATGTAGATGGACCCACAAGATAACACAACAGCCATACTACTTCACTTGGTGACAATTGAATGAGATCTATGGGATATGAGAGATAGAGAAATCTATCAGGTAATAATCTCAATCAATAGGCATATTGAAACAAATGTCTCCTCTTGTTTCACCAATGGATTTTTCCATCTTTCCAACCTAAAATTGTATGAAACTTGATGTTATGAGGGTTCAAAAATCTTGCGGTTAAATGATTAAAAATATAAATGGCATACAAAATAGGGCACAAACAAAAAATCAAACCCTCAGCATGGTCCCACTATTAGAAAATATATTTTACATTTGAAGCACCAAATAGACATGGTTCTTCAAAGAGAACATCTGCATGAGAAAGTACAATAAGGTGTACATTGTCAAAACCACAAAAATTATCTACCTTGGGCCACATCGTTGTTGCTATTTCCTTCCCATATGTGCAATGACTTGCTTGCTTATTTTGGATGATGCCATGATTCTTAGTAAGATTAATGAATACCACTGCTTTCAAAATTCTGAGGTTGGCTCGCAGATTGAAATTGTTGTAAACCCTGAAAAAACAATTAATGGGGTTTTGAGCAAAAGGAGGAAAAATGAAAAAAAACGATCAATGGGGTTTTGGGAAAGAAGAGGAAAAATGAACTCGTAAGGAAGCATGGAATATTCATCCAAGTGCGAGTCGAAAGTTAAGAAGGATTTTTTGTACTTTCCACCTGTTGAAAAATCTTGCCCAAATTTATAATTCTTGGAAATATCACTCAAATTTAACGTACTTGGGGGGATGATATTTTCGCTAATTTAATAATAATAGGATGTATTTATTTTGTCATTAAAATTGAAATGGTGTAAATTTTTTTTTATCTATTAACAATAGTCTTGGTTTAAAGTTTTATTTATTTATTTTGAAACATGTAATCTTACAATTTGATTTCCATTCCCATTTTAAATTTTAATAAAAATAAGTCACATGAAAATCGATTAATTTGTATTTTTTCAATAATGAGAAATCCTATTATAACTTTGTTTTCAAATGAGAAGTGAATACTCCCATCTTTAGCTACTATCTACGAATGCATCCTAACTCACCACTATTATTCAAGGAAAACCACATTACTTGGAATGACCCGTTGGTGGTTTGTAAAGGGGCAGGCATTCATGCTTGTGAGATGCCTCTATCTCTTCGTGCATTAACATGTTTCCTTATGTTCAACAAGGATGAGCTCTTAGCAAAGAAGAAGCAATTTTATGGCATACTCCATCCCTAATTGATTCATTTATATTTCAAAGAATATATTAAAATTTATAGTTAATTTTTATCTATTTATCGAATTCTATATTAATACAAGTTGTCTTTAGTGCAATATTGGCTAGCCTTACAATAATGAAATCAATCCATAATTCTCTTGCTATTGCCTTTTCAAGTAATTTTTTCCTAGTTCCATAAGTGCCATACACCAAAACATTGGAGGACTAAGGAACTTTCTCTACCCAAGAAAATTAGGTAAGAATAACCAACTCATAATGTTCCTATTTAACCTATTCTAACCCTCTAATTGAGTCAAAGGTTACATCAATATCATTCATATTTATGACATAACGAGCTATCACAACATATAAGAGAAAGGAATTCCAATCCAAAGAAATAGTGCATAATTAAAATGACTAACATAAATGACTAATTTGTATTATTGTAGTACTTTTTAAGTAGTCATATTTTTGTTACTAAACTAAATTAGTCATTCACATTAGTCATTTTTGGATGCATTGCTTATTATCTAGTCGTATATTTTAACACAAGACTAAATTAGTCATTTACGTTAATCATTTTGAGTTGGGTCACTTAAGATTTCTCATTTTTAATAGTATTTCACTTGGAAAAGTTTTGGTGACTAACTTTGTTAGTCACCTGGTCACTAATTTCATCATTTTCTACTAGTGAACAAATGAAATTATGATGTGCTAGACAACAATCATGGCACAATGTGATGTACAATAAACATCATTGTAATGTGATGAATAATAAACTTCATCACAATGTCACATCTAACTAATCGTTAGGGGATTTTTGAGGTCTTGAATGGGCCACCTGAGGAAATTTTAAAATAATAGTGGAAATAATAAAATAAGATTAGATTACATCATCAAATTTTAGAGGGAAAAAAGATAAAACTATTTTTTCAACTCATATTTTCAACTTATGTCCATATGGGTTTACTCAAATTTTGAGCTAAAACACTCGTTGGATGTAGAATTTGATTCCTCATCTAAAGATTACCCATGTTGCATACTTTCAATGGACCCTGCTACATGAAAAATGAAAAATGTGATTACAATCACATTTTTTCATGTATCTCTCGTTTTGTAGTAGGGTCCATTGAAAGTATGCAACATGGTTACTCCTTGGACAAGGAATTAAATTTTTCTTTGAACAAGTACTCCTGCTCAAAATTTGAGTAAAAACATAGCAACATAAGTTGAAAATCCGAGTGTAAAAGTAGTTTTATTATTTTATTATTTTTTAATATTTGTATTTTTTTACTCCAAAAATGGTGAATCATCCCCCATGGTTGAAATCATCATCTTGAATCCTATTGATTCTTATAATTTTTTTTTTTGTTGTACATTTTTCTTAGGAGTCCCATTTTAGACCTCAAAAATTCATAGAAAACAAGGTCAACCATATTCATCCAATGCCAAATATGTCCAAACCAGGTGAACAATGTTCTACATGAGGAACGTGGTTTACTATCATTAACCATGGTTAACCAAGATTGCCATCGATGGTCAATATTCGAATCATGGTGAAATGTAGTTGCACATTTTCAATCATAGAAAATAAGTTCAACCGTGGTTAAGATGGCCAATATAGCAAACTATGTTCAACTAAAGTCAAATATGACCAAACTATGCTCAACAATGGTCTACATGGGTAACATGGTTGACTATGGTCAACCATGGTCAACATAGACATCATGATCTTTGAAAGCCATCTATGCATAATTCTAATGACCCGAGTCTATCATGTTTATATATAGTCAAGCATGGTTGGATAATCCCAACCATGGTCAAACATTGTCTTCATGTTCAACCAAAGACTACATTGTTCGACATGTTTAAACAATCCCAACAATGGTAAATGACATTCATCAATTCTCATCCACAGATGATGATGGAAAACATCATAAAATATCATTAACATGGATGAACATGAACTACCATGGTGAACATAGGAAACAAATAAGGATGGAAAATTATGTTGAGGTTTAAAAATGTTGGTGAATCTCACTAGTCGTAATATGAAAACTGTAAAATGTTTATGGATGTATTTGTAAAATCATTCAAATTTATAATGATTTTATATGTACTCTATATAATTTTGGCAATTTTTAAGGTAAAATAAATTTATATTGTAAAATTTGGGCAAATCATTTTTATAAAAAATGGAAATTAGTGAATATTGCTTTTGGAAATATCATGGAAAATTAGCCCACCTACGAATATTGGCCCCTAAAATTTTCCATGAACGACATGGACTACCATGTTCATGGATAACCATAAATTTACCATGATCAACCATAGTTAGCCATTTTTTGATGATATTCACCCATGTTCAAATGTGGCCAAGCAAACTTGGCCACGGTTGGTCATGTTGACCAAATTTAGCCATGTTCAATCTTATTTAATAAAAGATATTAACAACCATGGTCAACCATATTTAGCCAATTCAACCATGATATTCCCTTGCTTGACCAAGTTCATAAACAATCGGTGATGGCATATGTTGTCGAACATAGTTAATAATAGACATTAAGGTTAACCATGGTAAACATGGTCAAGATTGCTAACCATGTTCATCCAATTTCAAACATGGCCAAAATATCATCAACATGGTTGGCTATGGTTAATTATGGTCAATCATGATAAGATTCATTAAGATGGACAAGCATAGTCAACTTGGGAATCATAGTTATCAATGGTCAACCACAGTTAGCTACAACTAAAATGCCAACAACCCCAACCTACCATGTTTAGCTATAGTCAACTAATGTTGAGTGGGCTAAAACATAGTCAACCATGTTCATCCATGCTCAAGCATGATCAATCATAGTCAACCATGGTCAATTATAACCAACGATGATAAACTATGATGGTTGATCAACATGTTCAACCCATGGAAAACCACGTTGAACATGGACAACATGGACTATCATGTTCATTGTTAATGATAAATTAAGTGCGATTGACTATATTAAACCATTTTCGGACAATGTCACCAAGATTAGCCATGGTTGACCATATTCAACAATGTTACATTAATGTACCTTAAATACATTGTTACATTCATCATGGTCGACCATGTTTTACATGATCAACCTCATCAACCCTAGTGAACCATTAGCAAAAAATTAGCATTAACGTTAATGTAAATCAACCATGGTCAACAATGGTTGACAAACATTAATGTAACATGAATACATTGTTACATTAACGGTTAACCATGGTTAACTGTTAAGGTCACAATGCTTTTACCTTACATAAATTTTGAGCTTTATTATGATATCAATACTAATTACTGGCATATAAAAGGTGGAAAATGTCACTAGTTAGTACTATAGAAAATATTTCAATAAAATTCGAAAACTTATATTCCAAGGACCTATTGCGAACACATTGCATTAAATTTGGAATTATGCAATGTATCTAGAATTTAGAACTTCAAGTCGAGTCTTTATAGTCACATAGTCTAATGAGGTGTTTTGGTATTATTGTTTATTTTTAGGGGCCCATTTTCTATATTTCAATTATTAATTTTTATTTTTTGGGGTTGACATCGAGTAGGGTTGTTATAATATAACTAAGATTATACCTTAAATTTTTGGCATTAAATGTATGTGTTGTTCGTTAAATGTTAAGATATTATCAATTTTCATATCACTATTTAGTATCTATTAGCATACCTAAACATTAAGTAGTAAATAAAGCATGAAAACACGAAGAATATTTTTATTTATGGATAGTTAGAGCACCACACACACATGCATACTTTTGTGATCTTATTGCAAGGTTTCATGTTGTAGATTTATGATATTAATCCAAGTGTTTTTTATACAATTACTTCGCATGGGCTATCAATGCATTAACACCACATTGATAATTATTTTATACTCACATATGTTATTATAATTGAATTCGTATGGTATACAATACTGGATTTCACAAATTGTTTGTATATTATTTCTTTGTATTGGCTTTCATTGTTTGTATAATATTTGTTTTTTGATAATAAATTTATGTAGGTTTTTCAAATAAATATATGGGAATTATTTTATATTTGGCTGTTTTAATAACTTATGATCATTTATATTGTATCTCACAAGATTAATGTTACTGATATCTATCCCATTTCGCACTAGCCTAAATAGTCTACTTAACACTTATTATGAAGAAATTCTAATATTTGTTCTTTGAGGAAATTATTCATATTTTATGGCTGTTATATATCACTTGTATACACTCATATGAATCAATATAAATAATTAAAAGTGGTTAACATAACTTTATCCCTTGTTGGGTCATATGATATACTTTCATTCGATTTAAAAATATACGTGTAAAAAGTTAGTAGTGTAATGAAATGAAATTCCTTACAATTCAAGGATTTAAAAGATATAGTTCATTCATGATGCTTGTTCAATGAAACCTTGATACTTGACCTAGCAATCATTATCAATTCATTCTAAATATATTTAAGAAATGAAAGTTAGTTTAGCATGGACCTTTATTTTAAAAATTATATATCACATTGTGATGTGATGTGAAGGTTTGCAAAAAAGGGCTCCACTCTAGGCCAAAGGAAGCTTATTATAAATTTGAAAAATTCAAAATATCTCTCTATACCTGAAATGTGGGTAGAATTCAAAGGTATGAAAACATCGATAAGACAACTTCATAGAAATAATTTATGGCTCCTGGGACCAAGTTCCTACATTATGCACTGCACTGTCGTCTTGACTTGAATACACAAGGAGACAAGATCAAGGGCATGAATATCAGTCTATTCTTGGTCATAATTTTTTTGGAATTCTCCCCTAGTGTCACATCCTTTGCCATAAGTGGTCGCTGACCATGAATTAAAACAATTTGATATGGTACATACATTTGTCCAACATTCATAAGGAGTGGGTGGGTATTTATCCAAATACATTGAAGCATTCCTCAAGAATTTAATTATAGTTAATGGTGTCTATATCCTCTCACACTTTCAATGATTTTGGCTCTGCGATGGAATTTTTGTATCAATAGGCCTCAAGGCTCAATGAAGATTTCTGTTTAATTATTTGATGGGAGTTTGTTGGAAGATATGGTACCTGGTTCATTCTTGGTAAGTTTTATAAAGGAGGTGATTTTGATTCAGGTTCTCTATGGATGTCCATGAATATGGTGGAGAACCATAATTTTGTTGATTTTGGCTTGGAGATCAGTCCTCTCGATTTTGTTTTGGATGTTGCAAAATCCCCCCTTCATTCTTGTCAAAAGGGATGATGACATGGATGATAGACAACATCAATATTTCCAACTATTATTGGAGGAAAAACTTCTCTGTCACCTTAGCAATATGGAATTCTCCATGAATGCTTCAAGAGATGAGATCATGGATCTAATCTGCTATGTAGCTACATTGGAAAGTATTATTGTGGGTAATTCTCAGTTCACATTGGATGAAACTGGCTCTAGATCATTTCCAACAAAGAAGGTTGAATGACTGCATACGGAAGATTACCCTAGAAACAAACATAGATGTTCATGGTTAATTTGGATGTATTTTTTGTGGTCATCACATGCTTCTCTCTATTTTAATGTTACCATGTAGATTTTGTTTGATATATAGGACATTTTGTAGTTTTTATAGTCATAATAACTTTCAAATATGTAAGAACAATTCCAATTCGGATGGATTTTTTATGGAAATTTCAACAAAAGATATCAAAGAACAAGATGCAATCAAAATTTGTAAGGATTCTCAATAATAATCTAGCCTTTATTAAAATGAAAACTAGTCATATATTAAAAAAAAAAAGTTGTATCTTTATTTATTTTTTATTTATTGAGAGTTGTTTAAAAATCTACAATTCATATTTATATATCAGTATGAACATGTATAAGTAAATAGAAATCAATAAAAATATTTTAGTTCCTTAATGGATCATATAAGATGATCTTAATGACAATTTTTATTAAAGAATGCACATTTTATTTGTAGCAAAGTATAGAACATTATATTAGAATATTTTTTTTACATAGAATATAGTCAAAGAAAGGTTCCAAGTACGGGGAAGTAAACGCCACCTTCAACCCCTGTTGGGGAAACCGGATAGGTTCTTAAGGAAAAATATGATATTAATCTAAGTCATAGTAGCTATAGGAAAATGCATTTTGCTTCCATACCTAAGTCAAAGGATTGCATTTAAGATCAGGAGAGATGAGAACAAAGAATAAAAGTAGAAAAAAACTAAAGAATATTGATGACCTTGTCATGTTGGATGCTTTCCTTTGGGATGAGAAGTAGCCTACAAAGAAAGACTACAATTGAATTTATCACCTTGATTGTTCCTTTCCGGTGTTTCCTTGATAATAAGGAATCAAGATGTGTTATGGATGTGGAGAGACAATTTGCATTCAATGGGTTGAGTGCTAGTTGACTAGGGCCTCTTAGAAGTATCCTCCTCAAACATAAAAACTCTTAGACATGATTACTTCTATTATGAATGTTGCCTACAAGTATAATTTAAGGAGTGGGAGAGAGTATTTAATGTGAGAGCACGTCGCTGAGTTATTTCTCCGAAGACAGATACTGAGAACTAAAGGAAGTGGAGGATGTCATGTCGGTAGGGAAATTGACACCAATACTTCATGAGAGGTGACAAATTGTAGCTCTTATATGGCTGGCATAGGCATTGGCTTTAGCGACATGATGTTTAGTTGTGGTGCAAGCTATCTCCTCCTCCTAAAGATACCTTGCCAAAAGATTCTGAACTACCCGAATATCATCAGCAAGTTTTCCTCTCTTGGTCAACTTTAGAATGTAAACACTACCTATGATATGATCAACAATATTTGTTTCAAAAAGAACCAAGCGTTTATCACACCAAGGAGAATTAGGAGGGCCCCTTGCCCCCCTACATCCTTAACAAACACCACCACATTCTCTCTCCATGTTAGCTTGCAACAATGGACAAATGTTAGGGGGATGACTATGAATGACAACAATAGTAAGAGCCAGGTATGGCCAACTAATCTAGGATTCAAAGGCCTGCAAAAAAATGAAGATAAATACTAGAGAGAAAAGGAATTAATATGTATGTAGGCTAACAAGGCTTCAAATTTTCCCGGAAAACAACAAAAATGCAGGCACATTTTTGATAAAATCTAGCAAAACATTTTGAAAATTCGTTATAAATGTATATGGCAATGAACATTAGCTGGTGCATAAGTCTAGACAGAATAGGTAAAATTTAGAAGTTTCAAGTGAGGACAGAGAAGTTAATTTTGCTATGTAGCCAACTCACAAAACTGAAGCAAAGATAGATCAATGACTTCATAAATAACCTATTCTAGCGGGAAACCTCCTTTACATCACATAAATGAACAAATCTTGGATGATACAATAGATTAAACCTCCTTGGTATATATAGCAGTCTAAGGGGTCATAATAGAATCAGAGCCTACATAAAGCTAATAATGTAAGGGCAAAACAATAATAACAATGGGCTTCTATGGGGCACAATAATAACGATATTGGGAATACATGGGTACACCAATAAAAATAGGGGAATACACTAACATAACAATAAGGGGGATACAATAGTATTATAGGGACCTAATATGCCCCTCTCCTTAAAAAAAACTATGTTCTGAACGCTTGAGTAGTTCTAGATGTTTCTGTATAAAATTCTCTTCCTCACATGTGGAATATTGAAGAGGTATGTTCTTCCACTTAATGAGATACTCTAAAATTAATCAATTTTTCAGCTGTCGAGTTCTTTTTTCTGTGAACTCTTCAGGCTCAAATATGATTTTTCCTTCTTCATCCAGTTCTAGCCATACTATTTGAACGGGTAGCTTGTCACCGATAACCTTCTTTAAGCATGAAACATGGAAAATTAAATGTACTCAGGACCATTTTGCAACACCTTGTAAGGACAATAGTAATTGGGTGATAATTTATTATCATTCTTAGCTTGCTTGAGGAGCATTTGTTTGTATGGTGGTAGTCATAAAAATACCTAATCACCTACACCAAAACTTATTTCACTATGATGTTGATTTTCCTGTTGTTTCATTTGGTTATGCACCAAAGTGATGTTATCCTTTAAAATTGTAGAAGTTTTTTTTGATGTTTGATGTGATCTTCCACTACTTGAACCTTAGAATTACCTCTTAAATATGATGTGATGGATTGTGGATTATATCCATAAAATTCAATAAATGGAGTCATTTTTGTTGCAGTATGGAAGGAAGTGTTATACCACCTGTTAGCAAGAGGTAATCACTTCACCCATTGTGTTTTTTTATTAGATACAAAGCATTGAAGATATACTTATGAACATTTGTTCACTATATCAATTTTCCTATCAAATTAAGGATGATAAGATGAACTATGAGCTAGTTGAGTAACAAGGCAAGAAAATGATTTCGTCCAAAAAATTCCATTGAAAATGGGATTTCTGTCACTTACAATAATCTATGGGTTCCAATATAGCTTTTGAATTGTTTCCATAAATGCAATAGCAACTCTAGTGTATTTAAAAGGATGAGATAATGTGCAAAAGTGTGCATACTTGATAAGCTTATACATTACCACCATGATGATACTCTTTCCTTCAGACTTGGCTAAACCTATGTTAAGATCCATTGAGACATCCTCCTAATGCTATCTTGGTATTACTAAAGGTTGTAATAAGCTTGGGGACTTAATTCTCTCAACTTTATTTTTTTGGCAAACCATACATTCTTCCAAAAACTTCAAAATATCATATTTAGGGGCATCTCAAAAAAATTCCTTCTTGACCTTGTGGTAAGTTTTTAAAACTCTTAATTTCCCTCCTAAGGGGGAGGTCTACAATTCCAAAGGAATCTTTTGTTTGAGTTGGGAATTCTTACAAAGATATAAGGGATATTTGTACCATAATGAATTGCTTTTCTAGATAAATGTATCATATGTACTGGGATCTTACTGCAACTTTGTAATTAGTGCCCACACCTCTTCATGATTTTTCTATTCATACCTTGCCTCAGTTATCCAATTAGGTTGGATAATAGAAATGGCGCAAAGATATGCTTCCACATCCTCATCCTTTCTTGAGAGTGCATATGCAACAACATTTTCCTTCCATTTTTTGTAGATTATTTCAAACTCATAACACAATATCTTTGTGACCCATTTTTGTTGCTCTTTTGAAGATAATATTTGTTTCAAGAAGTATTTAAGACTATTATGATCTTTTTTTTTACTTTGAAGTGTCTTCCCATTAGGTAAGGTCATCATTTCTTTATTCCATGTATTATTGAAAACATTTCCTTCTCATAAATAGGTTTGTGTAAATACCTTCCCTTGATTGGATGACTTTCAAAATAAATGGGTCTTCCTTCTTGCATCAAAATAGCACCAATTCCATTTCCTGAGGGATCAAATTCCACAATAAACGTTTTTGTGAAGTTTGGCATAGCTAAGACCAATGCTTGAAACATTATATTTCTAATATTTTCAAAGCCTTTAGTTGCTTATGGAGTCAAATAAAATTCATCTTTCTTCAGTAATGTTGTTAGAGTTGTTTCTATTCTTCCATAATTCTTAACAAAGTTGAGATAATACCCTATCAACCCGATAAATCTCGAAGATTCATTAGGTTTTTGGCGATTTTCCATTCCTTAATGACTTTAATTTTGTTAGGGTCTAACTTAATACCCCCATGATATGAAATATGAACCAAATAATCTACCTCATATAGTCCAAAGATACATTTGGAGGTTTTTTCATATAACTATTTCTCCTCCAATTGTTTGAGCAAACTGTCATCATGTTGAACATGATCCTTCCAAGACTTGTTGTAGGTTAGTATATCACCAAAAAATAATAACTCGAATTTTCTAAGGGTTTGAAAATGGAATTCATCAAACCTTGAAATGTGGAAGGTGCATTAGTAAGGCCAAAAGGAATGACCAAAAATTCATAATGACCTTCATGAGTTCTGAATGTTGTTTTTGAAATGTCTTCAGTCTTCATTCTAATTTGATGTTATCTTTAATGAGGATCCAACTTGGTGAGGTAATTCGCTCCATGTAATTCATCCAAAAATTCATTAATGACAGGAATGTGAAATTTATCTTTAATACTGAGCTTGTTGTCTCCTTATAATCTAGAAAAATATTCCATGATCCATCCTACTTGTGCAGCAATACTACTGGAGCAAAGAAAGAACTTTGATTACGTGGATTATACTGGCCTCTAGAATTTCTAGAACCATACATTCAATTTCACTCTTTTGGTCATAGGGATATTTGTAAGGCTCGATGTTTGGAGGAACACTTCCTAGAATAAAGTGAATAGAATGATCATGATCACTAATAGGTGGGAGGCTTTTCGGAGTCTCAAATACCTTGGAATGTTTGTCTAAGAATTTTTTGAGATCTGGAGAAATAGATGATTTCAATGTTTCAACCTCTAGCGAGTATAATTGTGCAATTACACCTTATTGTTCTTTCTTCAAAAAAATTCATGTCAATGGAGTTGATTATCTTCACAGTGATACCCCTTAATTCAACTTACCTTTCTTCCCAAAAAAAATTCAAGAAAAGTTGTTTAAAATCAAAACCTATTGTCCCCAAAGATTGTAACAATTGGACTCCTATTATGACATCAACACCACCCTTTGGAATGGAAATAATTATACTTTTCAATACATATTCCCCTATGGCTAGCTTTATATTATGCCACTTCCCAAAGAAATTTATAGTTCCTCCATTTACAACCATCACTTGAATCTCTAGTGTCAGATATAGAAACCAATTCAATTCCTTGGCTATCTTACAATGAATAAAATTATGGGTACCACCCAAATCAATTAGTACCATTACCATTTTCTTCTTGATATATCCTTCTACCTTGATAGTTTGGGGAGTGGTAATTCCCACCAATACATTACAAGATATGGATGGATTCATTCCTGCTTTCTTTGGGGCTGGTTCTTGGTGTATGTCCTCCTTTTTTAAGGTTCCATGTTCCTTTTCTTCTTCCTCTTCACAATCTATGTAAAACAATTTCTTCTTAGCACAATTAAGACATTTAGTGTACTTTCTATCAAAACTATAACAAATCCCTTTTTCTCCTTTTTCCTCCAATTGTTTTAGTGTCAACCTTGTAGTTTGTGGAAGGCTAGGGGTAACAACAATTCCATTTTCATAGTTGTGAGTGGTATACTATCCTTGTTGCCGTAATTTTTCTCTCAAATTTTCATGCCACTCTGAATTCCTTCTCCAATGAATCAGGTTCCCAAAGGAAAATCTCATGTTGGATTTTATCCTTTAAAGTCCATATGAAGACATCAATCCTACGCTCCTCTAGAATATCACTTACCTTGATATTCAATTTTTGGAAGTCCTCAATGTCCTCCATGCTTGAACCCTTTTGTTTGATATTTATCAATTGGCTAAATAATAGTTTCTCTCTATATCCTCATAATGTGCTAGCATTTAGTTCATAAAAATTTACCAAATGACAAGTGGTTTATGAGAACATAGTCATCGATACCATACAAACTGATTTGTTTCTAACTATAAATATGTAACCGATACCTTTTGTGTGTGTTGCACATCATGGAGATCAAAATATTGCTCCAACTATACTATCCATGTTACCGGATCCTTGCCATCAAAATTCCTCATATCGATATTTGGAATGTGGTGGGTCTTATACCGAACATTGGTGTCTCTAAAATCATAATTCACATTCCCTTTGTCCTCATCATGATATTCATGGATTATGTTTTCATGACTGGGAAGCATTTCTTGTAGTAACTTTGTCAATGCTTCCAATTTGACATTCATCGCATCCATGTCTACATTAAAAACTCCTATAAAAATTCTACTATGGCATACAAATTGGAGCTTCTTGCATCTTCCTGATTACACCCATTTTTCCACGTTTCATCGTTAAAGAAGGTTATTGGTGACAAGCTCCTAGTTCAAACAATATTTCTAGAACTTGATGAAGAAGGAAAAATCATATTTGATCCCAAACAAGCCACAAAAAAAGAACAAAACAATTATGGAATCAATTAATTTTAGAGTATCTAATTAAGTGGAAGAACTTACTCACTGAAGATTCCACATGGGAGGATGACAATTTACACAAAAGCATCTGGAGCTATTCAAGCCTTGAGGAAAAAACTTTTTTGAAGTGGAGAGACATGTTAGGTCCCTATAATTATAGTGTATACACCTTATTATTATTTTTATTGTAACCCCCTATTGTTATTAGTGTGCTTATGTATTCCCCAAATTGTTATTGTTGTGCCCCATAGAAGCCTGCTATTGTTATTGTTTTTCCCTTACATTATTATTTTTTTGTAGATTCTGATTATATTGTGACCCCTTAGACTCCTATAGATACAAAATAGGTATTATCATTTGTATCATATGATAATTTTTCATTTATGTAATGTAAAGGAGGTTTCCCCCTCGAAGAGGATAATTTTTAAGTCGTTGATCTATCTTTTATTCTGTTTTGTGAGTTGGTTGCATAACACACAAAGCTATGACACAAAGAGAATGAATGTATCCTTACTTACCATTTCACCTATCAAAATATTTGAGTTTTGATAATTATATAGTAAATTTTTAATTATTTTTATTTGATTTTATGAGGGGAATAATTTTGAATTCAAAACTATAAAGTTTTTACTTAGGTTCAATAAATGTGGTTCAATAAAGATTATTTAAAATACTTTTTATGTTTATTTTTATCATAATATCAACAAATTTAATATACAAACATACTTTGGTGTGTTTTATATTTTTTCTTAAAAACCCATGAATTATATTGTGTAAGAATAACATAAAATTTCATTTAAAATGGGTTTTTTTATAAAATATTGAAATTTTCAGCATAACTTTTCTTAAATTAATAAATAAAATAATGATATATATATATATATATAATCCTAAAACCATAATTTGCAAATAGATAATTTATTTCTCTTCATATTGTTACTTGGTAATTGCCCACATTGATTTATATTTCTTCAATATGTAAACACAAATATAAATAAATAAAGTAGGTTTCCTACATGATTTATAATAATTTTTTTTGTTCAAGAAGATGCCATATTCCATTAATATTTCACTAATTTTTTTTGTCACTTTACATAAATTTATAAACAAAATAATGATATAATTTATTTTGAATATTGTCTAAATATTGAGATTAGTATTAAGATTTGGTAATATAATTCCTTACTATATAAAAGTTCATTGGTTAAAGGTGGAAGGAGAGACACAACCTGGGATATTATTACTCTCATATAGTAAATGTAGACATAACTTAATTAAATTATTTCTTGAAATACCTTACCATTTATAGGAAAACTTAGACATAACTAAGTCCTCAAATCAATGAAAGTATAGTTGAAATATTCTAAACCGAGACACTCTCTACTTGAATGTAAAACAATCCACTCAAACCACCTAACAATCTCATCACTTGTCAATTATTATTGACTCTCCCATTAATTGAGAAATGAATTCTCTACAATATATAATTTATTTCTACAAAATTCAAGCTTAGCCTTTCTAATAGCCTTGGTAAATTTGTCGGCGATATTTTCATGTATATTACAATATGTCAAGTCAATATCCTTTGATTGTAACTTTTCTCCTACATAATGTTATTGTGTTATAATTTTCTTTGAACTTGTATGATATGTTAGGTCATTTGTCAATTTCAAGGAACTTTGATTATTGCATTTGGAAATCATTGGTACTTGTTTCTCATCTCCAATATATTTGAGAATTATTCTCAAACAAATTTCCTGATAGGTGGCACTATATAATGATTTGTGCTTGGATTTTATGAATGAGAGTGGAACAATAGGTTGTTTCTTGTTGCTCCATGAGATGGCTCCAAATCCCATGTTAAACCCATATCCAAAAGTGGACCTAGAGTCATTCGAAGTATCTCAATCTCTACTTCTTGGTGTATTCTAAGTACTTAAAGTATCCATGCTACTTGAGTCTTCATCCTTCATTTGTTCAACAATTTATTCTTTGACAACTTCATCATTTTCTTCAAGTAAATGCCACACATCATGAGCATATTATTTTATTCTTTCATTTCCAAATTCATGAAATAAAACATGTATGCTTGCAAATATTTTATGAGTATTCGGAAAAAATAAATAATTATAATCTTTATAATTTGTATAATAACCAACAAAAGTACATTTGATCTCTCTCACATCTAATTTTCTTTTGTTCTCTTTAGAAATATATAAAAACATAGCATATCCAAGAATTCTAAGATGTCTGACTTTAAGTTTAAAACCATAATAGGCTTCAAATTGTGTCTTATTTTCTAAGAATTTAGGTTGATTTTTTTTTGAGATATAAAATAGAAATGATAGCTGCTACCCAGGAAAGTTTGATAGATTTTTACATTTGATCATACATCTACCACATTCAACAAACATTCTATTAATTATTTAAGGTACTCCTTTTGGTTGAGGTGTATGTTGTACTATATATTATTACATAATTTCATTTTCTTTGTAGTACATGATGAAGCTTCTTGATGTAAACTCTCCTCCTTGATCTGATATCGAGATTTAGATGTACCTTCTTATTTATCTTTCAACCATATTCTTGAATTCTTTAAAATATTGAAATGTATTCACTTTCTTGCTAACAAAATATACCAAAGCATATGTAGTACTTTAGTGAATAAATATAAGAAAATAATATGCTCCTCTAAAAATATTACTTGTATATGACAACGTATATCAATATGTATTAACTCAAAAATTCCACATTTAGTTGTTCCTATATGTGTAGGAAACTCTTCCTCATTATTTTTACCTACAACACATCCTTCACATTAAATATGTTCATACTTAAACTTTGGAAGACCCTTTACCATATATATATTTTGATGTAAAATGTGGTCATTAAGATTCAAATGTACATGGCTTTGATAACACAACTCTTCCTTTTATATGGATCTAGATTTAAATTCTTGAATATTCATCCTTGCTACATCAAGCTTATGAATTCCTCCAAGTCTTACTCCTATTGTGACAACTTTGTAGTGATCCAACATATCTTTCACTACACACAGAGATTTCACAAATTCAATTTTTAAGCCATGGTTTTCTATATTATATCGTGAAATTAATTTTCCCTCTTTATACCCAGTGCTTACATGACAATTTTGTTTTCTTCTCCTATCAACAAAATTTCTTGAATGTTTTTTACGTTTGGATTGGTCATACCTCCTTTTAGGATCATCTCTAATAAAGTAAGTAGTCTTCCTATAGTAGAAACAAGCATATTTATTCTTCACATGTCCACTTTTTCTTGTATGTGGAGGTCCTTGAAATGGGTTTTGATATGCCTTTCCTCCTTTCATTTTCTTCTTCTACTTTTCTTTGAAAGCAAAATTTCATTTCGCTACTAGGTCAAGGTTATAACTTTGATACCTACAATTATGGTAATTTTCCATTTCTTCCTCTTCCATGAAAATACCCTCTAATTCATAGAATGTAGGAGCCTTCTGCCTTTTTGCAAGACTTGCGATGAACATTCAATATTCATCTAGCTTCTCATTTAAGGTTATGGTGACAAAATCAATGTTAGATACCTTCCCACCCATGTCAGTAATTTTATCGTTAATTACATTGATTCTTAAATTAAAATTCATGGTATTGCCATTCTCATGCATTTTTGTTTATAGAAACTTAAACTTCAAAAGTAAGGATCAAATTTTATTATTTGTTTTGTAAAGTTATTTTAGTGTTGTCTATGTCTCAGTAGAGGCCGTACAATCTTTGATATGAGGTATGATGGTGTCCTTTATCAACATTCTCAATTTTACCTTTTTCCTTCATCTCTCTTGGTCTTGAGTTGATGTTGTCATGGTTCCTAGGGCCTTTGGTTAAGCTTCATCAATACATCCAATTGAATAACATTGTATCCTTCCATAAATCTCTGTATTTTAAACTTCTAGTCTTTGTACTTTTCTCCATCTAACTTGGTTGGTTGATTTAAGTAGGACTCCACAAAAGGATAAAAATGTATCCAAACACACTTAAAGAACAATTCCCACAAATAAACTACAAAATACCTTTTCTTATTATGTAGTGATACTATAAATATGGTAATTTTTTATTACACAATTTCTATGTATATTTCATTATTATACCAACTTTTAGCTTGCAGATCCACACTTTCACACATATAAATTTATATATATTTACACCGATTTGTAAAATCACATACAAAAAAGCATTAAAACTCTAGTACCGTCCATGATTAATCTCAAATTTACTTTTTGACAATGCCATGTATCTACTTGGCATTATCTTAACTCAGACAACTAATACAGACTCATACAACAAATACCATGACACGCTTAGGCACTCAACAACTCTATATTGACATAAATCCAAATTTCCATAATGACCATCATAATTGGTTCACCTCTACATAGATTCCAATGTATCCCAACAACTTGTTTACATAGCATGGCTTGATACACAGGCTTACATAGATTCCCATTGCATATCTTGAATTACCAAATTGGTTTCATAGCCCTGATTTTCACAATAGTTGCACAAGCTTGGCTGACTTTACACCTTGAGATGACTTATCTTGAAGCATAGGATCTACACAATATTTTATAGTTTTTTACAAATTTTTTATTTCACATCTTTAACAATGGTTATGATGGAATAGCTCCCTATAATAGCTTATAATACCATGCTTTACATACTTTACATCTAGTGTCCAACACTTCTACAACTTGAAAACTTACCCACGAACGTCACTCTACTCCACTTTAACTCAACTATGAAACAACAATTGATTGCATGCACATACTTAATTCTCAACTCCACAACTACTCTCACCTTTAGTTTTCATACAAAATTAGAGAGAATGCCTCAAAGAATATCACTCTCGTATAGGAGAAACACACATAATGAAGTTATGTTATTTCTTAGAACAAATTACAATTTATAGGAATATTTAGACATAACTAATTTTTGAAATCAAGGAGAAGATAATTTGATTATTCTAACCCTAGATAATCTCTATGCAAATCAAGAAAAAATTGTTTCAATCTCGTAGAAATTTCACCATTTCTAGATCACTCTTAATGGACTTTCTATTATTCCACTTGTATTACACTAATGTGTCTTTTTTGGTACATTTTCTTAAATTAATAAACAAAATAATGATATAATGTATTTTGAAAATTTTCTAAATATATAATATATTATTAATATTTGGTAATATTATTCTTTACCATATAAATTTTTTGTGATTGAACATGAATCAGATGGAATCTATGGTAGAAATCTCTTCATTGTCCTAGAAATCCCCACATTCATCAAGAAACTAATGAATAGCACCCACAAAACACCTTCACAAATTTTTGAATGTAATTTTCATACAAGGTGAATGAATTCTCAGTCAATATGATTGGATCACATGACATTATCTTATTTCTCAATATCTAGTTTGTGGATATTTGCACCTCAATATATTGATGGAGTGGTTATGCTTCTCAATATCTAGATGGTGTGCATGTGGAATTAATAATTGTTGGGATATGCAGCACTGTCAACTTTTTTTTTCTTGTTTTTGTTTTTGGTATATGTGGATATGTAATATTTGAAAAAAAAATCATTTTGGAAAAAAAATAAATTTAGAAAATATTTAAAATTTCTACCTAATTTTATTTAAATAACAAAGGAAAAAAATAACATATGATCCAATATATCTATTATACCAATACAAATACAATGACGTCTTCCTAAAACATATTGATTTAATAACACTTATTATCTAAAAGAGAAAGCGGAGCAAAATATTTGCAAACATGTGAACTATAATTAAGTCGTCATTACTCACATTAAATTATATTTTAGCCATATTTGTTTTGTATTAAATTCTATTGATTTAAAAAGAAACATATTACTTCACGTAACCCATAACATCCAAAGTACAATAGTTCCCTTCCCGATATCAAATACGAGGATGACTGAGTGTGTGCAAGAGAAGTGTGAAATAAAGTAAAGAGTAAGAGCAAGGGATGAGCTGGAACAATTGCAAAGGACAAGATTTGATCAAGAGAAGGAGGAGATCTTCAATGAAAGAGAAGTAGCACTTCGACTGCAAGTTGATTAGACATTGGTGAATTTATTCATTCCCATTCTCTCTCTCTCTCTCTCTCTCTCTCTCTCTGTATATATATATATATATATATACACCTGTGTGTGTGTGTGTGTGTGTGTGTGTATGTGTGTGTATTGTACTGAACATTTGAATAAATTTCATAGCAGAAGAATTGTTTGGATTTTCCCTCTTGAGGGTTTTTTCCTGGTCATTGGATCTAAATATAAGTGTCTCATATTATGCTTGGTTGCTTTCATATGTTCCTTAACTGTATGTTTCATCCACAATTTTTTATCTAAAAATATTTGAAGAAGAAACCTCCATTCTAAGCAATTGTAACAACATAGAACACTTAGTTTTCTACAAATGACTTTCAAGTCCTGACATAGAACATTAAAGGTTCTACAAAGTATATTCCATTTTCTCAATGTACATTCAACTTTATGTAATGTACATATAGTTTTCTACCTAGAACTTTCAAGTTTTTCCAAAGAAGTCTTTAATATTATACGTAGAGGTTTCATATTTTAACACGGTATGAGAGCCTTAGTGAAGATAAGTCAGAGGAGACCAGAGATCGCTTAAAAATACCCCACTTGCTACCAAAGTCCTCTAATCAAGATGACTTTGTCCTACTTGAATGTAGAGAACAAGTTAAATGATGTTACAAACTTTGCTCCATGGAAATTAAGAATATATATCACTCTAGAAGAACATGAAGTTTAGGAGTGCATTGAAGACATAGTAGTTGATTCATCGAAGAATGCAAGTGTTGCTTTCAAATCCAAACATAAAAAGCATGAAATCAAAGCTAGAAAAATTATCTTTGATTTTCATAGTTATCATCTCATTACTTTAGATTATGGTTTGAAGAAAGCTAAATAAATGTATTACAAACTAATTAGCATGTTTGTAATTAGTAACTTGGACTAGATTATTTCATTGAATAATGAACTGAAGGACATCAAGATGAACAAAGAAGAGAGGGTTCAAGCATACTTCATGAGAATGACCAAAATTAGGAATCAATTGCCAATAGTTGGTGAAGTTGTACTTGGAAAGGAAATGTTGTTGACTGCATTTGGATGCCTTTCTCATATTTGGGAGATGTTTCTCACCATAATCAGCCATATCAACACTACTTACACATTTGATGATATCCTGAGAAAATGTATTCAAGACGAGGCCATAGTGATCTCCATTGAGAGAATTTCACATCATGAAGAAGGAGAACCTACTACATTTTTAGCCTATGGAAAGAGAAAGAAAAGTAATAAATACTCTCATTGATTTATTTCCTTCAGGTAAAAATATTCCTTTAAATGGAACCTAGACATGCCAAAAGTTAGATTCTTTAACTATCAAAAGCATGGTCACTTTGCACGTGGTTGTAGAGAAACAAGAAGAGAACCTAGATTCGAAAATAAATATGATTATAGAAAATAAAATTAACACGTACTTCATTAAATTTGGAAAAATTCTATTACAAGGCCTCCAACAACATTCATTCTTTTGTAAATCGGCATATTAAATTAGTTTAACATAAAAATAATTTCAGTAATATCAAACCAATTAGAGATCATGAATAGGTCAAACATGGGGTTTTTATGTACAATAATATAAATACACAATAAGAGTGTGAAATAAAACTCTTAGAAGGAATTGATTTAAGATAAAACATATTAGTATGTCTAACATCCAGGAAAGATATTATAGTTATGGATAACATACTAGATTCCTCGATGTTCAAATTTTGTGTTTGACGAATCTAACCCCCTTTCCAACAACTTATGAGGAATTTGTTGATTGAATGATGGTGCTATGAGGATCCTAGTGTAAATGGAAAGGGTGTGTGTCCCTTACATCACATTGAAACTAGCCTACTAAAAAGTTAGTCAAATGTTTTTGTCCTCAATTTCATACAATCCCTTCGTGCTATTATGAAGCACTAATGAGGGGGTGATAATTCATCTTCATAGTATCCAAACATCAACTATAAAATTTAGGCATTATTGATCTAGGTATTTTAAGAAGGTTAGGCACCATTGACATATCTTCACTCAAAGCCAAGTACATAAGATGAGAGTTCTTAAATGGGTATTCAAGTCATTCCATTGTGATGGAAACTATCACAAATGGAAGTAAACAAGAATTAATGGTGTTCTTCTAAGTAGTGGAGGTAAGGGTTTTCAAATATTAGTAAAATTGATGGAAATGTGGATGTTGATCTCTCCTTTTTAACATTTTCAAAACAAATAATAGTCTTAATGCTATAGCACCAACCAATTATATGGAAAACCATGATTGACCATTACTTTCACCAACAATAGAAAATGATAAGAATTTTTAACGGGGAAGAAATAACTATGAAAAATAATTCATGGATTTTAGTTAAAATTCATATATGTCCGTGCGTGCTTTAATTATTTAATACATAATGTAAATACAAATAAATTATTGTTAATATATTGATATTTAAGATTAAATATGTATTAAAAGGCATTCATCTATGACAGTTGAGTTTTCATGTTGTTTGAATAAACCATTTAAAGCTCATGATCAATTAATTATAATTATTTTTGTAAATGATATAGCTTTACTTATGTTAAGAGATTTATTTCAAAAACAAATTACATTTATACACTTATATCAATACATATAACTAAATGCATTTCAATAAATAACTTCTAAGTCTTGTTGGATTCTACGAGATTTTTTTAATTACAAATAGTTTATTTAAGAATTGAAATTTACAAAATGTTAATCTTGATGGGAAAAATATGTAATATGGTGCAAAAAGTTTAAATACATCCATTTATGGCCCATCTCTTGAATGAGCTTAAATAGCCTACTTAATACTCGTTGTGAATTCATTAATCCATGTTTTATTAGAAAAGCCATTTTCTTACATGGATTTTTATTTTAGAAATAACAATGTGACATTTATACATTGATATTAAACCAAACCATTGTTAAATAAAAATAAATTAATGGTTTCTTCACTCACTTACTTATCTGACATGATTCCATATAGAAATAATTCATCTATGAATACACAGTTAGAAAAAGTTGTCAATTCAAAATAGAATAAACTAGTTAGAACTCATCAACAAATGATTTCAAATTATTAATTTTCTAAAAAATATATTTTCACTTGCATTAAGAGATTTATTTCAAAAATAAATTGAATTTATGAACATGTATCAATGCATATAACTAA
This sequence comes from Pinus tabuliformis, assembly GCA_031772625.1. Lineage (NCBI taxonomy): Eukaryota > Viridiplantae > Streptophyta > Pinopsida > Pinales > Pinaceae > Pinus > Pinus tabuliformis. The sequence goes on from CM062807.1 coordinate 887,056,100, forward strand.
ATAGAATTTAATACATACTTGTCCTGTTGGTTTCTATGAGATTATTTCAATTACAAATAATTTATTTAAGAATTGAAATTTACAAAATGTTAATGGGGGTGGGAAAATCAAATGTTGTATGTTGGAGAAAGTTTAAATACATTTATTTATGAACCATATCTTGAATGAACTTGAACAATCTACTTAACATTCATTACCAATTAATTATTCCATCTGTTGTTGTTAGGGAAATAATTTGATTTTACAAGGAGTTTTATTTATTCGCGTATATTAAACATCGTGATAGGAAAATAAAAGTAGATAAATGGCTTTAAATAGACCACTTAGAAGTCATTATCAATTACTTATAATTTGTTTTGTAAAATACATATATTTAATTACATTAGGAGCTAGATTTCAAAAATTCATCACATTTATAAACTTCTATCAATGCATATAACCAAATAGAATTATTCAAGTCCTATTGGAGTGTATGGAATTATTTAAACCACAAATAAACTATCTAAGAATTGAAAATGAAAAAATGTTAATATGGATGGGAAAATCAATTTCGTATGGCACAAAAAGTTTAAGTACAACCATTTTTTACCCATATCTTTAATGAGTCTAGATGGCCCACTTAACACATTGCTAACTAATTATTCCATGTTTTATTAAGAATATAATTTTGTATTACGTAGCATTTGGTTTCAAAAGCGTACAATATGCCATTAATTACGTGATAGACAAATATAAGTGAATAAATGGATTCCTTATTAAATTATATGAAATGAGACGTTTGCATATACAAATAGTTGATTTAAGAATATATAAAAAAAAATTATGGATTAGAAATCTAATGCCCTATAATTTAACGAGTAGTATTCACCTATGAGCCATCACCCTTTAGCCTAAATAATTCACTTAATACTTATTATCAAGAAACTATAAGACTTATTTTTGGAAGAAATGCATCATAGTAGATGGTTATTATATATCACGTTTAGACACTCACAATAATGTATATAACTAAGTACAAGTAAAAAGCATAATCTTATGTGAAATTATATGATTTTAGTTTATTTAGAATACAAATTTACAAAAAATTAACTTTAAATAATGAAATTAGATGCCTTACAATTCAAAAAGATCAAATACATAATTCATCCATGATAGTGTCTAATCAAACCATGATAGTAAACTTAGAAATAATTATCATTATTTATATGGTTTTTTAAGAAATGCAAAATTGTTTACAATAGATTTTTATTTCAAAAATTACATATCACGTTTATGCACTCATATTAGTGCATTTTATATCTAAACAATGAACAAGTAACTTTGTGCCTTGTTGATTTCCAATATGATATGATTGCAATTACAACCATTAATTTATTTAAGCATATAAATTTATGAAAATTATGGATTGAGAAATCACATATCTTATTCTTCAAAAAGTTCAAATCATTCACCTATGACACATTTCCCATTAGCCTTAATATTGAATAATCCATTTTAAATAGTGAACACTGCACATAGAATTTATCAAGTAATTTATTATAATTTCTTTAGTAACAATTGCACCTTTGTTTGCAAGGAGTTCTATTTAAAAACTTATATTTCACATTTATATGATTGTTGATGTATATATCTAAATAGAAGTCTTTAAAAAATCATGCCTTGATGGTTCATGTAAGATAATTTGGATGCCAAATAATTCATTTAAGAACACATACACACATCTTAGAAAAAAAAATTGATACAAAAAAGTCATTGTAAAAACAATTATAAATAATAAGAAATATACATATTAATATAATTGGAAATTCCCATATATTTGAAAAAATATAAAATTATACAAATTGACTCAACAAAAAATATGTCCAAAATGTATTGAAAAATTGGAATATACTTTTCAAAAAATTTATAAAGGAAATTATCTCCATTGACTACAATGAAGTACATTTTCTATTGAACATTTGAATGTACTCATGTTTTTGTTTGATACTATGAAGTGTTTTAAGAACGAGGGGTAAAGTTTACATAAGCCAAGTATCTTGCTCTTTTCTTGTATATGCTATTATTAAGATGTGGTTTGATCGATATCTGATGAATTGAGAGGTATGATTTATTGTATCTATTAGCAATACATTTAATTCTTCATAGTTATCTCCATATTGGGACCACACATTAGTCAACCTTTTCTCATAAAATTGTCTTGTTCTCCCTGCTTCCAATTTTGTTTATAAATGAAAATGGGACCCATTCCACAAAAATTTAAAGCCCTCTATATCAATATTTTATTTTTCGAGTATTTTTCGGATGCACTTGTTAGTGATATTTAATGTCCATATTGTGAAATCATAAATTTTAAAGCAATATTTTAATACTTCTGAATGAAAAGGCCAAAAAAAATAAGACCTATCACCAAACTGCTAATCTATTTCTCTTTGAATATGAAAAATTTGTTCATTTTTGGTGTATGATTAGAAGAATGCTTCCTCTAGTTCAAATATCAACAACATATTTAGACATGTAATAATGTCCATCTGCATTTGCACTGCAGCCACATGTATGATACTAGCATATCTCCATTTCAACACTTCATTGCGTAAGGAAATCAAAACCTACCATTTTAAAAATGATTTTAATATTTATTATGAATTATTTCCATTTGTATACAAAGGGGATTTTACAATGAGTTAATAGTAATCAAAAAATTCAAATACAATGTCCCCATTAAAGTGAACAAACTAATGATATGTTTTCTTTATACATACAACCTAATACCTCTTTTTATTTGTATGGAATAAAAGTATTATAAGAACACATTTACCAACCATTTAAATCATTGATCTCAAGACTTATAATAATTTATTTTATTGCAATTGAAAAGCATAATTACATTGGTCTAGTGGAAGTAAACAAACTAATTATATATTGATTTCGAAATACCATATAATACAATTTTAAAATTGCAAACACAACTAATTATATGCTAATTTCTAGAGTCTCTACCTTAGTTTCTTTTGGTGCTTCTTTTAGTACAAATTGTATGTTTATTGTTGTTTCTACATATAACCTAATATAGTTTTTCAACTTATATGGAATAAAAAAAGTTATAGGAATGCAATGGGCCATCCTTCACATTACTAATTTCTAAGAGGTATAATGATAACTTAAATGACAAATGAAACAAATAAATAAAATGATCTATTTCAAACAAATAGACCAATTTTTTATTAATTTTTATATACAATGTAATCCATTGCAAAAGTTTCTATAACATGGGAAATTTTGATATGAAAACATTAAACGACGATTCAAATCAATAATTTTTATCGACACAATATCTCACCAATAATAAAGAAAATAAAAATATTTTATTTTTAGTAATCACAAAGCAATAAAAATTTATTTTGTTATTCTTGTGAAATAAAAGTAATAATTCGTGATGTCATACATATAATAGTATGAAATAGACATCGCTCATCTTAAGGTACTTCTAAATGTAATTGAGCATCCTTCAAAGTAGCTCACATATATTTAGCCTTGTTGAGTTTATGAAACATTCTCCATAGCTCATCGATCAACCAATTATCCTCTTGATTTATTCCAACAAATGGAGGGAAAACAATTGCATTTTCTTTTGGGTTCGCTTTCACTCTCTCAAGTGAATAATGCACTATAATAATATTGGTTGCATCATATTGGGTAAGCATTTCCCACACTTTTTTCAATGATTTGGTATGTATAAATTTTGTTGGATTGTCAATGACATTATGTCCCTTTTGTGGTTTATAGTCTGAATCATTCCACATAAACACGAGTTTATCTTCTAATGTTTCTAAAACCAACTTTCTTAGAACTCTTGCTATGCTTGGTTTCAAATATGTCATCCAAATTGCAATGTCAAGTTAGTTATAATGTTTCTGAAACCAGCTTTTTTAGAACTCCTGTTGTGATTTGTTCCAAAACTATCTTCCGAATTTCAATGTCAAGAGATTCATTTTTGAAACACATTTCAAAAAATGTTTTTGCATGTGGATAAATCCAAAATAACTTTTTCTCTATTGTGTAATCTACTTCAGTTCCCATTTTCTCAATATGCATTTTGTTTGTTGCTTCATCATCATTGCTATGATAAAGGTTGTCCTTTAGTTCAGAAATAACTAATTTCTTTCTGTTATTTGGCTACGACACAATGCAAGGTAATCTAGTCAAACCATTTTATTCATATTGCAAAAATTACAAAAAAAATGCCGAAACAATACACTTACCTTGAGTGCTTTTTCACTATTTATAGATGAAACAATAATTTCTTTTATCATCTTCATAGAACTTGCAGTGAACATATTAAACCTTCAATCAAATACCTATAGTACTTCTTATTATCAAATTATGTAATATAATATATATACAATACAAAATTGGCAAAATAAAAACATTACTAATGCAACCTTTAAAAGGAAACACACACACACACCTTTATCATTATTCTGATTGTTAATTTTGTCTTTTTTTTGTTGCTCTAATAAAAATATACAATGTTATGGTAGTTACAAGGATTAAAATTTGAAGAATAATAAGATAAACAAGAAGACAATTTATAAGTATTTGATATGACATTATCTTCATGTTTATAACTTTGCACCTCATCATCATCTTTGTTACCTTTATTTGTCTCTAAAATTAAACATATAAAATATTTTGAATTGTGAAAATGAATAAAATCATTAGTTAAGTCGTCATTACTCATATTAAATTATATTTTAGCCATATTTGTTTTGTATTAAATTCTATTGATTTAAAAAGAAACATTTTACATCAGGTAACCCATAACATCCAAGGTACAATAGTTCCCTTCCAGATATCAAGTACGAGGATGACTTAGGGGTTTTTATTTTTCCCCTTTCACCTACATATATGAATCCATCCTTCAGTGATATCTATAATAGATGAAGATATACCCATGTCATGTTAAAATTTGTCATCTCAAGGACGAATTTATCCTAGAATAAATAATATTTCGTTTTTGTTTCAACCACCTAAAATAAAATTCCATATCTTACAATTCTAATATAACTTTCCAACAATATGAACTCGACGTATCGAATCAACTTTAAAATCAAATCAGTCATCGTTATACATTTCAAGAATTATTATTATTATTATTATTATTAGGATACTATTATTTATAAAATAGTCTAAATTCATTCACCTCTAATGGATTAATAAAAAAAAATAAAAATTCTCAAGAGTCTCATGGAATAAGTCATTTAAATTGAAAACCTCTTACTTCGCTAATCAAACCTCTCTCTTCGAATAAAATACTAACTCCACTCTTAAGAGAATGTAACTCACCCCAATTAATTCAATGTAGGGAATAAATGTAACTCGTCCTCACCAAATGAACTTGTAACTCCCGCATTCAATTTGATTTGTAACTCTAAACAATATTCTCCTATGTCTAAGTTTAACTCACCCTATCCCTAATTTTAATGATCACACCTCAAGGCGAGTGTAGCTCTCTCTCTATGCTTGGGATGAGTTACACTTCTCTTCACATAACTTCTCCATCATGGAATTTGATTCTCCTATTGTTGGCTCAAGGCTTGAATTCATTTTGTAACTCCTCTCCTTTTTCATCTGTTTAAGCAAAAGAAATTGAGAATAGAGAGTAGCATGTCCATTGTGAAGAAGGAGAGGAAGTGCTGAGCGTGTGCAAGAGAAGTGTGAAATAAAGTAAAGAGTAAGAGAAAGGGAGGAGCTGGAACAACTGCAAAGGACAAGATTTGATCAAGAGAAGGAGGAGATCTTCAATGAAAGAGATAGAGCACTTCAACTGCAAGTTGATTAGACATTGGTGAATTTATTCATTCCCATTCTCTCTCTCTCTATATATGTGTGTGTGTGTGTGTGTGTGTGTGTATTGTACTGAACATTTGAATAAATTTCATAGAAGAAGAATTGTTTGGATTTCCCCCTTGAGGGTTTTTTCCTGGTCATTGGACCTAAATATTAGTGTGTCATATTGTACTTGGTTGCCTTCATATGTTCCTTAAGTGTATGTTTCATCTACAATTTTTGATCTAAAAATATTTGAAGAAGAAACCTCCATTCTAAGTAATTGTAACAACATAGAACACTTAGTTTTCTACAAATGACTTTCAAGTCCTTACATAGACCATTAAATTTTCTACAAAGTATATTCGATTTTCTCAATGTACATTCAACTTTATGTAATGTGCATATATTTTTCTGCCTAGAACTTTCAAGTTTTTGCAAAGAAGTTTTCAATTTTATGCGTAGAGGTTTCATATTTTAACATGGTATGAGAGCCTTAGTGAAGATAAGTCTAAGGAGACTAGAGATCACTTAAAAATACCCCACTTGATACCAAAGTCCTCTAATCAAGATGACTTTGTCCTACTTGAAGGTAGAGAACAAGTTAAACGATGTTACAAACTTTGCACCATGGAAATTAAGGATATATATCACTCTAGAAGAACATGAAGTTCATGAGTCTGTTGAAGACACAGTAGTTGATTCACCAAAGATTGCAAGTGCTACTTTCAAGAGTAAACATAAAAAGCATGAAATCAAAGCTAGAAAAATTATCTTTGATTTTCATAGTTATCATCTCATTACTTTAGTTTATGGTTTAAAGAAAGCTAAATAAATGTATTACAAACTAATTAGCATGTTTGTAATTAGTAGCTTGGACTAGATTATCTCATTGAAGAATCAACTGAAGGACATCAAGATGAACGAAGAAGAGAGGGTTCAAGCATACTTCATGAGAATGACCAAAATTAGGAATCAATTGTCAATAGTTGGTGAAGTTGTACGTGGAAAATAAATGGTGTTCACTGCACTTGGACGCCTTTCTCCTATTTGGGAGATGTTTATCACCATAATCAGCCATATCAACACTACTTACACATTTGATGATATCTTGAGAAAATGTATTCAAGAGGAGGCCATAATGATCTCCATTGAGAGAATTTCATATCATGAAGAAGGAGAACCTACTACAATTTTAGCCTATGGAAAGAGGAAGAAAAGTAATAAATACTCTCATTGGTTTTTTTCCTTCAAATAAAAAGATTCCTTTAAATCGAACCTAGACATGCCAAAAGTTAGATTCTTTAACCATCAAAAGCATGGTCACTTTGCACGTGGTTGTAGAGAAAGCAGAGGAGAACCTAGATTCGATAAAAAATATGATTATAGAAAAGAAAATTAACATGCATTTCATTAAATTTGGAAAAATTCTATTACAAGGCCTCGAAAAATATTCATTCTTTTGTAAATCGGCATATTAAATTAGTTTAACATAAAAATAATTTTAGTAATATCAAACCAATTAGAGATCATGAATAGGTCAAACATGGGGTTTTATGTACAATAGTATAAGTACACAATAAGAGTGTGAAATAAAACTCTTAGAAGGAATTGATTTAAGATAAAACATATTAGTATGTCTAACATCCAGGAAAGATATTATAGTTATGGATAACATACTAGATTCCTCGATGTTCAAATTTTGTGTTTGACGAATCTAACCCCCTTTCCGACAACTTATGAGGGATTTGTTGATTGAATGATGGTGATATGAGGATCTTAGTGTAAATGGAAGGGGTGTGTGTCCCTTACATTGCATTGAAACTAGCCTACTAAAAAGTTAGTCAAATGTTTTTGTCCTCAATTTCATACAGTCCCTTCGTGCTATTATGAAGCACTAATGAGGGGGTGATAATTCACCTCCATAGTATCCAAACATCAACTGTAAAAGTTAGGAATTTTTTATCTAGGTATTTTAAGAAGGTTAGGCACCATTGATATATCTTCACTCCAAGCCAAGTACATAAGATGAGAGTTCTTAAATCGGTATTCGATTCATTCGATTTTGATAGAAACTATCACAAATGGAAGTAAACAAGAATTAATGGTGTTCTTGTAAGTAGTGGAGGTAAGGGTTTTCAAATATTAGTAAAATTGATGGAGATGTGGATGTTGATCTCTCCTTTTTAACATTTTCAAAACAAATCATAGTCTTCACGCTATAGCGCCAACCAATTATATGGAAAACCATGATTGACCATTACTTTCACCAACAGCATAAAATGATAAGAATTTTTAATGGGGATGAAATAACTATGAAACATAACTCATGGATTTTAGTTAAAACTTATATAAGTCCCTGCATGCTTTAATTATTTAATACATAATGTAAATAAAAATAAATTATTGTTAATATATTGATATTTAAGATTAAATATGTATTAAAAGACATTTATCTATGACACTTGATTTTTCATGTTGTTTGAATAAACCACTTAAACCTCATTATCAATTAATTGTAACTATTATTGTCAATGATATAGCTTTACTTACCTTAAGAGATTTATTTCAAAAATAAATTACATTTATTAACTTATATCAATACATATAACTAAATGCATTTCAATAAATAGCTTCTAAGTCTTGTCGGATTCTACGAGATTTTTTTAATTACAAATAGTTTATTTAAGAATTGAATTTTAAAAAATGTTAATCTTGATGGGAAAAATATGTAATATTGTGCAAAAAGTTTAAATACATCCATTTATGGCCCATCTCTTGAATGAGATTAAATAGCCTACTTAATACTCGTTGTGAATTCATTAATCCATGTTTTATTAGAAAAGCCATTTTTTTACATGGATTTTTATATTAGAAATAACAATGTCACATTTATACATTGATATTAAACCACACCATTGTTAAATAAAAATAAATTAATGGTTTCTTGACTCACTCACTTATATGACATTATTTCATATAGAAATAATTGATTAATGAATACATAGTTAGAAAAAGTTGTCAATTCAAAATAGAATAAACTAGTTAGAACTCATCAACAAATGATTTCAAATTATTAATTTTCTAAAAAATATATTTTCACTTACATTAAGAGATTTATTTCAAAAATAAATTGAATTTACGAACATGTATGAATGCATATAACTAAATAGAATTTAATAGATACTTGTCTTGTTGGTTTCTATGAGATTATTTCAATTACAAATAATTTATTTAAGAATTTAAATTTACAAAATGTTAATGGGGTTAGGAAAATCAAATGTTTTATGTTGCAGAACGTTTAAATACATTTATTTATGAACCATATCTTGAATGAACTTGAACAGTCTACTTAACATTCATTACCAATTAATTATTCCATGTGTTGTTATGGAAATCGTTTCATTTTACATGGAGTTTTATTTATACACGTATATTAAACCTCATGATAGGAAAATAAAAGTCCATAATTGGCTTTAAATAGATCACTTAGAAGTCATTATAAATTACTTATAATTTGTTTTGTAAAATACATATATTTAATTACATTAGGAGCTACATTTCAAAAATTCATCACATTTATAAACTTCTATCAATGCATATAACCAAATAGAAATATTCAAGTCCTATTGGAGTGTATGAAATTATTTAAACCACAAATAAACTATGTAAGAATTGAAAATGAAAAAATGTTAATATGGATGGGCAAATCAACGTCTTATAGAACAAAAAGTTTAAGTACAACCATTTTTTACCCATATCCTTAATGAGTCTACATAGCCCACTTTACACATTGTTAATTAATTATTCCATGTTTTATTAAGAATATACTTTTGTATTACATAGCATTTGGTTTCAAAGTGGTACAATATGCCATTAATACACACTTAATAAATTATATGATAGACAAATATAAGTCAATAAATGGATTCCTTATTAAATTATATGAAATGAGATGATTGCATATACAAATAGTTGATTTAAGAATATATAAAAAATATTATAGATTAGAAATCTAACGCCCTATAATTTAACGAGTAGTATTCACCTATGAGCCATCACCTGTTAGCCTAAATAATTCACTTAATACTTATTATCAAGAAATTATAAGACTTATATTTGGAGGAAATGCGTCATAGTAGATGGTTATTATATATCACATTTAGACACTGATAATAATGTATATAACTAAGTACAGGTAAAAAACATAATCTTATCTCAAATTATATGATTTCAATTTATTTAGAATAAAAATTTACAAAAAATTAACTTTAAATAATGAAATTAGATGCCTTATAGTTCCAAAAGTTCAAAGACATAATTCATCCTTGACAATGTCTAATCAAACCTTGATATTAAACTTAGAAATAGTTATCATTATTTATGTTTTTTTAAGAAATACAAAATTGTTTACAATAGATTTTTATTTCAAAAATTACATATCACGTTTATGCACTCATATTAGTGCATTTTATATATAAATAATGAACAAGTAACTTTGTGCCTTGTTTATTTCCAATATGATATGATTGCAATTACAACCATTAATTTATTTAAGCATATAAATTTATGAAAATTATGGATTGAGAAATCACATATCTTATGCTTCAAAAATTTCAAATCATTCACCTATGACACATTTCCCATTAGCCTTAATAGTGAATAATCGATTTTAAATAGTGAACAGTGCACATAGAATTTATCAAGTAAATTATTATAATTTCTTTACTAAGAATTGCACCTTTGTTTGCAAGGAGTTCTATTTAAAAACTTATATTTCACATTTATATGATTGTTGATGTATATATCTCAATAGAAGTCTTTAAAAATCATGCCTGGATGGTTCATGTAAGATAGTTTGGATGCCAAATAATTCATTTAAGAACACATACACACATATTAGAAAAAAAATTGATACAAAAAGTCATTGTAAAAACAATTATAAATAATAAGAAATATACATATTAATATAATTGGCAATTCCCATATATTTGAAAAAATATAAAATTATACAAATTGACTCAACAAAAAATATGTCCAAAATGTATTGAAAAATTAGAATGTACTTTTCAAAAAATTTATAAAGAAAATTATCTCCATAGACTACAATGAAGTACATTTTATATTGAACATTTGAACGTTCTCATGTTTTTGTTTGATACGATGAAGTGTTTTAAGAATGGGGGGTAAAACTTGCATAAGCCAAGTATCTTGCTCTTTTCCTATATATGCTTTTATCAAGATGTGGTTTGATCGATATTCGATGAATTGAGAGGTATGATTTGTTGTATCTATTAGCAATACATTTAATTCTTCATAGTTATCTCCATATTGGGACCACACATTAGTCAACTTTCTCTCATAAAATTGTCTTGTTCTCCCTGCTTCCAATTTTCTTTATAAATGAAAATGAGACCCATCCTACAAAAATTTAAAGCCCTATATATCAATATTTTATTTTTCAAGTATTTTTCAGATGCACTTGTTAGTGATATTTAATGTCCATACTGTGAAATCATAAATTTTTAAGCAATATTTTAACACTTCTGAATGAAGAGGCCAAACAAAATAAGAACTATCACCAAACTGCTAATCTATTTCTCTTTGAGTATGAAAAATTTGTTCATTTTTGGTGTATGATTGCAAGAATGCTTTCTCTAGTTCAAATATCAACAACATATTTTGACTTGTAGTAATGTCCACTTGCATTTGCACTGCAACCACATGTATGATACTAGCATATCTCCACTTCAACACTTCATTGCGTAAGGACATCAAAACCTACCATTTTAAAAATGATTTTGATATTTATTATGAATTATTTCCATTTGTATACAAACGGGATTTTACAATGAGTTAATAGTAATCACAAAATACAAAAACGATGCCCCCATTAAAGTGAACAAACTAATGATATGTTTTCTTTCTATATACAACCTAATACCTCTTTTTATTTGTATGGAATAAAAGTATTATAATAACCAATTTACCAACCATTTAAATCATTTATTTTAAGAGTTATAATAATTTATTTAATTGCAATTGAAAAGCAAAATTACATTGGTATAGTGGAAGTAAACAAACTAATTATATATTGATTTCGAAATACCATATAATACAATTTTAAAATTGCAAACCCAATTAATTATATGCTAATTTCTAGAGTCTCTACCTTAGTTTCTTTTGGTGATTCTTTCAGTACAAATTGTATGTTTATTGTTGTTTCCACATATAACCTAATATAGTTTTTCAACTTATATGGAATAAAAAAAGTGATAGGAATGCAATGGGCCATACTTCACATTACTAATTTCTAAGAGGTATAACGATAACTTAAATGACAAATGAAACAAATAAATGAAATGATCTATTTCAAACAAATAGACCAATTTTCTATTAATTTCTATATACAACGTAATCCATTGCAAAAGTTTCTATAACATGGGAAATTTTGATATGAAAACATTAAATGACTATTCAAATCAATAATTTTTATCAACACAATATCTCACCAAAAATAAAGAAAATAAAATATTTTATTTTTAGTAATCACAAACCAAATAAAAAATTATTTTGTTATTGTTGTGAAATAAAAGTAATAATTCATGAAGTCATACATATAATAGTATGAAATAGACATCGCTCATCTTAAGGTACTTCTAAATGTAATTGAACATCCTTGAAAGTATCTCACACATATTTAGCCTTGTTCAGTTTATGAAACAACCTCCATAGTTCATCAATCAACCAATTATCCTCTTGATTTATTCCAAGTAATGGAGGGGAAACAATCACATTTTCTTTTGGGTTCGCTTTCACTCTCTCAAGTGAATAATCCACTATAATAATATTGGTTGCATCATATTGGGTATGCATTTCCCACACTTTTTTCAATGATTTGGTATGTATAAATTTTGTTGGATTGTCAATGACATTATGTCCCTTTTGTGGTTTACAGTATGAATCATTCCACATAAACACGAGTTTATCTTCTAATGTTTCTAAAACCAACTTTTTTAGAACTCTTGCTATGGTTTGTTTCAAATATGTCAACCAAATTGCAATGTCAAGTTAGTTATAATGTTTCTGAAACCAACTTTTTTATAACTCTTGTTGTGATTTGTTTCAAAACTATCTTCCAAATTTCAATGTCAAGAGATTCATTTTTAAAACACATTTCAAAAAATGTTTTTGCATGTCGATAAATCCAAAATAACTTTTTCTCTATTGTGTAATCTACATTAGTTCCCATTTTCTCAATATGCCCTTTGTTTGTTGCTTCATCATCGTTGCTATGATAAAATTTGTCCTTTAGTTCAAAATAACTAATTTCTTTCTGTTATTTGGCTACGACACAATGCAAGGTAATCTAGTCAAACCATTTTATTCATAATGCAAAAATTACAAAAAAAAATGTTGAAACAATACACTTACCTTGAGTTCTTTTTCACTATTTATAGACGAAACAATAATTTCTTTTATCATCTTCATAGAACTTGTAGTGAAAATATTAAACCTTCAATCAAATACCTATAGTACTTCTTATTATCAAATTATGTAATATAATATATATTCAATACAAAATTGGCAAAATAAAAACATTACTAATGCAACCTTTAAAAGGAAACACAAACACACACCTTTATCATTATTCTGATTGTTAATTTTGTCTTTTTCTTTGTTCCTCTAATAAAAATATACAATGTTATGGTAGTTACAAGGATTAAAATTTGAAGAATAATAAGATAAACAAGAAGACAATTTATAAGTATTTGATATGACATTATCTTCATGTTTGTAACTTTGCACCTCATCATCATATTTGTTACTTATATTTGTCTCTAAAATTAAACATATAAAATATTTTGAATTGTGAAAATGAATAAAATCATTGCTTAAGTCGTCATTACTCACATTAAATTATATTTTAGCCATATTTGTTTTGTATTAAATTCTATTGATTTAAAAAGAAACATATTACATCAAGTAACCCATAAGATCCAAAGTACAATAGTTCCCTTCCCGATATCAAATACGAGGATGACTTAGGGGTTTTTCTTTTAACCCTTTCACCTGCGTATATCAATCCATACTTTAGTGTTATCTATAATAGATGAAGATATACCCATTTCATGTTAACATTTGGCATCTCAAGGATGAATTTATCCTAGAATAAATAATATATTTCATTTTTGTTTGAACCAGCTAAAATAAAATTCCATATCTTACAATTCTAATATAACTTTCCAACAATATTAAGTCACATCTCAATTTGGAAGTGACTTTCCAACAATATGAGCTCGACGTATCGAATCCACTTTAAAATCAAATCAATCATCATTATACATTTCAAGAATTATTATTATTATTATTATTATTAGGACACTATTATTTATAAAATAGTCTAAATTCATTCACCTCTAATGGATTAATAAATAAAAAAATCGCAATAGTCTCATGGAATAAGTCATTCAAACCTCTCTCTCCGAATAAAATAGTAACTCCACTCTTAAGAGATTGTAACTCACCCCAACTAATTCAATGTAGGGAAAAAATGTAACTCCTACTCATTAAATGAACTTGTAACCCCCACATTCAATTTGATTTGTATCTCTGAACAATATTCTCCTATGTCTAAGTTTAACTCACCATCTCCCTAATTTTAATGATCACACCTCAAGGCAAGTGTACCTCTCCAACATGGAATTTGATTCTCCTATTGTTGGCTCAAGGCCTGAATTCATTTTGTAACTCCTCTCCTTTGTCATCTATTTAGGCAAAAGAAATTGAGAGTAGAGAGTAGCATGTCCATTGCGAAGAAGGAGAGGAAGTGTTGAGTGTGTGCAAGATAAGTGTGAAATGAAGTAAAGAGTAAGAGCAAGGGAGGAGCTAGAACAATTGCAAAGGACAAGATTTAATCATGAGAAGGAGGAGATCTTCAATCAAAGAGAAAGAGCACTTCAACTGCAAGTTGATTAGACATTGGTAAATTTATTCATTCCCATTCTCTCTCTCTCTCTCTCTCTCTCTCTCTGTCTGTCTCTCTCTCTCTCTCTCTCTCTCTCTCTCTATATATATATATATATATATATATATATATATATATATATATATATATAGATATATATATATATATATATATGTGTGTGTGTGTGTGTGTGTGTGTGTGTGTGTGTATTGTACTGAAAATTTGAATAAATTTCATAGAAGAAGAATTGTTTGGATTTTCCCCCTTGAGGGTTTTTTCCTGGTCATTGGACCTAAATATTAGTGTCTCATATTGCGCTTAGTTGCCTTCATATGTTCCTTAAGTGTATGTTTCATCTAAAATTTTTGATCTAAAAATATTTGAAGAAGAAACCTCCATTCTAAGTAATTGTAACAACATAGAACACTTAGTTTTCTACAAATGACTTTCAAGTCCTGACATAGACCATTAAATGTTCTACAAAGTATATTCCATTTTCTCAATGTACATTCAACTTTATGTAATGTACATATAGTTTTCTCCCTAGAACTTTCAAGCTTTTCCAAAGAAGTTTTTAATTTTATGCGTAGAGGTTTCATATTTTAACATGGTATGAGAGCCTTAGTGAAGATAAGTCCAAGGAGACCAGAGATCATTTAAAAATACCCCACTTGCTACGGAAGTCCTTTAATCAAGATGAGCTTGTCCTACTTGAAGGTAGAGAACAAGTTAAACGATGTTACAATCTTTGCTCCATGGAAATTAAGGATATATATCACTCTAGAAGAACATGAAGTTCAAGAGTTTGTAAGACACAATAGTTGATTCACCAAAGAATTCAAGTGCTGCTTTCAAATCCAAACATAAAAAGCATGAAATCAAAGCTAGAAAAATTATCTTTGATTTTCATAGTTATCATCTCATTACTTTAGTTCATGGTTTAAAGAAAGCTAAATAAATGTATTAAAAACTAATTAGCATGTTTGTAATTAGTAACCTGGACAAGATTATTTCATTGAAGAATGAACTGAAGGACATCAAGATGAATGAAGAAGAGAGGGTTCAAGCATACTTCGTGAGAATGACCAAAATTAGTAATCAATTGTCAATAGTTGGTGAAGTTGTACCTGGAAAAGAAATGGTGTTCACTGCACTTGGACGCCTTTCTCCTATTTGGGAGATGTTTATCACCATAATCAACCATATCAACACTACTTACACATTTGACGATATCTTGAGAAAATGTATTTAAGGCGTGTCCATAATGATCTCCATTGAGAGAATTTCACATCATGAAGGAGAACCTACTACATTTTTAGCCTATGGAAAGAGAAAGAAAAGTAATAAATACTCTCATTAGTTTTTTTCCTTCAAATAAAAGATTCCTTTAAATGAAACCTATACATGCCAAAAGTTAGATTCCTTAACTATCAAAAGCATGGTCACTTTGCACGTGGTTGTAGAGAAAGAAGAAGAGAACCTAGATTTGAAAACAAATATGATTATAGAAAAGAAAATTAACACGTATTTCATTACATTTGGAAAAATTCTATTACAAGGCCTCCAACAACATTCATTCTTTTGTAAATCAGCATATTAAACTATTTTAACATAAAAATAATTCTAGTAATATCAAAACAATTAGAGATCATGAATAGGTCAAACATGGGGTTTAGGGTTTAGGGTTTATTTCACAATAAGAGTGTGAAATAAAACTCTTAGAAGGAATTGATTTAAGATAAATCATATTAGTATGTCTAACATCCAATAAAGATATTATAGTTATGGTTAACATACTAGATTCCTTGATGTTCAAATTTTTTATTTGACGAATCTAACCCCCTTTTCGACAACTTATGAGGGATTTGTTGATTGAATGATGGTGATATGAGGATCTTAGTGTAAATGGAAAGGGTGTGTCTCCCTTACATTGCATTGAAACTAGCCTACTAAAAAGTTAGTCAAATGTTTTTGTCCTCAATTTCATACAGTTCCTTTGTGCTGTTATGAAGCACTAATGAGGGGGTGATAATTCATCTTCATATTATCCAAACATCAACTATAAAAGTTAGCGATTGTTGATCTAGGTATTCTAAGAAGGTTAGGCACCATTGATATATCTTCACTCAAACCGAAGTACATAAGATGATAGTTCTTAAATGGGTATTCAAGTCATTCCATTTTGCTGGAAACTGTCACAAATGGAAGAAAACAAGAATTAATGGTGTTCTTGTAAGTAGTGGAGGTAAGGGTTTCCAAATATTAGTAAAATTGATGGAAATGTGTATGTTGATCTCACCTTTTTAACATTTTCAAAAAAAATAATAGTCTTCATGCTATAGCGCCAACCAATTATATGGAAAACCATGATTGACCATTACTTTCACCAAGAGCAGAAAATGATAAGAATTTTTAACGTGGAAGAAATAACTATGAAACATAACTCATGGATTTTAGTTAAAATTGATATAAGTCCCTGCATACTTTAATTATTTAATACATAATGTAAATACAAATAAATTATTGATAATATATTGATATTTAAGATTAAATATGTATTAAAAGGCATTCATCTATGACACTTGATTTTTCATGTTGTTTGAATAAACCACTTAAAGCTCATTATCAATTAATTATAATTGTTTTTGTAGAAGATATATCTTCACTTACGTTAAGAGATTTATTTCAAAAATAAATTACATTTATAAAATTATATCAATACATATAACTAAATGCATTTCAATAAATAGCTTCTAAGTCTTGTTGGATTCTACGAGATTTTTTTGATTACAAATAGTTTATTTATGAATTTAAATTTACAAAATGTTAATCTTGATGGGAAAGATATGTAATATGGTGCAAAAGGTTTAAATACATCCATTTATGGCCCATTTGTTGAATGAGCTTAAATAGCCTACTTAATACTCGTTTTGAATTCATTAATCCATGTTTTATTAGAAAAGCCATTTTTTTACATGGATTTTTATTTTAGAGATAACAATGTCACATTTATACATTGATATTAAACGAAAAAATTGTTATATAAAAATAAATTAATGGTTTCTTGACTCACTGACTTATATGACATGATTGCATATAGAAATAATTGATCTATGAATACATAGTTATAAAAAGTTGTCAATTCAAAATAGAAAAAACTAGTTAGAACTCATCAACAAATGATTTCAAATTATTAATTTTCCAAAAAATATATTTTTACTTACATTAAGAGATTTATTTCAAAAATAAATTGCATTTATAAACTTGTATCAATGCATATAACTAAATAGAATTTAATACATACTTGTCTTGTTGGTTTCTATGAGATTATTTCAATTACAAATAATTTATTTAAGAATTGAAATTTACAAAATGTTAATAGGGGTGGGAAAATCAAATGTTGTATGTTGCAGAAAGTTTAAATACATTTATTTATGAACCATATCTTGAATGAACTTGAACAATCTACTTAACATTCACTACCAATTAATTATTCCATGTGTTGTTAGGGAAATCGTTTCATTTTACATGGAGTTTTATTTATACACGTATATTAAACCTCATGATAGGAAAATAAGAATCGATAATTGGCTTTAAATAGACCACTTAGAAGTCATTATCAATTACTTATAATTTGTTTTGTAAAATACATATATTTAATTAAATTAGGAGCTACATTTCAAAAATTCATCACATTTATAAACTTCTATCAATGCATATAACCAAATAGAAATATTCAAGTCCTATTGGAGTGTATGAAATTATTTAAACCACAAAAAAACTATGTAAGAATTGAAAATGAAAAAATGTTAATATTGATGTGCAAATCAATGTCTTACGGCACAAAAAATTTAAGTACAACCATTTTTTACCCATATCTTTAGTGAGTCTAGATGGCCCACTTAACACAATGTTAATTAATTATTCCATGTTTTATTAAGAATATAATTTTGTATTACATAGCATTTGGTTTCAAAAGGGTACAATATGCCATTGATACACACTTGATAAATAATGTGATAGACAAATATAAGTCAATAAATGGATTCCTTATTAAATTATATGAAATGAGATGATTGCATATACAAATAGTTGATTTAAGAATATATAAAAAAAATTATGGATTAGAAATCTAACGCCCTATAATTTAATGAGTAGTATTCACCTATGAGCCATCAACCGTTAGCCTAAATAGTTCAGTTAATACTTATTATCAAGAAACTATAAGACTTATTTTTGGAAGAAATGCATCATGGTAGATGTTTATTATATATCACATTTAGACACTCATAATAATGTATATAACTAAGTACAAGTAAAAAACATAATCTTATCTCAAATTATACGATTTTAATTTATTTAGAATAAAAATTTACAAAAAATTAACTTTAAATAATGAAATTAGATGCCTTACAATTCAAAAAGTTCAAAGACATAATTCATCCATGATAGTGTCTAATCAAACCCTGATAGTAAACTTAGAAATAGTTATCATTATTTATATGGTTTTTTAAGAAATGCAAAATTGTTTATGCACTCATATTAGTGCATTTTATATATAAATAATGAACAAGTAACTTTGTGCCTTCTTGATTTCCAATATGATATGATTGCAATTACAACCATTAATTTATTTAAGCATATAAATTCATGAAAATTATGGATTGATAAATCACATATCTTATGCTTCAAAAAGTTCAAATCATTCACCTATGACACATTTCCCATTAGCCTTAATAGTGAGTAATCCATTTTAAATAGTGAATAGTGCACATAGAATTTATCAAGTAAATTATTATAATTTCCTTAGTAAGAATTGCACCTTTGTTTGCAAGGAGTTCTATTTAGAAACTTATATTTCACATTTATATGATTGTTGATGTATATATCTAAATAGAAGTCTTTAAAAAATCATTCCCTGATGGTTCATGTAAGATAATTTGGATCCCAAATAATTCATTTAAGAACACATACACACATCTTAGAAAAAAAAATTGATACAAAAAAGTCATTGTAAAAACAACTATAAATAATAAGAAATATACATATTAATATAGTTGGCAATTCCCTTATATTTCAAAAAATATAAAATTATATAAATTGACTCAACAAAAAATATGTCCAAAATGTATTGAAAAATTGGAATGTACTTTTCAAAAAAATTATAAAGGAAATTATCTCCATCGACTACAATGAAGTACATTTTCTATTGAACATTTGAACGTACTCATGTTTTTGTTTGATACGATGAAGTGTTTTAGGAATGGGGGGTAAAACATGCATAAGCCAAGTATATTTCTCTTTTCCTATATATGCTTTTATCAAGATGTGGTTTGATCGATATCCGATGAATTGAGAGGTATGATTTATTTTATCTATTAGCAATACATTTAATTCTTCATAGTTATCTCCATATTGGGACCACACATTAGTCAATATTTTCTCATAAAATTGTCTTGTTCTCCATGCTTCCAATTTTGTTTATAAATGAAAATGAGACCCATCCCACAAAAATTTAAAGCCCTCTATATCAATATTTTATTTTTCAAGTATTTTTCGGATGCACTTGTGGGTGACATTTAATTTCCGTATTTTAAAATCATAAATTTTAAGCAATATTTTAATACTTCTGAATGAAAAGGCCAAAAAAAATAAGACCTATCACCAAATTGCTAATCTAGTTCTATTTCAATATGAAAAATTTGTTCATTTTTGGTGTATGATAGGAAGAATGCTTCCTCTAGTTCAAATATCAACAACATATTTTATCTTGTAGTAATGTCCATCTGCATTTGCACTGCAACCACATGTATGATACTAGCATATCTCCACTTCAACACTTCATTGCGTAAGGACATCAAAACCTACCATTTTAAAAATGATTATAATATTTATCATGAATTATTTCCATTTGTATACAAAGGGGATTTTACAATGAGTTAATAGTAATCACAAAATACAAATACAATGTCCCCATTAAAGTGAACAAACTAATGATATGTTTTCTTTACACATACAACCTAATACCTCTTTTTATTTGTATGGAATAAAAGTATTATAAGAACAAATTTACCAACCATTTAAATCATTGATTTTAAGACTTATAATAATTTATTTAATTGCAATTGAAAAGCATAATGACATTGGTCTAGTGGAAGTAAACAAACTAATTATATATTGATTTCGAAATACCATATAATACAATTTTAAAATTGCAAACCCAATTAATTATATGCTAGTTTCTAGAGTCTCTACCTTAGTTTCTTTTGGTGCTTCTTTTAGTACGAATTGTATGTTTATTGTTGTTTCTACATATAACCTAATATAGTTTTTCAACTTATATGGAATAAAAAAAGTTATAGGAATGCAATGGTCCATCCTTCACATTACTAATTTCTAAGAGGTATAATGATAACTTAAATGACAAATGAAACAAATAAATGAAATGATCTATTTCAAACAAATAGACCAATTTTCTATTAATTTTTATATACAATGTAATCCATTGCAAAAGTTTCTATAACATCCCAAATTCTGATATGAAAACATTAAATGGCCACTCAAATAAATATTTTTTATCAACACAATATCTCACCAAAAATAAAGAAAATAAAAATATTTTATTTTTAGTAATCACAAACCAAATAAAAAATTATTTTGTTATTGTTGTGAAACAAAAGTAATAATTCATGATGTCATACATATAATAGAATGAAATAGACATCACTCATCTTAAGTTACTTCTAAATGTAATTGAAAATCCTTCAAAGTATCTCACACATATTTAGCCTTCTTGAGTTTATGAAACATTCTCCATAGCTCATCAATCAACCAATTATCCTCTTGATTTATTCCAAGTAATGGAGGGGAAACAATCACATTTTCTTTTGTGTTCATTTGTGAATAATCCACTATAATAATATTGGTTGCATCATATT